>RJWH01002292.1:0-247362 GCA_004363575.1 Solenodon paradoxus
AAAACACAACTCAAAACACCCAAGATACAGAAACAGTCTAAGCGCCTGTCAGCAGAGGACTGGATAAGGAAAATGTGTGTGTCACACACAGTGGAGATCTACTCAGCGATGAAAAAAGGTTACCGTGTGTCTTTCACGGAGAAGGCAACAGCCTGGATAGCAATCGAGGTGCACATTTCTGGGGTACTCTTTCTCCAGAGGTGTTGTCAACTATTGGAAAACTTAATGCCATGATTGAAGAAAGAATGTGATTTGAACAAGTTTCTTTTAAGAAAAGAGTTGTGAGTGTATATTCTTTGGGTAGGGACTTGATACAGTTCTTAAGAAGTGAAATGATAAAAAAAGGACCTTCAAGACCCTATCTGAATATCCAAGGTGTGTGTTTGCACGAGAGTAGAGGAAGGGAAGAGAAATAAGGAGGCGTCCCAGGGGTATCTTGTTCAGATGCTGGAGAAGGCGCGGGAAGAATAGATGAGGGTGGGTGTGGAGGAAAGTCAGGCTCATTCTGGAGAGAGTGTGGGAAGGATACTCCAGGAGACTTGCAATGATCCTTTCCTCCTGCTCATCAGGGGTTGTTGCTGGCATTTGTGAAAAGTTTCATTAGAGGCTGGATGAGAGTCTGATTGAAACTGGGTAAGGATTGATTGGGCTGAGGAGCGGAACGGGATACTGACAGCGGGTGGGCTGGGGAGCGAAGCTCTAGGGCTCCAGATCCCTGCGCATCCCCACTTCTCAGGCGTGGAGGAGGGGTGACACTGATGGGCCGAGCTGGTCTGGACACCTGAGAGAGACACACGGTTAGGACCCGTTTGTGACCGGGCGTCTAGATGGTCAAGGAACGGGCAGGCACATAATCATCAAACAGCACGATTGGGGTGGAAAGTAGACTCAGCAGGGTTCCAAACCACACACTGCTGGGAGCGAGGCCAGGGAGAGGGGAGGTTTTGGGAAGACAAGAATTTGTGGATGTGGAAGGAACAGAAGTTAGCAGCCAGGAACAGACGTCATGATTTCTATAGGAAGGTGACCTAGAGAGACAGGCTGTCTAGGGCTTCCCTGGCTGATGACATCACAGGGAGCTGAGGTCTCCACGTGTCTTTGCTGATGTGTAATCGGGAACAGTGATGACAGTAAGACAGTCGTTTTACAGTCCAGAAAAACGTAGCTCAGTAAGGTCTTCGGGTTCCTCTTTTCAATTGTTGTAGTCGATCCCTGGACACAGCGATAGTTTGGAGGCTGAATCACCCATCTGGTTTATTATCATTCTCACCCATTTGTCTTTGCAGAGTTTCTTTCATAACACCATTTCAACTTCTTCAGCGTCAGTTCTGCTGTTATGGACTATCTGAGAATTCAATTCCTCTCAACGTTTTTAAAGAAATTCTCCTTTGCTTCCTGTGTCTGTGCGCCAGCCCTGTGTCAGGACCTCACAGCCCCTCCACCCTTGGGTGGTAGAAAATGATTCATCGTGCTTTCACACGTGGAGCATAGACAAGTCTTCAATGTCCTGACTCCTGTATATCGGGTGTACTTTCCTTCTGGTCTTCACCACACAATTAAGGACTTAGAGTTGTTACTTCTCTTACATACTCATGAACAGAAAATGGCCATCGATACTGGTGCAGGGCAAAGATGAGCAGAGGCAGTGGGCTAGTGGCAACCTTGCTGACCTGGACATTGAGGGCTTGATGATGAAGACTGTGTTGCTGACCCTGGAGCAAAGCAGCCTTTGGGCACACTAAGTTGAACTTGGTTCTTTAACGCTTACGTTGTTGTGTTTTGCCAGGAGTTTGTTCATTTCACCTAATTTGTTTACTTACTTGAGGTAAAATTATCCATCAGATTTCCTTATTATTCTTTCACTATAGGGACAGCATGCAGTGATATGATCACGTTTGTTTGTATTTGTATAAGTGATGTGTTCTTTTCTTCATTCCTCCACTCAAAGTTTTATTGATTTTATTATGTTTTCAAAACCCAACTCTTGCCTTCATTATTTTTCTCTATTCTTTGTTCTCTTCATTATATTTAACTCTATTGCTGCTTTCTTACTTTTCATTTTTTGGTTCAACTGAGCCTTCTATTATTAGCTTCTTCAGGATAAATCTTAGATTTTAAAGCTGTTCTTTATAATATATATTTGTAATAAATAATATATAGGATATATATCATAAAACATATTTGTTTTCATCTAACAGCTGCTGAATCTTGCAGATGTGGTGTGCTTTTCTCATTGTCATTTAACTCAAAATATTTTCTAATGCCCTTACATTTCTGCGAGAGTTATAGAATTCTTAAAAATGCCCTGCTAAATTTTCAGTTGGTTTGAGATTTTCAAAACACATCGTTGTAATGATTTTAATGTAAATCTATATGATCAGCATCTGTGTGACTTCTTTTCAAAGTTATTATATCTAGCTTTTCACCCTGTGTTGGTGAATTTCCATATACACTTGGAAGTAATATGTACCTGTGACTAGTTGTGTAGAAAATCTGTTTACATAATTGGGTCAAGTATGTTCACAGTGATGTCAGTTATACACTTACTGATTTTGCTTGTTTATCTATTTGAACTATTCTAAGAATGGGACGTTAAAATGTCCAGTGATAATTAAACATTTGTCTATTTATACTTGACCTGAAATATTTTAAAGCTCTGATATTTTTATCTGCTTGATATGTTCACCTTTTATTGTTACAAAAGGAAACTATCTTGAATTCCATTTGTTTTCTATATATTAATGTAATTATACTAGGTTCCTTATACTTAACTATTTCTATAGCAAAGTTTTCTATATTTTTCTTTGATATTTTCTGTCTCCTTATATTTAAAATCTGCTTCTTATAAATAAAACATAGTTTTGTCTTGCTTTCTTCCCATTTGAACAATCTCTTCTGTTGAGCCGTCTCCTACAGGCCTTTAACAGCCGATGTGTTAATGGCCAGAATGGATGTGTGCTTAGCCACATGCTATTTGTATTTGCTTTCTCTTGTCCCCAAATCCTTTGTTCCCTTTTTTCTGACCTCATTTTGGTTAAATAAGTACATTTGGTACAGATTCCTCCTCACTCTTGGTTTTCAACAATTTGTGTCTTTATCTGAGCGGTTGCTCTCAGGATGTTGCTTAATTTGCTGTTAAAATCACTGAACTTGCATCACACCAGCTTAAATTTAACGTAAGACCCTTAGAACATCCTCATGGTTCAGACCAGTCTAGTCACATTTTTTCACTTGTACCTTTGTCATTAACCCTGGGCTGCATTGCTTTGGTTTCATTATTTGCTTTAAGCGCTCGCTTTCCCTTGAAGTAGCTTTGAAGAAGTGTGATGTCTGATGACACATTCTTGCAGGTCCCCACAAGCCCTCAATGTACCCTGCCTGTGTCCACCCCCTGCTTCCTTCTCTGAGGGACTGGTTTTGCTTTTTCTCTGAGAGGTGTCTTTGGAATTTATGATACTCGATGATTGTTGGAGACAAATTCTCTAAGTTTTGTTTATCTGAAAATGGATTTTGACTTACGTTTTGAAAGATACACCTATTAGATACAATATTCTATGTTGACAGTGTTTTTTCCCTTTCTTTTAGAGTTTGAAATGAGTGTCCCATTGTCTACGGTGGATGAAAGTGTGTGATTTCTTTTGTTATTTGTTCTATTTGTTATTTTGGAGATTTACTGCATCTGTGGTTTGAGGTTTTTGTTTTAACTTGGGAAATTCTGGCCAGTAGTTATTCAAGTTCACATAGACATTTTTCTGTCCCATTCTCCCCACTTGCTTTTCCTTCTGGGACTCAATTTACCCTCATGTGTATCTGGGTGACACTGTGGTGCAGCCCATCAAGGCTCTGGAATTCCATTGTCGTCATCGTTGACTCTATTTCACTTTCGTCCTTTTCTCTCTGTGACTCCGGTGGATGACTTCCAGTAATCTGTCTTCAAGCTCAGTCATTCATCATTCTGCTCAACTTCTGTCGAGTCCATCACATACACTTCTATTTCAGGTTCAGTAGTTTGCACTTATAGAATTTACTTTTTTTTCAACTTTCATTTCTTACAGTCCTCCTATCCCTCCTTGAATTTGCCATCATTATACCTATTTTATGGTTTTACACAATGAGTTTATAGACTCCTAAAAGGTGTACTTATTATAGGTATTAAAAGTCATCCACCAATTCCAAAGTCTGGGACATTTGTCTGTCTGTTAGTATCAGCTGCTTTTCCCCTTGATTATAAGTTTCAAGCTGCTACTCTTTCCTTGTTTGTGTGCCTGCCCTTTACCATGCACAGGATGTTATGAATAATACATTATAAGGACTCTTAATTATTTTATCATTCGCTAACATGTGTTGAGTGTTTCTTAAGTGGGCAATTAAATGATGGTGAATCCCTCCTTCTTGAAGTGGCCGGGCTGTGCAGATTGAGTAGAGCTTTCTGGTCATAGATCTTAGTCCCAGGACATGATCCTGTTATAAAGTTACCTCGATGTGGGGTCTAAAGAGGATCCTACTCGATTGAGTGATCCCGTACCTGAAACACTGTGGCCCCTGGGGGGCCCCCTGAAGACTTTGTCCTCAACACTTGGGTATTCCAACTGATGTTTCAACAGCTGACCTTCAGATTTTAAAACGTGACCACTGTGCCTATAGTTCTATAGGCAGCAATGACAGGCTAGGACCACTGTCCTTGCGGCTCATTCTTGATTATTTCAGTACTCCTGCTTCCTCTGCACCCCCCTTCTGAGCCCGTGCCCCCAAGTCCCTATACCTCAGTGTGTGCTCCATCCCTCAGGACCTGGAAATACTGGGGTGGCCTACAGGACCGAGGACAGGAGGGTCCCTTCCTGCGGTTCCTCTTCGATGAAGAGCTGAAATGCTCTCCACTGTCCACTGGTCTTGGAACCCTGAGGGCCTCTCAGGAATAGAATTCTTAGTGCTATATCCCAGGTGTCCGTAGTGCTGGCAAAGAGTTCGTCTGACATGATCCAGTCTGCATGTCTTGGAAGCTGAAAGTATCTAGAAGCATCTGAATTGTGTATTTTTAAGAGACGATAAGAGAAGATAGACTTTGATTAGTTAAATGTATCTGCTTTTCTACTCAGTTGGTCATAACATTCCGTCTTCTGGGAACTTATAGTAATCGTAACATCTCGTGTCAGCCATATTATTCAGTTATTTTTATCAAATGTGGACATTAGTAGAGTGAAAAAATCCCATAAATACAATCATAGGCTAGACAGAAACTTTCTAAAGGCTCTAAGCAGGGGACTTCTCCTCTCCCTCCCTCAGCCTCAGTCCCAGGACCTTCTCTGTGGGTACGAGCTGAAAGTGTCCAGGAAAGTGGAGCTGTGGGACCACGGTTGCCACCATGAGCCACTCCCTGCATGGAACCTGCCTCCGTGAAGCATCCGTAAAGGGCCTGCCATTGAGAAGGGGAACTTTCTGGATCAGGGACACACGGGGGTGACATTCCTGACTCACTTTCAAGCCAGATCAGCTGGATTCCGAGAACGAACACGCAGGGAACATTGTCCCCAGGATGTTGTGCATCTCCGCCCAGAGGACTGACCTACTGAAGGAGCTGGGAATCCTCCAGGTGGGGCTCTCCTGTGAGCAGCTGGACGACAGGTGATCAGTGACAGGCTGACCAACACACCCTCGAATGTCACATTTTCTGTGTTTCTATTAATATATCCAGCAACATGGGACCTGATAGAATCAGACCAATTGGCTTTTTAAGTGAAGTGGACTTTCCATTTAACTCACGGTGAAGACACACCTTCTGGTCTAGGGCCAAGGGGTGCATCCCTTGCTGAATATCATGCTTCTTGATCACACATGACTTTAAAGATGCACTCGGTCCATGGTACTGAGATCCACTCACAGGGGAGGGCGAAGAAGCAGACCACGAGGTGTGAGAATGCTCTTGGTAGGGTCAGCCCACTTGTGGTGTGTGAGGAGGCAGAGGGCCATGAAGGGGTCCAGGTGAAATGCGAGTGAGATCTGCTGAGTATCTTCGTCTTGTGTTTTAATTCACTAGACGCTCTGTGATGCTGGGTGTGTGAATCCTCCTGTGGGGTGGGGGGACTAGGCTTTGGGAGCTCCAACTCCTTAGGGAATGCGGTGACTGACCCATTGGGAAGCCACACGGTAAGGCCTGGGGGCTCGGCTGCGGGGTCTCGCCCTCTAAGACTCTGTGGTTCCCACTGCGCTGTGTCATCCAGTTCGAGGATGCCTTCTCGTCGTGACACAGCCCGGGGACTGTCACACAGGCCAATGCAGGCTCAGGCCTCTGCTCTCCCTGCCCATGGGCCCTGCTTTCCTCCTCAGCTCCAATCGCAGACACTGGGTGACCCCTTCACCGTCCTGGGAAACAGAAAAGGAAAGACCAGAGCGGGTCACTTCCCGGTGCTCGCCATGGCTGGTAGGTGCGGTCCCCATGCAGGGAGCAGCTGAGTGCAGGGCTCTCATGTGCAGGCCACAGTCAGCGGGCACCGCTCTGCTGGCCCTCCTCCACTGCCAGGCTCGGAGCTGCCTCCGCTCCCCAGGCCCTGCCCACGGAGAGAAAGGCAGACTCACATTGCTGTCTCCCCAGGGCTCTCCTGAGCCTGTACCCCGGGAGACCTGTGTTCTTGGCTCTCCTGCGTGTCCTTGTCCCTGTCCCTGGGGAGGCCAGGGCTCCCTGCACACACCTGCCCCGCCACCACTGCCCTGTTCTCAGCGTGGACTCTTCCCAGTGTGCCGCGGGTCCAGCCACCTTCGCTTGTTTCCTCGGGCTCTTCCCAACGCACTCACGTTAAGCAGGGACCCTGCACACGATGTTGGGGCTCACAGGGCCTGGATTTCATGAAACATCACTGGAATTTCACAGGTAGCCGTGCAGCCAGCAACCAGCACGCACTGCTTTTTAATCTTTTTTTCTCTCTGCCGCCTTGCTCCCTCACGCCAGCGGCAGAGAAAGACAACGGCTCCCTTCATATTCAGGAGCAGGGACGTGGAGGGTGGAGTCTGACAAGAAGGGACTGATTTGCTTCCAGTGAGAGGAAACTCACCCGCTGGCCCTGAGCAGAACAGCTCTGCCTTAGGTGTGCAAATATTTCACAAATGAAGCGCCGGCTAACACGTGACTTCTGGACGCAGCCGCTCGCTGGGGCAAGTGCTTAGGTGTAGCCAGGCCGCCCTTGACAAGCATGGGCACACAGGCCAGCGCCACGGCTGCGGGAGGCATCACACCTGGAGCGGAACACTCAGCACAAGCTCGGGCAGCCCCAGTTCCTGCAGAATTCTTCAAGGGGGCCAACACTGCTATTTCCCAGAAATCCTTCAGCCCCATGGTCAGCTGGTTCTGCTCAGGTTGTATTGACGATGGAGGGAGCCTTACCCGGGAGCAGCGCCATGAGACCGGAGGCGTGCTGGGTACCTGGGCTGCAGGCGGGCTGAGACCATCGAGGAGGAGGAGGTGAACCCTCTGCTGCCCAGTGGCCTTCATAAAGAGCAGCAGGGACCGGGGCCTGCCCAGACCACCCCCTCCAAGGCTTCCAGAACCTCCCGTGCTGTGGCTTGGCCTCCCTCTCATTTCACTCTCCTTTCCCAGGTGACGGGCTTGCTCCCTCCCACATCTGCCTCCTCCTGCAGCCACTGTCAGTCAGCAGACCAGTCCTGCTCCCCTGCAGGACCCTCCACCAGAGTTGGGTCCGCTCGAGCCTGGAAATGCCATGGGCTTGGGCACCAGATGTAGGTGCTATTCTGCAGGGTGAATGACTGTCCTCAAGGCTCAGATGCTTCATTGACTCTGAGGAGTGACACCGGTTTCTCACATGCGTGCATGCCGTCAGGTGTGGCTACCCCCTCTCCTTGAGTCTGGGGCCACCAACCTCTTTGCTCCCCTCGTCCTGGGAGCAAACCTCAGAAGCAGGGCGGCAAAAGGCACCTTCTATTGCGGGGAAAAGAATTCCCCCAAATACTCTTCATCATAATGGTCAGATCTTGAATCTGGGTCCTGGGTACATGTGGTCTGTGCCTCCATGAAAGGCAGCTCGCTAACCTGCTGCTCTCCCAGAGCACCTCAAACATTTATGTTAACAACAGTGCCCACCTGATGGAGCTAGGCTGCTGACATTCTTATTTCTTTAATTTTTTGTTTTCTTGTTATTTGTTTTGGCCTCCTGGACTCAGGTCTATGGCTTTCAGCGTCTGTGCCTCAGCCACCTGAGCCACGAGGGGAGTGTTTACTTAATCTTAGCAATAAATCTCTTGCTCACATTTGAAGCACAAGGGGAAAGGCTGGAAACAGAGGGCCAGCCTGGGAGCATGTGGGAGCTGGGACCCGGCCCATGTGCTGTAGTCTGGGATTGAGACAGTGTGCTGGGGAACCCCGAGTCCCCCTCGCTGCCTGGACGGTCCCGAAGGAGATGGAAGAATAAATAGCTGTTTCACAGTAGTCAGGCTTTAAAATACGTTTGCATCCAGTTGTGCCTGAACCCCGGCCTGAGCCGTACCCCGTCCACTCCCTCGAGGTGAGCTCGCCGGTCCCGTGTTCATCCACAAGTAGACAGACACGGAGCTGGACACCAACCCAGCTCCTCAGCTCTGTGGCCCTTGCTCTTCAGGGCGTCTTTTTCTCACTGTAAATGGGACGACGACACAGCCTCCTTACAGATAGGAAGAGGTGTTCCATTTTGTTTTTGAAAGGAAAGGTGGAGGGATGAAGGTGATCAGGCAGACAGGGAGAGAGGGAAAGAGGATGCACCTTATTTATTTTATTTAGTTGAATATCCTGTTTGTTTCCAGTCCCTGGGTCTCAAGCCGGGGACCCTGGGATGTGTGTGGGCTGCCCCTTGGTGACCGATTGGCGAGCCACCAAGATGCACCATGAAGAAGCGTTCAGTCTGTGTCTGCATGTCAGCACGAGACGCCGGTACCACGCACTGAACCTCGCAGGCCGTGCCTCAGCCCTGTGTTCCTCTACACGAGAAGGGTTACGATGACATCATCTCTCCAATCTCTGGTCCCCCCTTCTATTTGCTCCAAGGAGATCTCGGTGCCTTAAAAAAAAAGACTTGAATTATCCTTTTGAAATATTGAACTTACACCAACTGATTTCCACTAATTTGGTCCCCAGTTAAACATGCTGAAAGAGCACACATTCTAATCTGTTGTAACAGTTATTCTTTTTCCTACTCTCAGATAAATAGATTAGAATCGTTAGGATTAAGTTTGCAAAGATATGCCCAGTGGGGATGCCTGAGACAATGTGTGTGCGGGTGTGAGAGAGAGAACACATCAACCATGTTAAAAAGGGGGTCTCATCAGCAGTAATCAGTCCACCAATACATAAGCACCTCTTTCATTCTTTTTATTTAAAAGTCTATATTCTTCCCCCAACACCACAGTAATGAGGGGAACTGCTGGGCATGTTAACTGGCTTGGATGTAGTGATTATTTCACAATTTACACGAACTACTTATATCAAAACATCGCATAGGGGATACAGTTTCTAAACGTCAATAAATACATCTGCTCACAGGGGCTATATTTTCATAAATGCACAGGGTTTCCATGCGCACAGGTCTGGGTTTTTCGCTCATCCAGACTGTGTCCCGCTCCAGAGGGCTGGGCTGGGATGTGTGTATGTTCTCCTCTTCTGGAGGGGACACCATCTCTGTGTGGCAGGATGGTGTCTCCCTTGGGACCACCCAAGCGGTGACGGGGACTCAGGTGTCCCCGGCACATTGTCTCACTCCCAGACCCCAGCATATGGACCAGGTCCCAGCTCCTGTGTGCTCCCAGGGCCTCTGTCTCCAGCCTCTGCCCCCGATACTGTCCACTTCTGTTGGTGACCCGGAGCATGCCAGGCCTGACCCAGGCTCCTTGGGATGTCCCCGCTGAAGGGATGACATGCTGTTCTCCACCTGACCAGCCAGGCCTGTTGTCACCATGATGAGCTGTTCCTGGGTAGGTACTGGGCGCTAGCTATTCAGGCTGGACGTGGGCTCCTGGGAGGGAGGTGTCCAGCAGGACTGCCTGGATCCAAGGCCTCCTCTGCCCCGGGACCAGGGTTCTGACTCCTCCAGTCCCCGCTCCTCTGACTGTGGGTTCAGGAGGCAGAGAAAGACCAGGCACACTCCTGCCCTCCCCCGCCTCTGTCTCTGAGATCCAGTCCAGCGCCGCCTCCGGACACACAGGCCTGGCAGCCGCTCTCTGGCGGGCTCACCTGTCCCCTCTGCCTTTCACCTCACCTTTCCAGGCTGTGACTACGGGCCCCGGCCTCCGGCTGACCGGGTCTTTGGACCACAGTACAGGTGGTCGACGCGTCCACTGTTACTTTTCGAAAGCAAGCACAGAGTAAGCTTCCAGCACTGCCCAGGGTCGGTGTCGCCCGGACGTACCACTTCAAAGTTTTTCTACAGGACAAGATTGAAAGTTTTCTTCCCTGTTAGAAGTTCCCGGTATTTCCATTAGAAGGAAGATTAACTCTATTAGTCTTTTCTCTTGGAGAAACTGGTTGTGAGTGTGTTCCTAAAATGGACCGGAGTCACACAACTTTTGTTTCCTTAACAGATTGGAAATAATAGCGAACATGATGTGAACTGTGTGTGTAGAGAGGGAAATAAAAAAATGATCCTATGATATATTTTCCATGTTTCAGGACAAAAATTGCATCATGAGAATCTAGAAGCAATTTTAGTCTCCTAAAAATAAACACACAGACAAGTGTGTGTTTCCACATAGAAACACACGCACATCCAACGGGGAGAAAGCAGACGATGCAATGCGGAGGCGTGAACTCAAAGCACAGCGGTGCCTGAGACATCCAGTCTGTGCTGTGTCGGCACAGACAGACACACGGGGCCCTGAGAGCCCCTCCGTCGGGGAACGTGGGGGCGCCTCCTCCTTTCAGGGTTAGTAGCAGCTCGGCACATACTTTTGAATGAAACATTTGCAGTTTCTGAAACAAAACGCTAAAAACCTTGACAACGCTGTCGGCCGGGCCCGGTTCCCTGGAGTGGCGGACATGTGAAGACAGGCTGCATCACCAAGTCCCAGCACTGCTTAAGGAGGTAAGATTGTCCAGAAGAAGAAACGGCGTCAGTCACTTCCTCTCCACGTCTTAGCTTCAGTCGCAACAAGGGTCTTTGACCCGTGTTGCAGAAGCCTACCTGACATGGCTTTCTGTCCTTGGTACTTTATTTCCAGCCCCCTCCCATGTTTCTGAAGCCCTGTCTACACCAGATGCTCCAGCGCCTGAGACGGCAGCAAGCAGACAGGCCAGTGGACACCACCAAGACGTGGCGTGTGAGCTCAGGACTCCTGGTGCCTGCAAGTTCCTTCTGGGAGAGGTGCCAGGTTGCCAGGCCTGTTGCTGGTGAAGAACGAGGCCATGGGGGCGCAGCCAGCACTCTCCCGGCCCCGAGGGACAGGGCACACAGGGCACACAGCGTGACGGTTTCCCTCTGAGCTGAGCGGACGCCACTCTTGTGAGGGCCCGGGGTTGGGGTGTCTTGGCGGGAGTTTCTTGGAGTCCTCTCTGTCTCTGGTTTATCATCTACGTCTTTTTCCAGCTTCGGGGAGTTGTCGGTCACCATTTATTCGGCCTTGTTCGCTCCCTCCCTGGAGACTCTGTGGCAGGGCTGGACCTCATGCCGGGCCTGGGCCTGCACCTCGTCCCAGGTCACAACCTGCTGTCCAGACCGAGCGGCTATCTGCTCTGCCTCCCAGTTCACTTTTTCTGTATCCTTCCATCTCTGGACTCCAGGCGAGCATTTCCATTGTTTTACAGAGTCCTGTCATTGCGTTTTTAGCTCTTAAATATTCTTTGCTTTTTTCTGAACAACATGGTTGCTATGTGAGGGGACTGTGGGTTCTTTTTATGTTCTTCTTGTTGGCAAACTTGCCTCAGTGCTGGTGCAGTGGAAGAAATGGGGCCTTACTCACACTCGGCGGGACTGCTGACCCATCTCCCCATGGGCCTCCCTGTCCCTGGGCCCGCAGGTAGAGGCTTGCGTGGGCCCCCTGGGGTGGGGAGATGCCTGACGCATTGTCGCAGACCCTGCCCTCATGGAGGTGTGGGCGCCCACGCCAGTGGCTGGCGGTCCGGCAGTTCTGTCCTCCCCGCTTAGAGCAGCATCTGCAGCCACGTCCCTACCTGGCTTGGCCATTGTCATCGGGTCTACGCAGCGGCCTCTCCGGGTTTTCTTTGTTGGCACGGGCCCATGTTTCTGGGTTCTGCCTTCTCCAGCTCCACGTTTGGGGTCCACGGGGTAGAATGAAAACCCAGGGACTCTCCTTCCTTGGTCCCAAGACGAGCACATCGCCTTCTCCATGTGATTAGCGTTCCGCATCCACATCCAGAGCCTACGCTGCCCTCACGGGAAGACAGGGCCAGGTGGCCCATGCCATCTTTCTGGGACTTTGAGTCTGTGCACTTGTTTTTAAATCTCGGTTTACAAAGAGTTCATCCCTTATCCAAACAAACTAACTCCTTCCTAACAACTTAGCGCTGCTGTGTTCACTGTGGACACAGAGGGAATGGGGTCGGCATGGAGTCTCTGCCTCTATTAGCTCTATGATCTCTGTTGACAGAGGCATGTCATACAGATGTGAGCTATAGATCTGTCGCCTGTGTGTATCTGTGTGTGCATCTGTCTGTCTTAACTGTGCTCTATCAGTCTGTCATCTAATCATCTCTGTCTCATATGTGTATCTGGCTCATCTCTATCATGTCTCATTTGTATTTATCACCTGTCATCTATCTATATGTATCATCTATAAACACATCATCTTTGCATCTGTCTTACATCTATCTTCTGTCTATATCTATCCTGTATCTAATCTCTCATCTCTCGAGGATCTGTCCACATCTCCAGCATTTGAAACCTGCTACTTCCCTATTAATGCAGACTATATTCCACTAATGTTCCCCACTTCTTTCTTTCCTTACACGGTGTTTCTCTCTAGTCTAGCTCAGAACCTGTCAGAATTAAGAATCCAAGGAACAGAGTTGAGAAACGAGTCAGCCACTTAAGTGGTTGGAAACACAGACTTCGTCACGACCCAGCCTGGACTGACGTCCCCATGGGGCTGAATGACCCGCATGCAGTGTTGCACCTGGGCTGGTCGGCCCATGAGAATTGCCATCACATCCACTTTCATCCAGGAAGGAATCTGAGAGCGTGTGTTCACTACGCAGGTGTGCTGGGAGAGACTCAGCCCTTTGTGGCGCCCCCGGCCTGGGAGCCTTGCATGGGCTCTCCCGCTCCGAAGGTGGTGACACGCACAAAGCCGGCCAGTGAGGAGGACAGCTTCCTAATACCCTGATATCCATTTCCATTAGGCAAATCCACAGCCACAAATCATCCCGATGATGCAAATGCTCAGCGATATTTGTCTCCTCCACATCAGAGATGCGGCCGCCTCGAGTTTGGGGCATAGGCTTCCAATGTGGCCTCTGCAGGATCGTTGGAGAATTTGATTTTTCAGCTTCTCCTGATGACAAATCCCTGAGTTGAAAGCAAAAAGGCAAATAACTGATTATAAGTGCAATGAAAGTCTCTGGGATTTGCATATACATTTACTTGTACCCTGTCACATTTTCTTAACCTCTAAACCTCCACACAGTATATAAATGAACTTGTCTGGAATTGGTTTTTCCCCTAAATTGCAGCCTTTATTTCTGGAGCACTGATGCAATTATGCCATCTCAATTGCCTTGCAGTGAGAGGAAAAAAGCACAAAGCAAAACTTTGTGTATCAAGAAAACAAAGCTGAGAAGATTACCTCTGACACACAGCGACACGAGGTCAGCTCGGCTTCCCCAGAAAGTGGACAGAATGGGAGTAGACAGTTTCTATTAACAATAACAAGACAAAATACAGAGGCCCTTTATCTCTTAAAATGTAAATTTATACAAGGATTTATGCCACCCTGCTGTAAATATCAAACACCCCTTAAGACTGTAGAATGAGAATGAATTGATTTCCCTCCTAGCCCCACCATCTGCAGATTCTCATAGCGTGGCATTATATCAATGCTAAATTAAAAGTCCTATACTCAAAAACCATACGGGAGATTTGTGAGGCTCAAGCTGTTTATTCTTTAAATTATATGATTGATTTTCTATGCTTATATCTACTCTATCTGAATCATTTTTCAAGTTCATTCAATGATTTCTTAGTGTTTTGTGTTGCTCCCTCGATAACCTTTCTTCAGTGCATAGCAGCTTTATATCTGTTCTCATTTACATTTATAGACAAGAGCAGCTGAAAGTATGCTGATTTTCTTCAAGCACTTTGGTATACAATCCCTAGTTATTTGTGATGAATGCTCTTTCTCATTTATGGTATTAAAGTCTGAGAGGAAACTTAATTCAATTTGTATTTATTTGGGTCATCTGCCCTTCAGAGAGGCAGGCTGGCAAGAGCGGGGCGGGGTGACAAAATTCCTAATTTAGCACCGCGAAACCCATCCTCGAGCCGGGGCCGGCACGCCCCCCTCGCGGCCCCACTGGCTCTGTGGTAAGCGGGCTGCTGATTTCATTTCATAATTTGTATTAATGACCTCCAAGCGGCAGATGCATCTGAGGTGCTGAAGCCGCCTCTTAATAAGGTGGCTGGTCTCTGCCGCACGGCCTCATGGCAGGGCCACCCGGACACATTAGAAGGCATACTTTGTAAGTAATAAGGAGCTAATCCAGATCATTTCTCTTTACAAATCATTCAGCGTCCCAATCTGAGAGAGAGAAATAAGACAGATGCCCCGCTTCTGCATGTGGAAGGTTAACTGTGGATTATTTTGTCTTTGCCCAGTAAATCAGTGTCTTAGACTGGCGGGCTGACCCAGCAGATTGTCATGTCTGTGTGCACACGAGCTTGGTGCTGCGGGAAGTTCCCGCAGTCCGTCTGCACCTGGCGCTGAACTAATGGGAACTGGAATCATTTTTTTAATTTAGTTTTTCGAATTACCGGAACCTACAAAGGTTCAAAGCAGCTATTTGAAGGTGGCAGTGACAGAGCTGGGCATGACAGGAGCAATGACAGCATGAGAAGCGCGGTCTCCGTCTCACGCATGAGACAGCCAGCTCTGGTCGCCGGGAGAGGTTACACGACCCTTGTCTACGCACAAAGGCCGTTGGAGGGAACTTTTCCCCTGAGTGTGCCCTGGAGGGTCCTGGCTCAGCACTGCACCTGGGCTTCCAGGTGACTCGGTTTAAGGAACCCTGAGCAGGCTGTCCAGGGGGACACAGCACTCAGTCTTCAAGGAGACAGGGCCACGAAGGAGCTCAGAGCTGGGGATGGACTCCTTGGGAGATGTCATCGCAGCTAAGAAAGCAAACCACCGCCTCGGAGAAGGAGTTTCTCCCTGGAAGCGAGAGACCATACTCCTCTAGCTGTGCCCGGATTTCGTGTTTTCCTGACACACGAGGGCCCCTTTGTCTCAGGGTGGCAGCATGCCGAGTCCGGGTCCCCTCCGGGCGCCTGTGGACATGCAGTCTGCAGAGATAAGGTGCCCCGAGCAGAACTGCTCATTCGCCTCCAAGGCGCAGTCACCCCCTAACTGTGGCTGTGCTGTTGGTGAAGGCGTCAGCCTCTGGGGATGACATGAGGGACCCCTGGTTCTGACACATCATACAGCCCCCCGATGTAGATGAGGGCCCACTCTCTCTCGATCCACGGCGACTGTCCATGCGTCTGCCCATCTGTCTGACTGCATATCCTTTACACACGCCTGCTCTGACCATCCCATGGAGAGACGGCAGCTTGTCCAACAGGGACTCATGTCAGCTGGGGACAGAGATCCCTGCGCCAGCTCCATCCTATCCTGAGGTAGCGTGCTGACCTGGTCCTGGTCCAGCCGGGGGCTGGCGTCTTCCATGGGGCTGTGGAGCGGGCTTCAGTCCACGATGAGAGACCATTCTAGATGGAGGCACCACTGGAGATGGGCGGGGATGCCTGAAGAAACCATATCGCCACCTGGGAACGGCATGTGTCCCTGCCGCGAACCGAAGGCTGACAGCCTGTCCTTGCTGCCGTGTTGGAATTCATGGTCAGTGTCCATTCGCCAGAGAAGAGAAGATATTTTATGGAGTTAAGAGGAGCAGACAACAAACACTCATTCGGTGCGAGCTGGCTTTTGTCATCCTCTGTGATGTCATCAGGGAAACACATCTCCGACATTCCAGAAAGCTCCTGCAACCTCTGTTAGTCGAGCCTCTTCTGTGCGCTGAACACCTGTCACCACCCTGTTCTCTAATCACACCCTGCATCCAGCAGCATGTCCGCAGAGTAACGGGACACCCGGCATTGTGACCGATACACCCGTTCCCACAGCCTCTTCCCTGGGAGTGAAAGATGCCCTGGAAGTGCTCCCTGACCCCCACTGGCCCCTGCTTCAAATCTGCCTCTCCTCCTCATGCTGACCCTCAGGCTCGGGTCAGTGCCCATCCCAGCTGACTGCGTCCTCGCCCCGAGTCCCCGCTTCTCGCAGCTCTTCCCACTTGTCTCCGAATCCGTCCTCCCTGTCCCGCCCCCGGACCTGGTCAAGCCCGTCCTATCCGTCTTATCCGAGTGAAAGACCATCTCCTTTTGTTTTCCAGGACAGACCATCACCCCGCCTTCCACCTCCCTGGAAGCTCACCTGCCTTTTCTCTTTTGGCTGAGGTGATTGCCATGCTGACCTGGGGACTCTCCCCCTACAGCTCCCGAAAGGGACAGGGTCCAGGGTCCTGGCTGTGATCTCCGTCTCTCTGGAGGGCCCCGTGCAGCCTTCCTCCTGTACTCAGCTGGATGGGCACCCTTGGGCCTGCGACTCCCCATGGCCTCCATATCGCCTCTACTCCCTCAGTCCTGTGAGCACCCCAGAGGGACACACCCCGAGGAATCTCACATGCCACCCCTCGGCCTCAGAATGCCACTGGCAGTCCGCCTGCCTGGAGTCCGTGGCTTGCATGCCCACTCGATCCCTCACCAGGAGCCCAATGTCCTGTGTCACAGAATCCTGTCATCGTTTCTCTGCCCCAGACCCAGAGGGCATCCACTGCGAAGAGGAAACACCGCACCATTTAGTGGTTCTGGAGACGGTGCCAGGCAGCCTGGTGTTTAATCTCCCCAGTCCAAACACAGAACAAAAGAGCGATGAGGAATGAGCAATGATGATCCAGACCCACGGACTGGTGCTACCCTGGGACCAGTGACTGTCACTCAGTCCAGCCCAGTCAAGGTGTGCAAGGGAATCAACCACATCTGTGCAGCACTCATGTGTGGGAGGAGCAGAAAGACTGAGGAAGCATTCTAGACCAGGTGAGCCCTCCTGAACCAGGTAAAATCTAGATAGTTGAGCCTTTCTGAACCGGGTAAGATCTCCTAGACAGGTGAGCCCTCCTAGAACAGGTGAGTCCTCCTAGACAGGTGAGCCCTCCTAGAACAGGTGAGTCCTCCTAGACAGGTGAGCCCTCCTAGAACAGGTAAGTCCTCCTAGACAGGTGAGCACACAACTTGGAGGCTGTGTAGCGTGTGAGGAGGCAGTGATGGGAAATAGGTGGGACCTCAGGCGGTGACAGTCTGCAGGAAGGATGAGGCCCAGCCATCAGCTCTGTGAACTTCCTCAGTCACCCAGGTCCCGTCTCCCCTAGGACAGGTCACACGCAGAGGCCCCGTCTGACACAGGACCTCCATTTCGCGGGACAGGGAACTGGAAACAACTAAAGGGCATTTCCAGATGAAGCAGAGTGCAGCTCACAGGCAGGAACACCTCAAGGGACCCAGTGAGCGATTCCACGTTTCAGAGGCTCACAGCCAACATCTTGGAGTCTGACACACACTGAGTTATTATAAGAGAAGACAGAAAGTAACAAAGTAACCTCCTATAGATAATGCATCCAATGCTAGACGGCATGTCAAAGAAACTCAGAAAGGCAGCAGCTACTGTTTCAGGACAAGAGGAAAATGGAGACCATGCTGCCAGCGATAAGGAGCAATGGGGTAACTTGTAGCAAAAACCCAGAACTAGTGGTGAAGAGCCAGAATAATTAGAAGCACAAGAAACTGGAATCCAGCATCCGACTAGCACCAGCAGGGAGCAGATCATGTCTCATGAGACTAGAGGATGAAAATGAGCAATATGGAAACTAAGTGAAAGAGACACAACAGATAAAAGAAAAGAGATCACTACTGAAAGAGAAAAAACTCCGGTATATGCACGAGAGACGTCCATACACAGTCAAAGCAAATAAACAGAAAAGACAAGGAAGCATAGAATTTGAGAAAACTCTTCTGAAGTAAGCAGTGAAAAAATATCGTAAGCTGTTTCTGGAAAGGGTGCCCTATTTCCCGAACTGGCATAAAGAATGTTCAACTTCAAGATACATCTAGTCAGAAAAACATCAGTGGAAAATCTAAGGAAGAAGCAAATTTCAAAGTAAAAAAATAGACTGTCTTGAAAGTTTTATTTGGAAGGGTTATTGTTTAGCAACTGGAAATGATAGGTAAATCCAGAAAAGAGAATGTGAATCCAGAATTTTTATTCATTGAAACTGGCTTTTGAGTATATTGCTCATCAGCCCAGAAAATTCAGGAGACTTGCTTCCATAAACCCTTTCTGGGAGCCTCTGGGGAAGTGAGTTTTGGGGGCTCACATGATGGACATGGGGTGGCGGAGGCCTTCCAGTATCAGCTCATGTGAACGTGGGAGCTGAGGCACAGGTACAGGAGGCAGGCGGGTGCCCTGCACTGGGCAGTCGCAAGCACAGGCGTGGGGGCTGCGTGGCAGCAGGTGGGATGGACGCCTTTTGAGAAAATAAGCTATTATGGACATTCTGCCATGTCTGTGGTCTGGGAGGCAGAACACTTCCTATGGAAAAAGGAAACCCATGTGAGGGAGAAGAGGCCCAGTTCAGGTCCTGAACCTAAACTTGATTGGGTCTCAAGACAGAGACTCTGACAGGGTTAAGGGACAGACTGGGGCTCTGAAATGCAATTCCCACAGGAGGAACCAGAGCCTCCTTGAAAGGTCTGTGGACACCAGATGGACCGGAAGTGGTACAAAATTACCAAGGTCACTGCAAGGTCACAGGGCCCGACTAGCCAAGCTGGGGATAGCAGTTTGACTCTGCAAATGCACAAGAGTAGGCAGTGTTCCATAAGAAGTGTTCTGCTTCCCAGGTAGGCAATGAGTAAAAGCCAATAAATTAGATTAAATCCATAAGCCTAAACTAATGAATGAAAAATAAGTGGTCACTATGGTACCAGAATATGGTCCCCCCAAGCGTTTGTTCCCATCTGTGGATTTGTGACCTTGTATGACTGCAGGGACTACTTTCCAACTGTGACGCAGGGTCTCAAGAGGGACTTACCTGGACTGATGCTCCAAGGCCTGGCTGACGCAGTGGAGTTCTGGAAGCAGGAAGGTGTGGGCAGAGCACAGATCAGGCAGAAGGTATTCTGTCAGCCTTGAACGGGGGACGGGCCTGAAGTTGGGGGTCAGGAAGGGCAGAGTGGGTTTCCCCGGGAGACGCCAGGGGATGAGGCCTGGGCACCCATTGTGGACGCCGAGCCTCGCACGGTGAGGGGGCTCCCGTGTGTTTAAAGCCAGGGCATTAGCAGCGACTCATTGTAGTGATGGTGGAAGCCGAGGTGACAGGTAGGCTGGGAGCATTGATGACTTTGAGAACTGGGCATGGAAATGAGAGTCCAGCCTCGATCTGGCCTTTCCTGTCTGAGCAGGGGCACAAGTCCTCTGAACAGCAGATGCGGACAAGTTCCCACGATGGATGTCGGCCAGCCAGTAATGAAGGGGGGAGATGCTAGTCTGCCGTTATTTCATAACCTGACAGATGAGTCGGGGGTTGTCCAGCGCAGAGGCTTAGAGGGTGGGGCAAGTACCACCAGCGCTCTGGACTTGTAAACACAGGACAAACAAATAGCCAGCAGCTCTGCATCCAACTCAGTCCTCGGAGCACCCACAGCCAGAAAGGAAGGGGAGAGAGGAGGGATTCACGCTCCCCTGGAGGAAGCAGTCAGCACTGTGGCCCTGGGCACCAGAGAGACGCCAGTCACAGGCAGGCACACCCTTCAGGGATCGGAGACGTGCTGTCACCATCGAGTAAAATAATACAAGCTGCCCCTGGGATGATAAGAAGCCGAAGAAACACCAGGAGATGAGAAGCTAAGACAGCTGTTACTTCAGGGAAGGGCTGGGGCCCTAGGTGCAGACCCCTGGGGGCCAGGAAGAGCCTCTCTTGGACCCTGGATAACTGGTCAGCCTCAGTGCTGGTGTAGCTTCTCTGTTGGTCGCCCTAATGAAAGCGATTGCAGCTGCGAGCATAGCCATCCTTTTCCTGTGGGTAGTTGTAGATCTGCTCTGCTTCTGGTAGCCCCACCCCTACCTGGACCCTGTCCTTCCCCTCTGCCCACCACCAGACCCCTTCCCCTCCCTTAAGCCCCATCCCCAACCCATCTCAACCTCCGCCCTCTCCTGGTACCTCCTCCACTACCCCATTCCCTCCTCTGCCCTCCCCACCTACTCTGTCCTCCCCCCTCCCCCATTCCCACCTCTGCCCTACCCACCCCACCCCAACCCCTCCTCACCCCTCCCACATTCCCACCTCTCCCCTCCTCACCCCGCCCCTCCCCTGTTGCTGAAAGGCAACAGAGGTGGATTTTTTCATCTGCTCTTCATCTTTTACTCACTATTAAGCCAAACCTGGACCCCTGTGGGTCCCAGAAGGCCTGTGTCTGAGATACACAGGGAGACAAAGTCAGCCAGGAGGTGGTTT
The DNA here is from genome assembly GCA_004363575.1 of Solenodon paradoxus. Lineage (NCBI taxonomy): Eukaryota > Metazoa > Chordata > Mammalia > Eulipotyphla > Solenodontidae > Solenodon > Solenodon paradoxus. The sequence continues at coordinate 20,762 of RJWH01002292.1, forward strand.
TGGTCCTCTGAGACAAGGGCAGACTCCGGCTCTGACAGGTTGATGCCGGCACAGCATAGCTTGGAATCTATAGGTAGACAGCTGCACGAATAGTGGACTGACTGGAAGAACCTGAGAGTCACCAGGCAGAAATGGGATTAGCAGCCCTGCTTCTAGGACACACCCCTAGATACTCAGCTCCAGGTCACTTAGACACACCCAGAACCTGACCCTCAGAGATACTAAGAACCACCTGGCCTGTAGGACAGGCAGGACTTTAGGTCCCACACATGCACATGTGTGCAGTCTCTTGATGTGACCTTCCCAGCCCTGTGGGGCACCTCAACCATCTATTTCTGCTTTTAATAAACTCGCTGTGTGTTCCTGGCCACCGACTCTGCACGAATTCTTTCTGGACGACCCAGCGTCTCAGCATTGTGTCTCAGCTCCCTCCCCTGCATCAAGGTCCTGGTAGAAAACGCTCCTGAAGGTCTGGACAGCTGCACATGCCACCAGAAGTGTGAAGACAGTGATGGAAACATCGCCCCGTTCCTGGGAGCAGCTTCCTGCAGCACCCAGCAGGAAGGCTCAGGGCCTCATGCACACAGGACGGGGACACACAGACTCAGGGACCCATGCACACGGGAAGGGGACCCAGTCACAGGACTGGCTGAGTGCATTCAGCCAAGTTTTATCCCCTCCCACACAAGCACCCCCACGGTGTCACAGCTGCTGACCAGAGTGGGTGGTAAGGTCCATAAGGGTTTGGTGGGAATGCAGCCCAGGGTGCCTTGATATTGAGCGCCCATTGCGTGGGTCTCAGGACGAGGCCGCGCTCCAGCGCCACATGCTGAGTGCTTGTCCAGGGGCACAGGAGCCATGCTGGCCTGAGCAAGTCGTCCCGGGCTCTCCCCATGGTGGGGCATTGGCCAGAACCTCCCCTGCTTGCCTTTCTGGGTTAATAATCGTGGTGGGTGACCGGGAGAAAGGAGCGACACCCCAGAAATCATCTCAGTATTCCTCTTAAAGCTGCAAAGAAGCTGACACAGAAGCGTTTTCAGAAACACGCTCCGCTTGCTGAGTTTCTCTGGGGCGTGGTTATTTCTGACTCACGGCGGAGGAGAGACTTTCCTCCAGACCACGGGCTCCCCAGGAACATCCCCGCTGGCCATTCAGGCACCGCGGGGAAAGGAGAGACAGAGGCAGCGCCCCCTCTGCCCTGGCGTCAGTGCAGACGTCAGCACGCCAGTGAGCTGTGTGCTCGGGGCAGGACAGCTGACCACCAGTGTCCGTGGAAAGGCACACGCATTCACCGCAGGCGGTGCCACGCCACTGGCCTTAGAAGGACGTGGCCCAGGGTGGCCTGGCAGCCTCCATATCCAGGGCTCAGTTGGCACGTTTCCTCACTCCCTACTCCACCCAGCGTCTGAGTGCAGGCACGTCTAGGAACTGACGCCGGACTAGAAGGGACACTGAGTTCGGCTGTCACCACCAGAATGTGCACTTCTGCATCTGGACAAGTAGAACAGGTCCCTGGTCCTGGGGGACAGTCCCTCGGGAGGCCCAGAACCCCGTTGGATGCTGTTGGCCCAGGGAGACACTACAGCCCAGGCCCTGGCCACTCGCTGAGGATGCCTCGTCTGTTCTCAAGCACCTGCCCCGAAGTTGTCCCGGGACACCTGTCACATCGCCTTGATGCACTTCCTTCCCTTCAAGTTGGGGTGTTCAGAGGACCCACCCACTCCCGTTTCACCCAAGGGTTAGTTCTGCTGAGGGACAACAGTCTCTCTGAGGAATCCAGCAGTCAGTGCCAAAGCCAGGTCAGTGCAAGTGAGGTCACGCTCAGCGTTCCTGAGAGCATCGCTTTCTACCTAGCAGAGCGAATAGACACTGCTTAGATCCTGCATAATTAACAGTGCACATCAATCAGCGCAGCTGTGTTTCCATGCCAAAATTAGTGTTTAATATTTCTCCTACCTATCTGTTGAGAAATACATTCTGCTTTCTGTTCGAAATCTTGATGTGTCAAATACCCCTTCTAATGAATGAAATGCAAAAGGATTTCAGATGGCTGGTAATTAATTCAAGTGCAGGGCACAGAAAGAAGACTCCTGTCTCTGCAGGGACAAGGTCAGATCTAACTTCCACAGGCTGTATGTTCTGCTCAGAGTGAGTCCGTGTGGCCCTCAGGCCACCGGCGTTTTGTCCACTTCATAGCCCACCCCTGAACTTCCTTTACCCCTTTCAGACCGCAGGGATTCGATGAATGCGGTTGGAGCAGATGTGCTTTCTCTTGGGTTTGGCTCATTGTCCCAGACGGGCCAAGAGGGGACGGGCATCAACGAGGACACAAACCCCAGGTGTACCGTGATGTCAGGCAGTCAGGCTGCCATGCTGACCGCTCCCGGGCCACCTGGGGGTGCGATGAGCACGCAGGGCTCACACAGGGAGGGCGAGTGCAGCAGCTTCGTGCCGGTGACAGTGAGTGCTGTGGTGGGACGTTTCACCTGGCCGTCCTCTCTAAGGGACCTAAGGGTGGGAATGACGCTGTTCATCCAGGGGCCCATGCTGCTGCTCCAAGCACACAGAGTGTGCAGGGCACGCCGTCTTCAGCGCTGCTCTCTGCTCGCCCACACAACATCTGGTCACTGGCTGCTGGTGGACGAATCATCGGAAGGCAAGCACTTGTCTGGGAGAAAGCAGGAGCCCCATCGGACACTGAACCCGAGCAGCGAGCAGAGTGGGAAGACTCTGATGTCCCCGCGCTGGGAAACCATCTCTAGAAATGCCCGAACCTCTGGAGTCACCGGAGTGCCATTCAGGGGTTCATTTCAGGGTCCATGGCTGTACTGCATCGGAGTCTCCAGCCTACCACAGGGGATCCGAGAGATGCCCGGACAAGGGAGTAAGGAGAGCGGTCCCTGGAAGCCCAGCTCAGGTTTGAATGATGTTACAGTCAGACCTGTTGAGCAGGGATGCCTCCTCTTTCCCAGCCTCTGACTCCAAGTTGTTGGAGGGCCTCTGATGCATGGTTTCGTTGGTATGTCGTGTTTTATAAACGTGTGCCTCACCCCCCAGAACATGCCCCGCTCGCTCTGGAGAGGCCACGCAGCTCTCTTCCGTGCGGAGATGGCCCATTGGGGACAGGGAGTTCCAGGAATTGGCGCGGCTCCAAGTCAGGAACCCGGTGGATGTTTTGACCATTTTGATGCAGAAATCAAGGAAAACAGTCATCAAAAGCAGCAATGGCAGCCCGGAGCCCTGGCAGGCTGTGCAGGGTGACCAAGATGCAGACAAACCATGAAAGCAGGTGATTTAGAGGGAGGCGGGGCTGAGCACAGCTGGTATTTTAAAATCTGACATTATTTTCAGTATTTATTTTAAATCTCAACGCTAAATTGATTTAAGAAAGTCAAAGACCGCACTCTCCGTCACCGAGAGAGGACACGATGACTCTGATGCCCAGGAAGGGTTGCTTTCTGGGCCTCGCCTGGCCCTCCACGCAGCAGCTCGGGTCTGCTGCGCCCAGGTCGCAGGAGCAGGACGAAGGCCAGCCCCACGCTGTCCCCAGAGCCGGTCCCAGGGCCCGGGGACCCGCGTGCCATGCTGTACGTAGATGGAGGTGTGCGTCCGTGCCGCTTGTCAGAACAATCCTGAAATCCCATTTTCCTTTAATAAAGTATAGTTCTACCCTACAGATCCATGCGTGAATAAGATGTCATTCTCTGTTTCTGTCCTGGGCTGCGCCGTGTCGATGTTCTCAGACAGCAGGAAAATTACCTTATTGAAACATGTCATGGGCAGCGATGACAGGTCCACGTTTTGCATCGGAATTACACACATGACATGTTCAGAGACCTTTGAGTAAGACCATGAATATCAAGTGATTGAAAAGATTATCAGGCTTTTTCTTGGGACAGAAAAGGTTGTGGTTCTGGGTGACTATCTTTCAGATCAATATAATTATGTCATAAAAACATGTCACCAAAGAGTTTACTTCCCAGACGGTCTGCTCCACAGGCTCCGCACTCTGTGCGGGATTTGCTGGGAAACTGACACGATGCCAGCCCGGTTTCTGGACCCCGGGGCGTGGCCCTTCTCGGTCCTGTTTCCACCAGGACGTCTGAGCTGGGCAGTGGACAGGGGCAGCATAGGGTCGGGGATCCAGTCCAGCAGAGGTAGGGAGAGGCACGCCCGTGCACACATGAGCACACTGTGCACACGAGCGCAGGTACACGGGTGTCCACATGCCTGCACACAGCCAGGTGCTCCCCGACTGCATGTACACATGTGGATACACGTGCAGGCTCACAAGGTGTGTGCAAATATGCATGCAGGTAAGCACCGGGCACACAGGTGTCCACACTTGGAGGTGCTGCCTTATGAATTCTGCGGTGGCTGCTGCTGGAGATGGAGGCTGGTGTGACCATCAGAGGCGCATCATCCATGCAACCTGAGCCAGACTGGCTCGTGTGTGGCAGCGCCTGGCTACAGGTTCAGAGCAGGGCTGGTCCCCACTGAGGTGCTAGGGCCAGGGATGGGGCTAGAGCCACCTGAGGCCTGGGGGCTGCGGTGTGTTTGCACCCACATTTCTGACTTGACAGTGGCCATTTAAAATACCACCTGTGGGTGAATTGCTGTAAGCAGAGAGAACCTAGTGACACCCCCACCTCAGGAGGCAAACTTTCCTGTAAAAGGTCAAAACTGTCCAACATAACCCTATCATTGGCCCACCACGCAGGTCACTTGAGTGGGTGATTAAAGGAGAAAATTAGACCATTTGAGTCTTTTTTAACCTTTTAGTTATTTTGTTTAGTTGTTCATCTTGGTTGCTCCCCTGGCCCTGGGATGCGAACCCCAGACATCCTACTGCTGTGGACGGCACTCGGCCAAGGAGGCGGACCAGCCTCCGCTCCACCAGGGCACCTAGGCGTGGGCATTTAGAAGCAGCTTTGCTGAAGACAGCAGGCCCACCGTCAGCTCTCACAGGCATGTCCTGCGTGGTGGCACAGGGCCCAGGGCCACCTCCAGAACAGCCCTATCAGTGGACGAGGCAGCTGAGTTTCAAGTGCCAAGAGGCTGCCTTTTCTCCAGGGGCTGTTCACGCGGGTCCTTCCCACCAGCTCTGCTCTCTGGGCCTAGATCACACCCAGCTCCGTCTCGGCCCCACAGAGCATCCAGGGTTGCGAGACAGCAGACCTGATACCCCTGCCAGCTCATGGGCTGCGTGGCACTGTGCTCTGTGATCCTTCCATCCATGGGCACCACTGACCATAACTGCGGACCTCAGAGTGTCCCCCAGATGCTTTTACCACTCACAGTCTGGCCTCATGGAAACTTCTAGAGCGTGCTGACCGTATCCTGTGCCCGCTGAAGGCTACTGCCCACCCAGACATTCAGAGGATCTCTTCTTTGCACTGAGACTACTGGCGGGCTCATGGGCTCTGCTCATGAGTGACCAGCCACCAGCCACTGAGCAACCCCAGCACCCACCCTACGGAGGCCCGAGACCGCAATCCTAGGTGGCTGGCCCACTCCTGGCAGTGTGACCACAGACAGCATGGGTGCCAGCCAGGCCAAGCCCACACCTGCAGTGGGCAGAGAGCCAACCTGCTATAGTCTGTACTGCACCTGCCCCCAAGGCCCTGCACCTATCCCCAGGGCCCTGCATCTGCCCCCAGGTCCCCACACCTGCCTCCAGGGCCCCACAACTACCCCCAGATCCCTACACCTGCGCCCAGTGCCCCTCACCCTCCCCCCGGCCCCTGCACCTTCTCCCAGCTGCATTGAGTCTGACTACTTTCTGTCAATCACTACACGAGTCACAGACAGGCAGTGCTCCAGGTGAGATGCCTCTCCCTGCAGCCTGCTCTCACTGTGGAACTTCATGCACAGCCAGGGGCCAGAGTCAGAAACACCACAAACCCTGCACACCCACGCCACCTCCATGGCTTCCTGAATCCTGTGCAAAGCTTTGGGTGAAGCCTCAGGCATGTGGTTCAGGACAGGTTTGGGGTACGCTAAGGAAGCGGGGATGACTTGGAGGAGACAGGGCAGAGGGCAAGGGAAATATTTCTGGGAAATGAAGAATCCTTGCAAACCGAGGTTGGCAACAAAGAAACCCAGTTCTAGGTTGGAGATGAAGACTTCAGGGAGCCCTGTGCAAGGAGCCCATGTGCAGGGAGCCCGTGTGTGCAGGGACCCCATGAGTGCAGGGAGCCCGTGTGTGCAGGGAGCCAGTGTGCAGGTTCTGAGCGCTGGCTGCCCTCCCTGCTTGCGTGGCAGTGGGTTCACACACCGGGGTTCACAGTCGGTGCCACACATGGCGACATCATGAAATTTTACTGCAAAATATCTGTTTTTTTCTTATTTTAAAAGACAAATTATGAGCATTTTTAAACAATTTCAATATGTTTAATGGCTGAAAGTTATGATCAAACTGTTCCACTTTTTGAATCAAGTGCGAGGTCTGTAAACAGGAAGCCTAAGCCACCCCAAGATCACACTCATTTTAGATTTTACTTGAAAGCGGGATGTATGTTTATTACAATTTCAAACAAAATGCCAATGCCATTAAACAAATGAAGTTTAGGCAAATTAGCTGCATTTTAATATTCTGAAAGCCTGTGTGATATAGGACATTGTGTTATGAAACATTGGCTAGAAGTGTCAATTACAAGTGGGGCTTTCATCACTGTGAATCGCAGGAGAATATTTGTAATTAGTACCATTTGCCTAATACTTCAGGTTAACTAGAATGTTTAACTGCATAACTGTAATCTTAAGAGATGACTATATTGTGATCAAATTAGCACCATCCCGGTGCATGCTGATCACAGGAAGGAAGCCCGCCTCACTTATGTGAGCTATTCGGCCCTCTGGAGAATTGAACAGCATAAGAAAAAATCTGTTTCTTGCACTTTTGTATTTTAATGATCCATTTGATCTCTGCCATCAACATTTAATTGTTCTCGAAAAAAAAGTCCCAGCCATGAGTCCCATATGGCATGTTGGCAGCCCCCGCCCGCTCAGCCAGCACCTTTCCCTGTGCTGGAGGCTGAACACAGGCTTTTTTTCACACCTTGTTTGCAAATACAGACCAGATGAAGCCTCGCCGAAGAGGTTACTAGGATACTATTGAAACGCTATTAGGGACAGATGAATTGAGGCTTAGAATGTTACAACGGTCTAATCCTGCCCCGGCTCCCCGGTCCTGCCCCGGGTGATGCTGGAGGCCTGGGCAGCCCTGGGGACCAGAGCGCCTCTTTATTTATTTGTGGGAATGTCGGCGGAGCAGGGAGGAGTCGGTCTGGAAACCTCCCTGCTGACTTGCAATCTGGGCTCTCTGTCACACCAGGCTGGCAGCCAGCCATAGCAAGTGTGTTTGCAGCGTCTACACAAACAGGTCTAGTTCCTGAGGCTCCAAACGCTGTAAGGATGGAGCCACCCGATGGAGCGAATCCCCAGACACAGTGCATGCTCAGGGCCGCGAGGACGACTGGTGAAATCTCATCCCCGCCAAGAAGATCTCATCTGTGTCTGGGGACATCCTGTAAGCAATTAGGAAATGACCCGGAGGGGACCCTCCTGACACCGTGATGGACACACAGTCCAGAACCCAGAGAGAGTTCGCTCCCCAGGCCGTAGCACAGGAGGTCAGCTCCACACACAACGAACCGAATGAAAGTTCACAAGGGACTGTGATTTCAATGTTGGAACATTGAAACATTATCTCTCCTGATATAAATCATCATTAGTACCTTGCTTCTCTCAAATGACTTTTATCATAAGGATTAAACCTAGTCATTGGGGAGGAGGTCTGGAGGAAAATTGAGAAGAAGGTAAAAGAGGGTGGAACAAACTGCTATGGAGAAAAACAATTTATTCAGTGGCGTGCTCATTATCACTGTTTCCAGAAAATCTGTATTACCCTCGTAGCAGGGACTGTCTTTACATAACTGGAGAATAACACACGCAGGAAGGAGCTTTTAAAATAAATGCTATATTTTGCTTTGAAAATAGCAACCGAAAAGGGAGGGCCGATGCCGGTGCCGGCGCTCAGCGATGAGGAGGAAAGCTAATGATGGGCAAACACCATCATACAGGCGTGTATGTGGGTGTGCTAATAAGCATTAAAATAGCATGCTTGTGATTCACGGTGTTTGCGAGTGTGACTGTCACACGAAGGAGGGATACGCGAGGATAGCACAGTGTCCACTGAAACGCTTGGGGCTGCACAGCATCCGCGGGGCCAGGATGGGGATGGCGGCATAGCCCCAGTGTCCCCACTGACACGCGGATGTGCACGGCAGGGGCCCTGCATGGCTTGCACGATCTCACGGATGGAGGCAGAAGGGCTCTGGAGTGACCAGAGACGGGCAGAGGTCAGGCTACTGCTGGGGCCGGGCGAGGGGGAGGCGAGGGGCCGGAGGTCGCAGCTGCCCACCACGCACCCCTGGAACACCTTGAGTGTCTGCAGTCGTTTTCAGATCTCCTTTCCGGTCACCAGCGAGAAGCCACTCTGCGCCTGTGTTTACAAACATCTGGAGAATTCGCAAGTATGGCCAGACGCTGCTAACTGAAGTTTCCGTGTCTGAAATCTTGGAATTGCTGTGCACAGCAGTTTACACGTCAGGAGCAGAGGATTCATCTCTCCATGTTGGGGCTGGAAACTGCTGTGTGCCAAGCCACCTCCACATTTGCGAGCATGTGTGATATTTCTATGATATAGCCAGGCATAGATGCATCTTTCAAAATGTGTCCACTTCCTTATGCTTGGGCAGCATCTGCGAAGCGTTCCCGGCAATCGCCAATCTGAACCACTGCATGAGGTACGTCTTCCCAGCGGGGAGCTCCCCGCCCACCAGAACCCTTCCCCAATGAAGAAATCTGCTAATTGTGGAACAAATTTTCAGCAACCCTCCTTGAGAATCCAGCTCCCAGTACCCCTCCATCTATTAAACAGATGGCAGATAAGATTGTAAAAATATTTGCTTCATATTGAAGAGATCATTTCTGGCATAATACTAATAAACAAATTAAATGACTGGCTTTCTGCATCACATTAGAGTTAAAACCACTTTGTAAGTTTGTCTTGGGTAGTTATTTACTTTGACAATCACATGCAGTGAAAAACTGTTAGATATTTTCCAGCAACATTGTGCATCGAGAAGTTTTCTTTTTTAAAAATCCATATTTTATTATAATTCGTTTGACTTTCATTACAGTCACTCATAATAAAATGTATGTGCATTTAATCCATCTCCCGGCTGTCTGTCTGCACGCCCCTCCACCGCCCTGGTGATCATGTCTAGTTGGTGCCCGCAGCAGGCCGGGCGTCCTCCGTGCAGAATTTGGGGGGATGGCTGGGGAGGGCACCCCACACACACTCTCCTGGAAACCAGGCTGTGCGTGGACCTTAAAGGAATTCAGCTCCTTGCTGGCCTGCCACCTGGGGGACAGGGACAAGGCAGCCGTCAGGTCAGGTTCGGAGGTCTGTGAGGAGCTGATGGCTGAGCTCCGACTTGTCCCCCACCCGCGCAAAACCAGGACCCAGCTCATCTGTTAAGTGGGGTGAACCCTTCCCTGCAGCAATAGCGCGTCGTTGGCACTGAAAACATATGGCACTCAGGTTGGGTTGGAATCTGCCTGGAGCATCCGGCTCCTGAGAGGGAAACACTTTGGTGAGGACGTGGGTAAACTCTCTAGAACGATCTGAATGCAGATCCTCTCTGGAGAATGAATTACTCTGAGCCAGGCAGCACTCACATTCACCTCACGCTACACGTCCCGGCAGAAAGATGACGTCTCTTTCCTCTTCTCTCTGGGGGACCCCTGTATAAAAAACAAAGAAAATTTCCCTTTACGAAAGCCTAAGGCCACATTCCCACTCGCTGCCCATGAGGTAAGCGTGGCGGTGACGCTGGCAAAAACGCTAATGTGAAGGGGCGCCTCAAAGGCGACCCACATCAGAGCCCCTGCTGGCTTTGCCACGACCACGGCAGGTTCTCTCAAGAAACGAACCGCCTTGTCATCTGGAAAAGCCATTTGTGTCCTGGAGGGTCATGTTGAGAGAGGCCAGTGGCCAAGGGTGCGTATACAAAGCTTCGTCTCAGGCAAAGAGCGGTCCTGCTGTGGCCATGGCAGGGCCGCGACTCGGGGCACGAGTCATGAGTGACTGTGTGACCCAACAGAAGCGCTGGCCACAGAGAATCACACGGACTGCTCTGGGCAGGATTTCCCACCCGGGGCCACAGGCCATGCCTTAGACGTGAACGTGGAGGCTCTCCCCACAGGTGCCGGATTCGGAGCCAGGGTGCGCTGAGCATGACGGATGCTCTGGCGTGATTCCCAGGGCGTGTGGTTTTAATATTTTTAAAGGTTTTGTACTTTTGGAAGTCTATTTCATCATTGTTCAAATTTCTAATTACGGTATTAGTTTTACAGTAAATGTATTCATACAAATGTACGAAAGATAAATTACAAAAGAAACAGGTATTGCTTATTAAGGCATTTATCCTCCACTTATTTACCCTAGAAAAAAATCAACTATGTTTATGTAATTATACTTTACATGAAGATTTTTATATTTTTATATATTTAAATACATATTTAGGAAAATATAATAGCACAGTGATTTCCAGAAATCCAAAATTATATTTTAATATTCTAAAATTATGTATCTTCAGTTCAGTTTCTGTTGCTCTTTCTTAGATATAATTTTTGAATATTAATAAAACTTTATTTAGCATTCTATCTCTGTTTTAAGAATTCCTGGAAAGTACAGACACTTAGAAAATTTTTTCTTCATAATTCAGAAAGATAATATATTCAGTTAGGATGAGTATAACATTGAGGTTCATTGAATGAACAATTGTGAAATACTTCCCTATAAAACAGGAAAAAATTGACCCAAAGAGCTAAATATTACATAAGTATTTCTGCTTTTTAGTAATTTGAACACTTAATTAGGTGTTTCATCAAGTTCAAGGATGAAAGAGGAACATTTCGTTTCCTCCATAGGCTTATTGAAGATATCTTCTTTACTTACAGGAAAGTTTATGAAGTCGAAGAGTAATGAATCAATGGCCAATATGCTTTGGATATATATTGCAACATAGAACCATTTAACGGTCACTGTTTAAGAGTATCAGAGGCTATTCTAAAGGAGAGATTAGGAAAATTCTGTGAAACCAGACTATTCCTGTTTAGTATTTTGCATGAAAGTAGTGTATTATCAATCTATGCCAACATTTATGTAAGGGAAGTTCTAATTTATATGCAGTAGATATGATTTTTTTACCTGTATTTGTGAAAGTCAATTGGTCACTTAGGAGAGTATTTATTTTTCAGTGCTCTTTGGAGAAATGCTTTTATATATTTCAGAACATGTATGGCAGTGTGTGTGAGATCAAAATGTTCGCCACGTGATTTTACATACACACATGCATGTATACATATATATACACACACACATATGACATCCGCACAATGTCCTTTCAGAAATTGTAGTTCTTACATTATGAATTATAGAAACTCTTAGATATTGCAAATACATTTCATAATCATATACGGAGTTCCAGAAAGTTTTTGATTTTGCATTTAAAAGAACATGAGATTTGAAATCAGTAGGCATGGGACTAAACTGTTAGCTTCCTAATTGACATCATAATGAGCTTTTTATTTTATATGTAATTTGTCAATATGTGTTTTATTTTCTAATATAACCACATTTATCATTTTATAATTAATACTAGATTTGGTTATTTATCCTATAAACAATATTTTATCATTCTCTGACAGTGTTAACATATTTGTTGGAAGCCCTATTTGGCACTTCAAAGAGAATGATAACCTAAATCTAGGTGAAAATGAGGATGTAAGAACAGCCCCAAAGACTCTTGAAGACAAGAGACGTACCATGCATATTTTATTGGACAGTAAGAAGATAAACTTGTTAGCTACAAAGTGAGCATCGATCAGGCATATGATGGTGATTCAAGCAGCCTATCTGTGGCTCCAGCATAGTCCATATGAATCCCTAGGACCTGGGTTTTGATGCAGGGCCAGGGCCAGGGCCACGGAAACAACCAGAAATGAACAACAAAAATAATTTTATTTAAAATGCACCATTCTCTCTTCTTGCCTGCCTACCTGCTCTCATTTCTTTTCTGGAGAGCTGCTATCCTCCAAAAAAAATCCATCAAAAGAGGGCCGATCATTTTCATACAGATCTTATCAGCTTGCCTTAAGCCTGGCAATATAAAACACTGCAGTTTTAGTGACAAGAATATTTTAGGCCATAATGATTTATAATTGTGATAACCAACCAGCGAGATCACTAGTTAGTATTATGGTATTAGCAGATACATACCAAACTTTTGGAAATGTATTTAATAAAAAGTATGTACATTAAAATATTGTAATAGTAAAAAATCATAAAAGATGAATCACCCTAGAATATAAATATATTTGTAAATAATGGAAATGAAATCATAGTTATATTATCTTCATTTCCATATTAAGTAAAAAGTAAATACGATCCTATAAACAAAGTGATTGAATAGAAATTAAACATATACAACATAATTAGAAAAATATAGGTATTTTTATCCAACAATTGTAGGTATTTTAAAGTGAAAAGCATTTAAAAGACTAGCAAATGTTCATTCAAATATTTTAAATCAAAATAATCTCATTTAATGAAAATACAGGAAAATGAGTTGTTTTGTTTTGTGATAAAATGGACGTCAATGGAGTACATGACGTAGAAAAAGTTTAAATATAAAACATTCAAGTTAAGCTGTTTCATGCCAAGTATATATCTCCCTCAATCTTAGTATATCATTCCTTTTATGTGCTATTGAACTTCGTTCATTAATTTTTTGAATATTTTTGTATCTATGTTCATAAGGGATGAATTTTCTTCTCTTGTAGTATCCTTGTCTGGCTTTGATATCAGTGTAATGAATCCTGGCCTCGTTAAATGAATTCCTTGCTCTTCAATTGTTTGGGAACTTTTAGGGCTAAGTATTATTTCTTACTTTTGGTATAACTTACTATTGAAACCCTGTGATCTTGTGTTTTTCCTTGTTGTGAGGGTTTGATTACTGAACAATCTCCTACTGGTAATTTCTGTTTGCATATTGAATTTTTTGATCATCTAGTCTTAGAAGCTTTCCTGTTTCTTGGGGAAAATTGATAGGATTGTGTGCTTTCTTTTATAATGGAAAACATGGTCAGGTGCTGAGAGCATCCTGTTTGTTCTATTTTGGTGTTCTGAAATACTCAAGTTTATATGCCTCTCCTAAAACTCTAAATTTGGATGATCTTTCAATGCATGCTCACGAGTCAGATGCAAAGACTATTTTTAGAGCTGCATGCAGAGAGCTGATCACAGAGTTTAGGGGGGTAGGTGAGGCATACAGTGTTTGCTATGTTTGTGAGGTGGGGACAGGTGTTGTTCCACAAGCGTGTCCCCAGAAGCCTATGAGAATGTTTTCAGTTATGGTTTGTGAAGTGATTTGCAGAGGCTTTAAACTTTTGAATAGTTTCGAACCACAGTTTCTATACCCTCTGTTTCTCCCTACTTCTAAAACATGTTGCTCATCTCGGTATTGCCAAAGAACAAAAAAATGTTGACATCTTGTTCAGTATCTTGAATGACTGGAGAATTTAGGTGCTCACTCACAATACTCTACTTTTTCACTATGAGATACTGCCTGAATAAGGGACCTCTTAGCTGTTAACTCTGTTACCTTCAGGGTATGATGATGTGGTAGAACGAAGCTGTTCTTACCCCTTTTGATGGATTGTTACTAAATTTTTGTCCATTAGTTTTCTACAACTTTTACACTGGACTCACAGACTCCTATAAGGGTACTCTCATTTGGGGTGGTTGTCAAAATTGATATTCTGTGAATGTAGATGGTAGAAATATCTTAATATGCCATCTTGCTGTTGTTGCTTCCAATGATATTTGAAGAAAAAAATTCAAGTACTAAGTATAAACTGTCAAAAAACACATATTTCCAATTAAATCATGAAAGATAATGGATGACCTGGAGAAAAATCCTTAAAATATTATGAGGACCTAAAGTATCCAAAACTATTGTAAAACACATTTAACATAAGGACAATAATATTTGCAATTGATCAATTTTTCTCTAATGTCTAGTATAGCACATTATGTGATTGCTCGATGATAAATATTCATTTAATCTATATAAGCAGTTACATGTAAATATGCTAAAGGTATAATCTTGTGCGAGTAACTTCAAGAGCAGTAGTTTAGTTTTAGTTTTAAATCTAATGAATTTAATTAAATCAGAAACAAAAAATAATCAAATGCAGGTATACAATCTATGAGCAATGATTGTTTTTACTTCAAAAATAAGGAGAGATTTATATTTATATCTTATTGAAGAATGTTTTCCATTTTATTAGTTATCACAAATGTTTATGTTGATTATTCTTTCAGGTACTGATGATACAATTTAGAAAAAAGTAAACACAAATCCCTCAATACTCTTCAAACTTATATTTCAGCCACATGAAATCTAACATTCAGAAAATAATTAGATTCTGTGGAACAAGATAAAGCAGAGGAGCGGAAGACAGAATTGCATAATATAGATATATAAACATATAACTGACAGAAAGTAGTATTTAAATCTTGATGTGGAGGAGGGAAGGGATGTCTTTAAGAAATTTTTCCCAAGAAAAGTGCCCTTAAATGTTTGGTATGTTGCAGAAATAGCTGGGAGAAAAGTGTGATCAGATAGATTGTGATAGATAAGTATAAGACAAATTAAGGGGGAGATTTAATCGCAAATGTCAAATTATAGTAGGTATAAGAAGACTTTGTCAGGTATTTAACCTTTATTCTAAAATGAGGATCCATTAGATGATGATGAAGAAAAGAGTAGCATGACTACTTAATCGTTAAGAAAAATATCAGTTTATTTACTTTAAGGAAAATATAATGGAGCGGCAAAGATAGAAGGAATTATAATAAATCAAATTAAGATGTAGGATTAATAAATGGCATATAGGTGAGGTGACTTGTATATATTTTGAGTTTAAATATAATATTTTAGGCAAAATAAATACAACTTAATAATAAGGGATAAACTAGGTATAAAAGAAAGAGAATCCCAGTCTTAGTTTATAGATACCGATTTAAATGAATTAGGGCAAGTATATGATTACTGGGCAATTCCTTGCATATATCCGTACATTTCTGTATTAAATGGAAGAACACTACAGTGTGAAGTAGGATGAAAATGACATTTAATTTCAATTACAATATATTTCAAATATGCTTTGAGTTGTATATTATTTGGGGGACAGATCTAAATCTTACTTAGATGAGCAAACGTCCTTTTTTCCTTCATTTTTTAAAGCTTATTAAACTTTTCTATACAATAGTCTTATGGAACAAAATGTTATGCTGTCTAATCTTCCTTTGATGTTTTGAGATTTTCTATATTAATCAGACACTTTAAAGAATGACTTTTCTGTATCATTTTCTAAACTTTCTACTCAAAATCATCTAACTTATAGGTTAATATATGTAAAAATTCATTTGAAGTAATTGATTTATACATCAGTATTCAAATACATCCTCACAGCATTTAGCAGTTAAATACTGGGCATATTTGTAGGGGATGAGTCATAGCTAAAATTGGGTAAGGTTTATATTTTTTTAAATATATAATAGAAGACTTTTAATATAATTTTATAAGTATTTCCCTTAAAATGCTGAAAACGACAATAAAATTAATACGATGTAAGTAAAAAAGCAAAAATCATCTGTAAACTCTATTTGCAATAAAATATATAGCAGATATGAATATTTGCAATGGATATTGTGCTACGCTACCCAAGTCAGATGGTGGCACCTCTCATTCTTTCAACTCCCGATGTGCTGGCTGTACACATCTCCACTTTCCTAAAATTGAGCTCTGCAAAGGGAATTGCCTCATCCACGTTTACATTCCGCTTCATGACAGTTCAACTTTTCTATCTGCCACATTTTACTACTTTGATCTCATTATAAATTCTGTTGCTCAAAGTGCTTTCTAAAAAATTCATATTTGCAAATTTAAGTTTAAGTTTCTGGTGTTAGGGAACTGCTCTAAGATCATTGGAGCAAGAAGTTGCCCTCCATGTAGAATCCAAAAATGAAATTTGGGAGCTTCATGTCTGAAAGAGATCATCTTCCATAACATTACAGCAAGTTTGTATGTCATAGACATTTCTTCAAATAATCGAACATTGGGAAAAGAATGTACACATATTTTAATATAATTTGGCATAACTATAATTGACATATATATGGGTATATATATATATATATATATATATATTCAGGAGCTTTAAAGTAGCCTATTGATTTGTCTTCCCTCAAAGCATGAGTCCTAGTCAAGTTCTAGTTTATAAACTAAGAATACAGCCAGTAGTCATTCTCATTTCCTAGAATACATAATTAAAATGGAATTCTGAGTTATTGTAAATACAAAAATGTTTGTTGCTAATTTTTCAGGATAAGGAAAGATAATCCACAGAAAAGATTATTTTAAAGATCCTAACAATTCACCCCATCCCCACTGAATGTATCAAAAATCAGATTAAATGCTAGGGCAAACGGCAGAGGTAAGTGAATGAAAGAGATAAAAATTTGAAGAATGCCAGGATGGTGGTCCCACGTTATAACTCCTATCATTCACTAGATTGGTCCTTACAATATTCTACTGGATCTTAGGCCATGACAGTAGGCCATTGTAAGTTTAATCAAGCAGTAACCCCAATTAAAACTACATGTGTTAGCTGTCATATCTATACTAGAAGAGAGTAACATGAATCAGAGACTATTTTTTCTTAATTTTGCTATTAGTAAATTTGTACAGTTCTGTTTATTGAACAGAAACTTTTCAAAGTGACCCGCTTTTCATTCTTGCTCATATATCTGATATAGGTAATATTTTTCCCCAAGTTTCTCTACAGTTTCCATTAATCAATATTTTAATCACATGACAATATCATGTTTCATGACAAGTCATGATTTTTAAATTATGAATAGGGATTACATTTTATCAAATGCGATTTCTGCAATAACTGAGATGAACATTTCTCTTTAATAAAATACGTAATGATTATTAGTATTATACTATTTGTATTTTTTAGTAAAATAATTTGATTATGTGATATTAGCTTTGTTATAATATTGAACAATTGTTATTATATATATATATATATATTCAGGGCCATAACCATAAACATGAGTTTGAAATTTCCTTTAAGATTTACTTCGGAAGCAGGTTGTTGTCTCAAGACAAAGCAGTGATCTTTCAAGTGTGCAACACTGGTCAAAGTCATTGGTCACTGATGCCACAGCAATAACAGAGAGAGAGTAGAGTTTAGAGCTATACCAAGAGGTGTTTTTATGTTTTGCTGTATTTTTAAAACAATAACTTGACATTCTTCACTGAATTTTCTCTATTTTTCAAACCGTTTTCACTGATTTCTTTTTTCTCTCTACTTATGTTAAATTATTCTGGAAATTTAAGAAAATATAACTGAGTTTAGATCTTTTCTCTTTTTAGATGTAACCAAGTAAAGTAATACAGCTCATTCTAGTCACTGCTTTAGCTACTTGTGTAAATGTTGAATAGTGTATACTAGATATCATAGAGTTTAAAGTATTTTGTCATTATTTCATACTTGAACTATTAATTCTATAAATAAAATTGCTTATTTAGTATTACACCAGATATATATTAATTTACAATTAAATTTTATGATAAAAATTCAGTTCTCTAAACTGCAAACTGTGAAATTGCTGAATATTGTTTTGTTTTGTAGCATATGTAAAACACGTATCAGTATAAATGGATCTAGAGGCGATTACGCTCAGCTAAATAAGTCAAAAGAAGAAAGATAGAAATCAGATGATCACACTCATAGATGGAATGTGAATAGACAAAAGAAAGGAACAGATGAAACGAAACCATCACAGGTCAACATGTAGTTCCAAAATCTGAAGCAGAGATTTCCCAGCTGAATAGCTTTCTAGTGAATATGTTAATACATATGAAATGTTATGCTGACTTTTGGATCGCTTCTGCTTATCTCATTAGTAGCAGATATGCTATAATAAGGACTGTTGTGTGTATTTAAGGTGTTTCTAATATGTGAAGTACTCATCATTGGCACTGGTGGAATAAAACTATTCTCCCCAAAACTATCATAACTCCAAATAATTATGTAATTTCTCACTTCTTTGAAATTTAGGAAACTCTACTTTCACCACCTAAGTTTCTTTATGCTAGTTACATATCATATACTTTATTAACCTATAGTGAATTTGAGAATCACTTGTGTTTATAGCAGGTAGTTGTCAAACTATCCAAGTTTTCTGGAAGTATTACATTCTACTAATCACTTCTCGTTCTTTCTCATTTTAATGGTTGTTGTGCAGAAATGGGGTGTTAAGGAAAACATGAGGATAATTTAGTTTGCATGAATAGAAATTATTTACTTTAATATGAATGACATTGTAAAGTCTAATCTCACAATCCTTAAGATTCTATATTTTCGAATATATTTTTATTTGCATACAACTTTAATTCCAATGTATAATTCTGATACAGTATTATCATTTTATTATCTACATATTGGAGTGTGTGTACCTTGATTTTTGCAGTAATCACTTTCACTTTACCTTTTCTATGTAATTCTGTCTATCTTACAATGTGTCAATTTTGTTTCAAGATCTTTAAGTTTAGTAATACCAATACTACATCTTATCTTTGAAATAATCAGAAACTTATCCTTTTTTCATGTTATTTGAAGGCACCTCAGAGACCTAAGAGAAAATTTTTGAAAAGAACAAAAAATGCTAAAATAGATTGCAGTGTTGTAGTTCTCTTTACCAAAATTAATTTAAATATTTAATTAAAATTCCCTAAGAATTAATAGAGCTATAATCAAGAAGAGGAAGCTGCATTTTGTTTCACTTAGCTGTGACAATGGATCGATCAAATTCTAATATTTTGCTATGTTTAATGAGATAAAACTAAATGCCCCATTTAAAAATTGGGCATGCATAATATTCTAATGAGCTTAGGATAACTCTAAACATACCCAGTTGTATGTAGATCTTCTTAATTACCTAGGAGGAGATTGGCTTCATCACGAACATAAACATCTAGAATCCACAAATTATAATACTGATGCCTTTTAATATATGTGTCTCTGCAACATGCCCGTGAGTTCATTTTGCTGACGAGTTTATTACTCTGATTTCATGGCATTGCAATGAATTCCTATAGGCAAGCACCTGGAAGTAATTACCTGAAACACTTAGCTATATGCACAGGTATGGCTTATGAGAGTAAAAATATGTTTTAACTCATGCAAAATTGAACGGCTTGCCTACTGTGTTACATTTCGGAGTTAAATGAAAATCATCACACAGAACTTTTGCAATCTAACTAGAGTAAGTACATAAAATTCCAGCTGGCTTTTTTGTCCATAAATATTTTTAATCTTCATGGCCCTGCCTATATAATTAAGACCAGTTTCCAAGAAATAATTTTAGAGAGAGTAAATAAGGACCGTTATCTGTATTACGGAATTAAGTTCTGGCGATATTTCCTGATGTTCTGACGTGCACATAAATTAATTCCCAAATTTTTCTTCACATCTTCCAACATTTCTATTGTAATTAAATAAGATTATTTAGCTGAAATATAGAGTCCAACACATTGTGAAAATGTTCATTAATTTTAGCGACTGTCATGACAATCATTCTCATCACTGCATCCACCATAAAGTTAATTACACCATCAAAGCGTGCCTTACTTTAGGATAGGTTTCTAACCATGAAACTTATTTTCCTCGATTAAACCTACATGTAATTTCTACTTTCCGAATTTGCTTGGAAATACTGCAACCTTAATTATTTAAATAAAAATATTGAAGCAATTCAAATTACAAACCATCCTCATAGTCCTTATTTAATATTTGACTGTGAGATTATCTCCTTATAAAGTCAATATCAACATTTTGACATAGCTATATAACAGTGATATATATTTCATGGTGTATCATCATTAGTGACATTATTTTGAATTCAAATTTAGCTTTTTCATATCAGGTACAAAAATTTTATGTAAAGAGACACATACATAATTGTGAATTATTATAATAGATACCTGCAATCTCAGTTAATACTCTCAACTGTAGAAGCATTCCACTATTCTGGAACCCAAATTTGATTATGCTTTATTCAACCTTATTTATTTGTTAATAAAATATAATTGTATTTTTTAAAATTTTTATGGAAGGAAGTTTGCATAATAACCTTATATAAGTTTAAGATTTGTATCGTCATAAATCAACCTACGTATCATATTGTTTACTATAAAATTTCAGTTGTCTCCTTCACCTTATAATTGCCCTTTTCAAATTTTATATACGTATTTGACATTTCTAAAAGTCTGTATTGTATTTTTTCCTTTATTGTCCTCTTTTTTGTCCTCAGGAATCTTCAATCATAATAACTATATTTGCTTATTAAATTTAGCAAAAAGTTTTCATAACAGGACGTTGAGTATGAAAGAGTTTCTATTGTATATCTGATTTACCTGGTCTCAGAAAGATCAGGAAATAACCAAGTCCTTTGTTCTCAGTCAAAACAACAAGCTTACTGTCTCTTTGGTGCTATGACAGAAGACAATCCAACATTAGCTGGATTATCTTTCTATCTTTGAAATTTCAACTCATAGTTAATGTTCTCAGGAAAGAGAATGCAAATGCATGCTACTTTTTATGGTCAGTAAAGGATACATATATCCCTATAAATGCAATCTCCTATACAAAAATACAATTCTATGATTTGATACAATATTTTATAATAGAAATCTATGCATTTTCAGCTATTAGATTCAGAGTGAATACAACTGGACATTTGGAAAGTATAAAATCTGGGCAATTTTATTACCTCTTTTAGTTCTATCCCAATAACATGTCCACCATTAAAAATTTTTCAGCAAGTGCAATGCTTAACAAACTTTCATAAACAGATACAAATTCCACATTATGAATATCACAGCAAAAAGGAGAAAAATGAATGGTTAACTAGATAAAGAGATAGATGAGAAATCACAAAGAAGTTATATAGCATTTATTTTTAACTTACCAAGTGGTTGTATTTGTTTAGACCTTCTTCATTAGCCATCTTGAGATGGTTTTTGTCTTTACTTTGATTTCAGATAGCCGCCTGTAAATCTGACCCAAATATTCATAGTTCTTGGTTCTGAGTCCTTGTTTCCAGGGAAATAATATTGCAGTAGTCATTGATTAATTAATTAATTTTGTGCTTTATTCATTTGGTTTCTATGTTTACCACTAGAATGTAAACAAAAACTTACCTGCAATGAGAGATATATTGCTTCCATCCATGATTTTCATGGTCTTCATTCAACTACAACAAAGCAATTTTTTTATTTAGGGACTTACCAGCCTAAAAAAAATCTGAATGGTCCTTTTTTAACCTTTGTATATAAGTAGGTTAAGGATCCAAAATATCACTCGCATTACTGTAGGCATTTGCAGTAATGGTGAACATTATAGCTGGATTTTTTAGCAGTGCCCGAAATGTGCATTAAATCTTACCTCTACCTCTTGAGTTAGCCACTCAGATCTTTGAAAATCATAAATTGATCTTGGAAATAATAAATTGGTCATAAGCTTCCTTTGGAACTATGATATTCACTGAGACGACTTAGACTGTCATGGGCATTTCATTTGCTTGTTACAGAATAAAGCTCAAGGGTACTGAAAATATTTTCTAAAGGAGCTCTGGTACTGTTGACCACCAAGATTTTTATTAGTCAGAAATATAAATGTCTTAATAGTGTGGCCTGAAACAGATGTATTTTTGCCATATTTAGAGGTATGTATTGGAACTTTGCAGCAACGATTCAAGAACCAGTCACAGAAATTGGAGAAATGGTTTCAAGAAGGAAATGGCTTTGGAGAAGAAAGAAACAGGGAATCTTACTGTTTCTCTGCATCAGTTTCTCTATCACTATCCTAAGTTACCCCAAAACTGAGCTATAATTATCTTCTTATTTTGTGTACCTTACCTCTGATGCAAATTTCTCAGATAAAAGCACTGCTTGAGTATTTTTTCAGGCTAAGAAGAGAAGGTGTTATGATAAAATTTGATACTGAAATTGATTAGAGAGGTCATGTATCCCCAATGAAAAGCTACTATTGGATAGACAAAAATAAATATAAACCATGCATTCTTCATAAATGAATAGCCAGTAATTCTTTTCCACAGTTCATTACAAGTAAAAGCAAATGTGTATCACTTACTATGTGCCAGACACAGTTTGAAGGTGTTTAGGTTACTTCATTTAATTCACTACACACAAGTGAAGAAACTGAGCCTTAGACAAATGAAATAACTTTTCAAAATTCACATCACAATAAATAGTGAGTTTGAGAGATGGCAAGGCAATCTGTCTACTTTCTTTGTCACTATTCTATACTGCTTAAAAATTAGAAACAACATTAATGTGGTTAGTTTTCTCTGATATTTTTTATCACATTTGTGGGTTTAAGTATAGTTCTCCAAAATCATATTTTGAAGTTATACCCACTCAGTGCCTCAGAATATGAACTTATTTGGAGAGTTTGTCTTTATACTAATAGCCAAGCTTAAGAGGTCTTAGTACGGGCCTGAATATAATATGACTGAAAGTCTTATATAGAGGGGAAATCTGAGACCAGAAGTACAATAAAAGGAAGAAAATATGAAGATACATAGGGTAAAAATGCATCTGTAAGCCAAAATATGAGATCTGGAACAATCTTTCCGTCTCAATCCTCAGAAGGATTTAGACCTGATAACACCTTGATTGTGGATTTGTATCCTTGAACTGTGAGATAAGTTTTCTGTTGTTTGAGCAATCTAGCTTGTGGTACTTCTTTGTAAAAATCATTCCAAATAATGCGAAGATATTTATTATAGAGTGACAAAGGACTTGCATAATTTTATTCTATTCAATAGAAGTCAGAATTGATGAACCTGGTTATTAAGTTGAGAAGTTTTCTAAGCAAAGTTTTGAAAAATGATCTGATTTCTTCTAGATACATTCAGTACAGTTTAAGAGAAGAAAGATTAATTGAAGGAGATAGGTCCTAGAGGAAAGAAAACAGCAAGTGATGATTTAGGATAGTCTCAATCTATCCAGACAGTATGCTCTAGGAACAAAAATGAAAAGCTAGCTAGCCAAATATTTAGCAAAATAAATTAGGCAATTGACTTGTGTATCAACTCAATTGCCTCAGAAAAAAATGCTTCTAGCTTGGACTATAGGATATAGAAACTAGACAAAATGAAGGAAGAACATCAGAGTTGAATCGACTGTCATCTGACAGCAGATACTTTATATTTCAAATAAAAGGAAGAATGACTCTAAGGACAGGGTCATCTCATTGCATCCAGCGAAACCACGTCCTCATTTTTGAAAAGTAGAGTTATACTGAGGGTTTGGGGCCCAAATCCAGGATACAAGAGAGCTGCCACTCCTGTGGTCCTGCAATATAGAGTGTGTGGAGTGGGAAAAGGGTACAAAGTTGCCCACCAAAATTGAACAGTCTAGAGTCATAAAATGTAATGAAATTTGACGTGACAGATTTTGAACTTCCTTGAAACCTTTGACTCATTCTAGCCTCTAATTTCTCTTTTGGATTAAGCATGACTAATTTATTATGCCTGTGCCATTACTGCATTTTGAAAACAGATAATGGTTGCATATAGAGAGGAAAATTTAGCTCCATGATTAGTCATAAACTAGGATTCATTTATAAGTGACTTAAATAATTTAGATGTGATACATTTGGAAATTTTTAGTTGGTATTTAGATGAGATTTTGGACTTAGTGCTGATCCTGGGATAGTATGAACTTTTATTGATATTGGGGTGGGGTAAATGTATTTTGTACAAAGGAGGGATATGTAGTTTGGGGTATACAAGGCAAATGATGGATTGAATTGTGTTCCCCACCAAAATATATGTTGAAGTTCTAACCCCAGAACCACAGACACTGACTAGAATTATTTAGAAATAGGGTCATTAAACATTTAAGATGAGGTTATATTGGAGTAAGATGGGCCTCTAAGCCAATAGAAATTGTGTTCTTACTTTTTTAAAAAAGTAGAAAATGGATACGATATCCACACAGGGAGATCATTATGTGAAGATGAGGACAAATATGGGATCGATGCTTTTGCATAACAAACAACATCAGACTTGTAAGCAATCTACCATAAGCTACATGAGAAGCATGAAAAGGATTCTTTCTCACAAACTACAAAAGGAATCAGACTTGCTGACACCTTGATATTGAACTTCTATAGTCCCCACAAATGTAAGACAACAGATGTCTATTGTTTAAGCCTCCAGTGTCTGATACTTTTTTGATGGTAGTCATAACATCTAATACAATTATAATAACTTTTCCTGCTAGGAAATAACTACAGCAATTCAGAAAATATCATCTCTGAATATGATGTTAACTGTGGATTTTCTTAATTCTGTATTATGTTGAAGAATTTCCCTTGGGTTCTTAATTTTCTAAGCATTTTTGTCATAAAATTAACCTTATTATGAAAGTGGGTGTTGTCAAATTTCCTTTACGCAGCTAAGATGATGTGAGTTTCATTGTTGTTGCTATTGTATTAAGATGGTGTAATACACTTTGCAGGTTGATATACTTATTTTGAACTACTCTTGAACTCCTGTAATGAATTCTGCAAGTATTGGTGTAAAAATCCTCCTAATATAATGTTATATTCAATTTTCTGAATCTGCTGAGGATATTGCAGCATCAATTTTTAAAAAGGTTATTGTTCTGCAATTTTCCTTACATGTATTTCCTTCATAGACTAAACTAGGAAATATACTCTCTTTTTCAATTTTTTTGAAAATTTCTTTGTATGTTGGTGTTAATTAATCTTTAATATTTGGAAGACTTCACCAGTGGCGTAATCTGCTACTGGTCCCTTTTCTGGGAGAAAATTTTTAATAGTTTATCTTGATTCAGTTTTAGCATTTTGTATTTAAAGAAATTTGTAATTTTTTATTATCTAATTTCCTGATCTAAAATTGATCATTGCATTCATTTATCTATCCTTTTTTTACTTCTGTAAGTTCAATAGCAATAGCCCCACTTTTATTTATGATTTTAGCTATTTATGGCTTCATTTTTATGTCAATCTAGTTAAAGACTTGTTTGTCTTTTAAAGAATCAATTTTGGTTATTGAGTCTCCCAATTTTTTCCCTATTATTTCATTCACCTCTGCTTAAATGCTTGCTAATTCCTTCTTCTAGTTTTGGGTTTAGTTTGTCTTCTTTGTATAGTTCCTCAAAATGTGAAATTAGGATATTGATTTGAGACCTTTCTTTTTTATGTGCCGCTATTTTCTGGATTTACTCCCCTTTGTAGTTCATTTCTCCCATTACTGCTTTCTTTTGATTTTTTTTATGTCTAGTTGTTTTTTGAAGTTAGTTATTTTTATTCTCTCTGGCTTTCTTTTGTGTATATAAATTGTTTTCACCTTCAGAATTCTGAACATGAAAATATTTTCCAATTCCAGGACCAATTCCAAATACACATGTATATTTGGTTTTATTAATATTTTTGTTTTAGAATACTTGTGAATTTATAGCAAAATTGAGGGAAAGGTTCAGAAATTTCCCATATAACACGCAATCCCCTTACCCACACCAAACTTAATTCATAATGATTTTTTGTAATTGATGAACTACATTCATGCATCATATTATTCAGAGTTCATAAACTATGTTTCACTCTTGGTTTTGTACATTCTGTGGTTTTTAACATATTTATAATGAATATGTACATAATTATGTCATAATATAGAGTATTTTCACTACCTAACAATGTTCTGTGCTTTTTTTGTGTGCACACATGTGCGCATTGTGTACTTCCTTTACGGATATTATATTGAACATTCTTAATTAAAACGATCAATTTTATTAAGTTCAATTATATGCCAATTCATTTTCAAATATATAAAACTTCTGTAATTATACAGATTTATTTCCCTCTACTTGACTATTGTCATAATTATATCTTTTATATCATATCCCACTAAACATATTTATAAAAACATTTATTATGTTTTTATAGCAGGAAGGAGATAAAAAGTAACTTACAAAGAATCAGAAATAACATTACTAAATTGTGTATTTTACTTGTCTTATTAGTTACCTTTACCAGAGATCTTCATTTCTTTTAAAACATACTAACAGCTAAATACACCTGTATCTCTTTTTTCTTTTATGAGATATCTTAATAGTGTCCTCATTTTTGAAGGAGAGTTTCAGCAAATACAGAATGCTTGGTTGTCTGTTTTTTTCTTGTAACATTTTTATGTCACCCACTGGTTTCTATTCATGATATTTTCTGATCAGAAATTGGTTGTTAATATTGAAGAGGATTGCTTTTGTGATGTAACACACTTTTCTCTGCTGTGAATGTTCCCTCTTTTTATATTTCCTCTTTCTTTAATGTTATTCTATATATTTTATAGATTGTTCTTGTGGTTTCCTTTGGCTGTTTTTCCATGTTTTACTTCAGTGCTTTGAGACCATATGTGGCAATCTTTTTTAAATAAGTCTATTTCCCAAATTTCCTCAGAATAATTACTTTCCAGTTTTTCTTGTGAATGGGCAATATTTCTTGTTTCCATATTCTTTGATACTTTGTTGAAATCTGCACATTTGATGATTAAAATATGGTAATTCTGGAAGCAAGATTTTACCTTATCCAAGTTTGATATCTTTTTAATTGATTGCTGAAGGCTGTAGCGATCTATTTATTTAGTGAATTTCCCAACTAGTTTTGGCAGAGATTATATTTCTTATGGAATATATAGCTGAAGTTTGTTTCTTTTTAATTAGTGTTTTGAAAGCGATATTGTTGAACAGTAGGAGCTAAATAAAGAAACAAATATCTTTTAAGTGTTTTCTCTGTGCTCTGGACCTCCTTTAACACTTAGTGAGGCATACAATGAACCTAGGGATCACGAGATAAAAAGTTAGGTTATCCTTAGGTCTTTTCTGAGCATGTGTTTCGCTCTGAGAACATATGTGAACTTCTACATTCTTCTATACACATATATTTTTCGTGTTCCCAAATTTCCCAAAGACACGTTCTTCAACTTTTCATTCCAGATCTCGGACAATTTATTTTATACCTCAGTTGTGATCTGTTATCCAAGATTTCTGCAAGTTGCTCATCTACAATGTATTTGATTAATATTTGGTACTTCTTGGAAGAGTTCTAACTAAGCAAAATAGAGGTAGCCATTTTTGTTTAGTCCTTCAGGTAGCTCCCACTCAATATAGGATATATAATTTGTAAATAATAGCTGCTCTGCTGTCTCCAGAACAATGTCCCATACTAGAAACATGAATTGACATCTTTGAAACTTTTAAAAAGTCTGGGAGAGGATAGGGAAAGAACATCTAAATATACCTCAAAGCTTCTGCAGAATAAATTGTCTTACTTTTTACTCTGCATTCCCTTGGTTGCTATAAATTTTGACTGTTTTCCAGATTTCTGCACACTTTGTTCTAACAGTTTACATTAGTCTTTCAAAAATCTACATGGGGAGGCAGACATTTACTGTTGCTCTGCTATCTTACTGATGTGACTATCATATATAGTCCTTTTGAAGACCTTTTCCTGTTTGGTAGTTAAACTAGGTAGACTTAAAATTCTTCTTATGTAATATTTCACTTTGTACATTTTCTTATAATTTAATAATGTTTCCTACATACTTTGTTCCATCATCTCATGGTTCATCACTATATTAAACAATCCACAATTTTTGAACTTTTGGTGCCAATAATATCAAAACATTTCAAATTTAAGAGCAAATTTTTCCATATGCTTTTTCTCTAAATTAATATTAGAAAATTTAATTTTATATTTGAGCTTAAATTTTTATGTAGACTTATATTGTTGTAGAGATCAGGGGATTTTGTTTATAAGTCTATATATTTATATCAGGCTTTATGATATATTGTTTATTATTGCATCAATTACAACAATAGCCTAATAGGTTCCACTATTTTAATTTTAGAGGTTAAGAAACTATAGAAAACATTTAATATTTTGACCAAGGTCACACAGCAATAATGTGAAAGTGCTGGAAATCAACACGAGCCTGTATTTTAAAATCACAACTGATCAAATAAAAAACTATACTATCAATTTTTCCCTCTATTTCTGTACTCATCTTTAAATGAATATTTGTTTATTTAGTTATGATATTTGCCCAAAAATCCTAGGCATATATATTTCTTGTCTCCCAACACTATATTTAAATTCTTTTTCTGGAATATAAGTTGGTCTGCTAGTTGATATAAGCTTGTATTAACAGTTTAGTGATCTGTAAATTTGAGTTTGGAAAAAATAAAGGATCATGGACAAATTCGGTTTCTTTTTGAGATTTCCTTCTGTTTAGTGAATTCAATGTGCTCAAAGGCAAATTTCTATTATCTAGTATTGTGTTTTACCCTTACTCCGGTTTCTTAGATATATCTGAGACTATCTCAGATTTCCTTCCCAAAGTTATCATTTATTTTTTCATGACTTTATTTTATTTCACTTCACTTAATTTTTTATTTATTTTATTCTTCATTTTTATTTTTTCCAAAGAAAAATTTCAGGCAGGAATGAAGGCGAGTGGAGGCAGACAGCAGAAAGAAAGATAAGGGAAAATTTTATATACTCTAGTTGTTCGTCCTGGTTGTTCCTTACCGTCTCCATGACGTGAACCAAGACCTCGGTATGTATGTGACATGAGCCAGCTGCCACTTACCAGGGTGCCTTCTTCATAGCAGAATTTCTGCAGATTTTTAATCTATGTGGATGTGCTGGTACAGCTGAATCTTTGAATGGCCTCTTGTTTGAGCTGTCACATGCAATGCTTAGATATGGAACCACCCTTGATTCTAATTTACCTTGGTTCTGTTACTACATTCCAACATTGAGTTGCTTTTTGTGGAAAAAAAATCTCTTGCATACCTTCATTTTTCTAGCAACAAGACTCAGCGTATCTTAGGGTGGTTGATGACTTTCCCAGCTTTCTATCAGAGATGCATGTCTCTCTGCATTTTTGCATTTCTCTGGGGTTTCCAGCAGAACATGTTGGAAGGTTTGCCAATTTCTTCCTGTAGCCCATAACTCTACATTTCAGTTAAATGTTTGCAGCAGAGATGTGACTGCTGTTTCCACATATGTTTCAGTTAAGCACAGCACCACATATTATATATATGCATATACGCTTTCTAAGAAATTGCATTTAACGTTAATAAGCTATGAATATTCAGTGACTTCCCAATATATTCCTTGAAATGATGTTTATCTGTTTAGTACCATAAACTAAACTGATATCTGTATTCTTCCTTTATTTCAGTCATCTGTAAGAAGAACAGAGTCTCAAGTGATGCACGGATAGTAGAAATGATAAACACGAATATATGGCGATAGAAATATGTATATTGTGATGAATGAGATAAACCAAATAGAAGGATGATATCGCCAATGATCAAAAATTTAAATCTACCATTTTTAACTAGTGTGAAGAAATATAAAATATAGATGACACTCAATTTTTTTACCAGTTATATCAACACCACTGTGAAAATCAGTAGCCTTTGTGCTAGACAATTCATTTTAATCCAACTAGCCCTCAACTTTACTTGATTCAGTCATCCAATTCCGTTTCTCGGTATGGCTCTGTTTGAGGCCGGGCTGAGCAGACTCTGGGGCTTATGAACCATAAAGTCTCAATTGAAATCAGGCTGCTTTATGGTACACTGGGCTTTTGTGACTTAAAAACATACATCATTATAAATATGAAAGGTTTTTA
Source organism: Solenodon paradoxus (assembly GCA_004363575.1). Taxonomy (NCBI): domain Eukaryota; kingdom Metazoa; phylum Chordata; class Mammalia; order Eulipotyphla; family Solenodontidae; genus Solenodon; species Solenodon paradoxus. The sequence goes on from RJWH01002292.1 coordinate 50,730, forward strand.
TGTAAAAATATCAAGACAAAACTGTAATAATAATATCACAATATAGTGATTTAATTTGTTATAGTTAATGGAATTTGAGCTTAAAAAATTCTAAAATACCTAGTCAGAAAATGGTTTATCACACATAGAAAAAATAAAGCTAGGTTTAGTTTGATTGTAAAATTGAAAATATTTTTCATGTGCTTGAATAATATAAACTTTTAAATTACATTCTTAGCAACACATTGCATCTTATCCATTGTGAGTAGACATATTAAGGTGTATAATTTAGATAAAAGTGGTAAGTTTAGGTTAAATTGCTCATTCTTTTCTTGGTATTCCCTTGAAAATCTGTCTCAATCGCGATATGCAAAGGATTAGAACAACTGTATAGAAATAACATATTTGGTAGCATAAGCATAAGTTTACTTTTAAATCATGATTATATGACACCTAGGTATGTTTAATGTATTAATTTTTATTACATTGCATTATTACAACTCTATATTAATACACTTCTACTTTCATAAAATGCTTAAAGATTTTTAAAAGCTCCATGAGAACACAACACAGAACACAAAAAATCACGTAACTTTATGTGTGTGAGTGACCCACTAAGTAATAATCAGTATATGGGGTGCACTCTTGTGACTCAGGTGGCTGAGACAATTGAGTGTGGACCACAAATAGCCAAAAGACCTAGATTCATAAGCCAAGACCAGGGAGGAAAATAAAAAATTAACAACTAAACCAAGATTATTTCCTCCTCTTCTTCCCTTCCTTAAATGCTTCTTACTCCTCTTTCTTCCTTTCACTTTTAATTTTTTAAAATATATAACCTGTATATATTCCACAATTGTACCAAAAAGGATAAAGATATAAACATATATATATAACACATGTATTTATTATATATTTATTTACATATATTTGTAAGTTTTCAATCAGAAAGTTCTAAGAAAGTAACATTAGTAACTAATGACCACTTACAAGTTGGTATTGAAGCATTACGTGTATCTTCCAGAAATTATCCGATTTTAGTTAATATATAGCCCAATTATGCATCTTTACATATTCATTTTACTTGTCACTGTTATAGCATGGTTTATCTCATCTATTACTCATAAGTCACTAATTTTATTATATACACATTAAAATGGGATACTTCCTAATCTCAAAGTACATATTTACACTTAAGGTCTTATCAAGTTAGTTGGGAAATCCATAAAATTGCATATTTAAAGCAAATCTATAATATACTACAATTTATCTGAAAACTCTCCACAATGGCTGACACATTGTAGGAATTCAGTATATGCTTTTTGGAAGAATGGATATTTATATTATAAATTAACATTTTTATTTACAAAGCATAAATTAGGCGGTTACTACTTTAGTTTCAATTGCTGTGCTTCACATTCTCTTAAGGATTGAATTGAGGCTTGAAATACTATCACTGTCATTTCTAGTCCCTATATACTTCTTTGTGGCAAAATGATGTAAATTACCTTTAACCTCGTTTATACCTGTCATCAAACAGGAAAATTCTATTCATATTTTGCACAAGAATTTTCAGGTGAAGAAATTTGTGTTCCAAGACATATTGTCAATAAAATATGGCAAAAACACAAAGCATACCTGGTAATAATTTACTAGCATTTGCTAGTGAATTAATTTTTTAATACATGCCATTGTTCCATAAATATATACGTACTAGAAATACAGGAAACTTTACCGAATTATTTGTAGTTATAAAATAAAGTCTTACTCTATACTGAAGTCAGTGTTTTTTCCTAGCATGGCTATGTGAATAGTTACAAACTTTTGTTATTTATATGCATTTATGTACTTATTCCAATATGTTTTTCAATGGCTATAAATACAATTATGCTCTGCATATTTTATATATCATTTCCTTGTAACAGTATTTACAGTTAATGTTATACATGTACATTATTATTATCTGATATATAATATTGCATGTTAGTGCATGAGAATATAACGTGAAAACCATTACCCATTTTAACATTACAAGTACTTCTGTGATTGGTGTATATTGACATATTACTTTATTTAACTTCACAGTAATTATTCGCTAAGAAGATACTTTTATGGTATATGTCAGGGTGCTTTTGTCTTGAGAAACCTGAACTCAAATTGACTTTTACACAGCATAGAGCTTTAACTGATTGATATATGTTCCAGAGAGGCTGGACATTTTATAGTTGGTTGAGCATTAAGTACCAAGTTTCTTTCTGCCTTGGCTGAGTCCCACTTAAAGCTAATATCTTCAGACTATCCTTTCTTGGTTTAAGGAGGCAATAAACAGCCATTTAGGATGTACACTTTCTGATCGATCTTAACAGGTCATTGCATTGGCAATATTTTTTCTCATTTTGGGCAATCTTGCTTGCAATTTTAGGCATTTATTTATATAGCAATGTCTGGAAAACAGATAGCACAGAGTATAAATCCCACACCAAGCTGATATTTTTGTGAGAAACAATTTAAGCATAAAATATTATCTATGAATAGTGATACTTAAATATTATGTAATTGATACGATCATTGGCGGAACTGAGCAATTACCTTGAAACACAGGATATAATTAGTTAAATTGGCGCATCTACTCCAATAGCGTGCCTTAACATATGACCTACCTCCAAATACATAAAGAATATCTATTTCAGTTACTTTTAACTAAAATAATGTTGATAATACAAGTTATTAAAACTATTTGTATGCTATTATTTTCATATAAGTATACTAGTAATAATGCTTTTTCTAGGAAATGTATTTATATATAATTATAAGTAATTTTGCATCATAACATTACTTAAGTTTAGATGGGATTCATAAATCAATATATGTATCTACCACAGCACATTTAAAGTACCATTTCCAAACTATTCTCTTTTAGCACTGAATTCATTAAATATTCCTAAAATGTTGAACTAAAACAGGTTTAAATCTATCATCGTGTGCATTCAAATCAGTCGTTTCTATTTTTAACCCATAAAATTTCTGAATTTTGACTTCTTTTGAGAAAATACAATATTACTTTGCATTTTCATTTTAGTTTTAATATTGTCGATGGGGTCTACTTTCATGACAGTAAAATTAAATCCAATATATTAGAGTAGCGACAAAGTGATGGACGAAAGATAAAGAACATGAAATCGGAAAATAAAGATAAGATAAAATGAGTCTTCCGAAAGTTCCAATTTCCTTTATTCTGGTTGTGTGCATAGCTTACTAAACTCCAACGAAGCTTAAACATGTACCGAGCACTGAAACTCAATGCTTCTTTTAATGGAAATAACAGATTTCAATTACATAGTGCTTTTATACACATTCTTGACATTTTCTTTGAAATTACTTCAAAAATAAAAATAATGAATCATAGGTAATAATTATCAGATAATTTAATTAAATGTGATAAAATTCTAGCGTTTAGAGTGCAATTAACATTTTTATTTTAGAGATTAAAGAATTCCTTTTTACTTTTAAATTAGCATAAACTGTCTCAAATCCATAAGCTATCAGACACCACTTAATTTAGCATACTAAAAAGGAGACGGCATTGTAAAAGATCGCTGTGGTGAAATAACCATTTAATATTCTACAATTTACAAATATATCTCCTAGAGACACTTTATCATTTTTAAATAAACACTGCAATAATCAAACTATAAGAATTAATATTTAATTGATTCAATGTCATATCACTTAATTTTAATGAAGACTTTGAAGTGAAATAATATATCACTGAATATATCTGTGTATGTACTCAGAATTGTTTCACAATTAGACTAAAAATACAAAATTTATCATTAGAAAATTTCAAAAATTAAAGGATTTTTTATGAAAATGTATCAAAAACATTAAATTTCAATTAGGTTTGCAATGAGATTCAAACATTTTCTTCTTTCTTTTCTATATTCCATAAGAATGTACACGTTTTTCTGAACTTCTTTTTGAAAATTTTGATTGTGTTCATAGAGTATATGTAGTTTTGAATTTCCCTAAATTCCATTCTCAGAATTATCAATTTCTAAGTTTTTCCTTGTTTATTATTTCCAATTTTGTAAGTTAAAATTAAATTATTCTTGCAAATCAGCAGTTTTAGGAATATCTCCATTTCTAAATGACTTTCTCCACCAAACTCATTTCAGTTTTTCTTAATCTTCCCCTAAATTATATTATATCTTCATTTTGAAAGATTATGTAGGAGGAGGTAAGAGGTATAAAATAGATTCAGTCTTTATGTATTTATCAGAACAGTAATAAATATAAATTTGCAAGTTTTTAACAGGGTGCTGTCTTAGGTTCTTTGCTCTACAAATGCAAAATCTGTGTTCACATATATCATCAAATCTCTATTTGGTAAGTGGGTAGGAATTAAGGATAAAGATTCTGCTAAGACAAACAAGACTAAGATAAGTCTTAGGATTGACTAGAAAAAACTACACAACCTAGCACACTATCAATAATAGCAATTGTTTATACTTGAAAATGGAAAGCTTTAAAAACATGACTGCTTAATATTGATCATTTCTATATTTATTATAGTGGTAATATTTTCTTTATTGATTGGATTGATGATTTCTATATTGATTAGATTTCAAATAAGATTAAAAGAGAAGACACTGACAGAAGCTATTAAATCATGCATAGTATAAAATCATTAGGTAAAAAATGTTTTATTCGTATCAGTAAAATATTTTTATATTTCAAGTCATTTAAAATACAAAGGGCAATTAATACAAAGGTAACAACTGTGCTTTTTATATATGTTTATATATATACTTATATGTGTGTGTGGACTGTGTCATTTGTAACCAAATACCTCTAATAGAAGTATAGCTAACACAACTTTAAAGGAACAATTAGGTAGTATCCATTATAGTTGAAAATATGTATTCCAAGAGTCAATGAGTAACAACTAACAATTGACTCTAGAAGTACTTTTGGTCTTACTCTGATTCAAGCTTCCAATTTTTTCCCAGCACATGGCCAGTTTCTCTTCCTTGCTTTACTATTTATGTAGGATCATGTTATTTTTCTCCTCCACCCCTGGATTGTGAAAGAAGTGTCATTTGTTGTTTTACATTAGACTTACATTTTTCCCCTGTTAAATCATTATCAATGAATTTAAGACAAATATTTGCACTTTCTGTTCCCTGGGGAAAAATCCTTCAAAGCTGTCAATAAAGTGCGCACCGGGAAACAACTCTCCTAGGTGTGGTCTCAAGGCTGATATTTATGTGTTAAATTTTAACTCAGGTAATTCCATACTCGTTGGCCATTACCATATGAATACTTGTTAAATATTTTAAAATTTACCCCATAAATACTGTTTTAAGATATGCAAGTCTAGACAACTTTCATGAAAATGGTTCTGAAGAAAAATTAGTTACTTTTTCCACATTCAGTGCTTGATATGACATGCGATTACCTATAGTATTTAATGTTCTGTGCTTGACTTTGCAGGGAATTCTACTATACACTAAATTTCAGTACTCTCAGGTTAGAGCACACAGGCATGTAGATTAAGACAGGTAGCTTTCACTGAGCAGAGATGTACTAAAATCATACACCTGTTCAGAAAGAGAATTTCATATTGAACTTTAAAAATATAATTTAAGGAGAGGCTATCTTGCTATAAAACATGTCTAAAATTAATCAGATATATACTTCTAAATTGCTCTAAAATATTGTTTTTATTAAAAATATGTCATATACTTATCATGAAATAGATATTTAATTTCTTAAACTTTCACTTTGCGAAATAAAATTAGATATAATGGCATTCATTTGAAATGATACTCTGAGATACATAATCTCTTTGTGATCATCCACTTTGCTTTAGCCAAATGGTGTCCTTGTTTAAGCAGCACTTATGGCATTACATATGATGAAAATAACAAAATAATCTTATCACATCTCATGATTTATAAATACAAGCTAGGTTATATTACTGACATCAATTCAGATATAAAATCAAAATTTTAGAAATACAAATGAAATTTTTATGTTTAGACTGAACTTTTGATGTCTAAATTATATTTCGAAGTAATTAAATTGGAAAACTGTAGTCTCATAATGAAATATAATAGCCAGGAAAATATGAAAAATACCCCAAGGTTTGGAGAAAAACTGTATTAGTGATTTTAATAAGTATGTGTTCCTACTAAAAACATCATTATGAGCTATTTTCATGAATTATTTGTAAACATGCTTCTAGAAATCATTTTAAATAGAATCGTATAGAAATTGTTTTCTGTGGAAACAATGTATTCCATTAGTTGTGGATTCCTTTATCATTTAGAAAATAATTTCAGCATCATTGTTTTGCTTTGGCACAGATAATCAGCATGTGTAAACAATGTCCAGAAATAATTTGAGAGTTATTCAAGGCAGTAGTTCAGCAGTTGACACAACGTTGTTACAAAATCACGCTCTCTTTCTGTCTCTCTCACACCCACACAAAGCATTATTCTCTTACCCTATTCAACCAATCAAAACCCATGTTGCAATAACGCCTGTTTTTAATACAGCATGAAACTGTTTTGTAAAAATAAAACGTTTCTCTTATTTTGAACATTGATATGACTTTGGCTACAGGTCAGTTTCTTGAGTGGGACAAATTTAATACTATTCTCTTTAAAATTGCTGAGCATGAAATAATAGTCTAAGACACCATTGACATTTCAGGACAACTACAAACAAGCTCTCTAAGCATGACAAAAGTCTCCTGCATTGAAGAACTACTTTGATATTCCTCACAGACCTTTCCTATGTTGTATAGAAATATAAAAAGGAGTTTAAAATGCCAACTTCATTCCATCAAATAATTGTATTACAAAAAGATGCATAATCCAAAAGCGCTTCTAGAGAATTATTCAGACTCATTAACTAAATGTTAAATGGCTATCTGCATTTTTATAGAATATATCGTCTTCAGATATTTTGAAAAATTACCAATTTATGAAGCAGGATACAATTTTAACAATTATGCCTTATCTAAATTGAAGTGAAATAGAACACGAATACTTTCAAAGCATCTAAAAATGGCAACAGGGATAGTATAAAAAGCAAATAATCTGTCTACACAATGTGTCCTGACCTCTCATATGTCCTATATAGAGACACAATATTTCAAAAAAATAAATGGAATCTAAAAACTATATCTAAAATGCTGACCTAGTAATAACCATAGTGCTAATACAATCTCTAATTCTTAAACTGTGCTTGATAAAAATTGAATAATTTGGGAACTTAAACTGGTATTTTAAGTTATTTTTTTTTGTTTTAAAAACACTGTACTGATTAATACAAAAGTAAAATATAAAGCATATATTCAACAAATGACACGAAGTCTGTATATACCTGCATCCTATATTTGTACTTTATCATCTATTATTACTAAATATTTAAATAAGACTTTAGAATGAACTATTAGAATGTTAATAGAAGATATTCTGCCCTTTAATAAAGTTTTATTATTAGAAGCAGACTTTTAAGAAAAGTTGTCAGTTTCAAGACATATAATATGAACGAAGTATTTTACTACCTATTTCTATATTTTCTCTATTAAATGTATGTTTTGGAGCTATACCTTCTGTAATATGTTCCATACATATTTCATACAGAGCCTTAGGCTCAGATACTTTTCAGATTAAAGCAGTCTTGGCATTTTTTAATTGATCAGCCTTATCAAAGTATTATTTATTCAGTCAAAATGCATTCAGATCGGTTGATTAATCCGGGCAGCAGCTGCATATTTATGGCATTCAATCTCACATGGGAGCATAAAGAATTCCTTTGATTCTTAGGTAAATTATTTCTTCTATGCTCATTAGATTCAATAAGTTTTTCTTCCATATCAAATCTTCCTACAAGTATCTAAAAACTTCCTACTTTAACTCTCAGGGATCAGGAATAATAGTAATTATAATAAGTTGCTGCTTTTGACGAAGGAAATTCCAGACAGTTCAGTAAGAATAATTTATTTTCACAACAATCCTGTGAAATAAGGGCTATGTTATCTCTATTTTATGGGTAACCTGAAGCTCACATCAATTATGAGATTCATTGATTATCACTGACATAAGTGGAAGTGATGAGATTTGAATTCAAGAAATCTTTGTTCAAAGCACCTATTTAATCATTATATGTAAATGTCTATTTATTATGCAACAGAAGAGTCACATTATAAATCCATGGGTTTTCTGCCATTATACATATTTTTCATCTGCATAATTATTTTGCATTTTTCTTGTCAAAATAGATAAGCTCTTGATTTTCTAAAGCTAATTTCCCCACTTACCTACTAGACCTCATCCTTTCCACCTACCAGAATGACATCTTCCATATATTATCTCCACTCTTTCTTGATCAGTCAGTCTCTTCCACATTACTACTTTCTTTTGATATGAATTTAGTATTGGCAAAGTCTCTCTAGGACTAAAACAAAGAAAAAGAAGCAACAAAATCCATAGCAAAGATTTCCCTACTGCTACTATTGTAATTCACTCCGTACCACCAAAGCTTTTATTATACAATAAAAAATGTTAATTGTCCTCATTTTTATATGCTATATTTACTCTGTAGCCCACTATTCTATCTCCTAAAAATAATTTGTCTTTTGCGTCTGTAAAGTCCAAGTCCATTTCTATTTTATATTTCACTCTTTTGTTCATTGCTTCCTTCTTAAAATATTATTTCATATAGGTTCATGTTGCTGAATTCTGCTTTTCCAAACGCTCTTCCTCCTAAGCCTTCTTGATCTTCCTTTTCCTTTTGTGGTTCTTCTCCATAGAGTTATTCCTTATAGCTCATTACACTTTTCTTCTCTTAGTATGTGTTATCTCTAAGCAAACACATCAAGGTTTATATTTTCAGTTGTTACAATGTCTCAATTTTTTGCAGAATTTTGTTGAAGCCCGTCTTTAATATTAATGTCAATGTTCCCCACCTCTAACCAGTCAAAATATCCTTTTAGTAAAATTGCATTATTTTCCCTAATTTTCCTATGCATTACCTCATTCACTGTCATCATGTAAATATAGACCACATCCTCTTTCACAGTAATTTTCGTACATCTTAATTCGTACTCCTAAAGACTGACCTTCTGCTCTTCCTTTTATCACATATTTTGAATCTTTCTATAGCTTAAATCTGATTACAATCTTCTAATGATCCACTTTATTGAAACTCCTTTACATTTATGATCAAATTCTCCTTTACTAACAAGACTAATAAACATACCTTTGAATTGTTTCTTGAATGTCCTCTAGTTATATGTCACCTGCTTTGTAAATTAACGAATTAACTTTCTTAATGAACTGTCTCTAATACTCAGTTGAGTGCATTTTATTCAACTAAGAACATCTTACTTTACCTAAATCACTTTTGTATGCCAATTTAACATTTATTCAGAAAGTCTTAAGATTAAGATTGGAATAGATGTCTATCCTGTATGTTCTTAGAGTATCCCCCAAAGCTTTGCAATTCTTTTAATAATTTCCTGTCGGCTTGTCTTTATTATCTACTCTGTTTAAGTTTAATGAAACAAGGACTGTAAATGACTTACCAGATACTTGATGATTAACATTTAGTAGTTGCTCAATAAATACATTCAATTAATACTTATTTAACACTGTCCACAAATTTTGTCAAAACAGCGACGTCATTTTGTATGGCTGCTTCTATTCTGATATAATCCATCTTCTAAAATAGAACCAGTTCACGTTTTCTTTGATCATGTTCATGTGTATCCCCAAGATGACAATGTTGCCCAGAATTCAATTCTATACGGTTGACGGAATGGTGGTTATATTTCTAGAACTCTTAAAGTTGAATGACCTAAGGGTTGAGACAATGTTAGAAATAATTGAAATTGTCTCACAATTTTGAGTTTGTGAAACCATCAAAGTATTTGCAAAGCAATTTCTGGTAGGTAGCAGAATTTGAAGGCCTGTAGCCTAGGAAAGAAGCCAGAGTTGAAGATCTGAAATTAATCTGCATATAGTTAATACATAAACCTGGTGTTTTGATGATATGGTTAAGTAAAATGACTGAGAGAAATGAGGACTCTGAATCATAATTTGAATTTTTTCACTTATGTGTAGAAACAAAAATAAGACCAATAAAGTAGTTGGAAATCATAAAAGTCAGGGGTGAATTGAAAATACAGAAACAAGAAACATTTTATAGAGAATGTTATTTCCTTCTTGTATAAATTTTGAAGAGATGTCAGCAGGGTAGCATCTGAATGATAACTTTTGAGTTTAGTTTTCAGGAGGACATAAGATAACTTTTGGTCATAAAACTTATGTATGGAATCAACACTTACCTTTAGTAAGTTAGTTAATATTTATCGATTGACAGCTATATGAAGATGCCTGTTGAAGTACTGTAAGGAATGTTAAAAGCTTAAAATACATTTCCTAATTGAAAACGGCTTAAATCTACTGAGAGAGATAGACATAATGGTGCTAACTTTTATTAAACTATGTATACCATGTGTTAGGTATTCCATAATTCAGGCATCACTTAACAGCTGGGACACAGTCTAAGAAAAGTATAAGTAGGTGATTTCCTCACTGTGTGAATGTTAGAGTATACTTAGACAAATTAGAAGTCACAGATTACCACATACCTATGCTATATTGCCTATGAACCAAAGTGACGTCATCTTAAACACCACCACTTAACCCTTACTACTGATTATTACTACTCACTGTTTCTCCTCTCCATTAACTACTTTTGACCCAATCATCCTTCTGCTCCAAAGATATAAACAAGTCTATCAATCTTTAGTAGAACAAAAATGCCTATTTCAGGACACTCTATCAGTACTTTTAGCTAAATTATTAGCTTAGTCAACTATTGAGATAAAACGCATATGGAAAATAAGAAGATACTTTAGGTATGAGGATGGTATGAATCTCACCTTGACTGAAAGCTGTTTACAGATTGGGTATATAACACCCCTATATGTAAGTTACTCTTGCAAATTACTATTGGATTTCATGACTGTGCTTGCCTTACTCTTCACACTTAAATTACCTTGTATGTTTGGGGGAATATATTTGTTTGCAGTCCAACAATATGCTGCAGACTACTTCTCCTGGACTGCAGAACTGTAAGCATGTTGCTATATTGACAACAGTAGGCAATTATAACTCAATGGCATTAGTGTTTCTAAACATGTTGAGACATAGAAATTGTACAGTAAAAATATGATATAATATATGATGTAACTATAGAGATAAATTACCGTAAGTGGAGCTTATTTACTAGAAACTGCTTTGGGTGAGTGAGTAGAGTGAATGTTACTTGTACACTATTGAAAACTTTACATTTTCTAATTAGACCACTAAATTTATAAAACTATTCTTTGATGTGCACAAACATTGTGGCAAAAATTCAATATACTGAAAGGCAGCTAGCAATGTAAACAAAGAAACTAACATTAAAAAATGCCAAAAAAGACCACTTGCAAAATGGGAGAAAATATTTATTAAATCATCATACTTTCATGCAGAATTTAAAAAAATTGTAACTGGATGATATAATAAAACAATAAATATCATTCTTTTTGTTCAACAAGTTAATAGTAGCTTATTCTAACTTTTCTGCATTTCCACAATGAACAGCTAATGAATAAAATACATCTCTCTGCATGCACACCTACTTATTTGCCTTTATGAATACTTTTTACTTGCCTTCATTCCAGCCTGCTTGCTTCCTTAAAAAATGTATACATACACATATACATATATATGTAATTTTTTTGTCTGTGATAACAGTTTGCTTTTTACTTTATAGAAAGTGTTTGGAAATATTCTCTTTTCATCATCTTTTTGGAAGAGCTACTCTATTTGATCTGTTGTAACATCTGTTTAATTTCTGATTCCACTTATCAGTGTTTTATTTTTCCTTAGGGAGCCTAGCCAAAATTTTGTAAATTTTGTTAAGAATCCACTTTTGGTTTCATTGATCTTCTTAATTGCCCTTTTTGATTTCTATTTCATTTATTTCTGCTTGAATTTGTATTATTTCCTTCCTCCTACTGACTAGGTTCATTTATTCTTTTGCTAGTTACTTTAGGTAGGATAGACTTAACATTTTTTTTCTTAAGGTATACTCACATTACTGTAAACTTATTAGTACTTCTGCTGTGTCTCATTAGTTCTGATAGCTCTTTATTCTCACGTGTCAAGGTTCTCTCTCCTTCGACTTCTTTTTCTGATACTAACTCCAAAGCATGTTATTTAGCCTCCAAACAGTTTGGACTTGGCCAACTTTACTGTTTGAGGTTGCTTTCTAGTTGTATGCCATTGTGATTGGAGAAGATACTTGATATTATTTGTCTTCATTCATTTATTGACACTTGTTTTGTGTCCCACCATATGGTCTGTCCTTTAGTATGTTCCATAAGCACTTGAGAATATGAATTCTGCTATTATTGGGTAGCGTGTTCTGTAAATGCCTGTTAAACTTACCTGAATCAATTGGCATTTCAGACTATTGTGTTCTCTTAAATGTTCTGCACGCTAATCTCATGTTGCTCTTTTAATCTCTTCGTAAATTAACTGGGAGTTGCAATTTTTTGAATCAAAGGTTATCGCTACTTTTCTTGATGGTTCCATGTTGTCATATTAGCCTATTGGAAAGCAAGTTGTCTTAGGTGCCTTTTTTTCTCTCTGCTATGTGATAATTCCTTTGTCCAGTTGCGTATCAAAACTGGAGGGCAGAGTTTGGGAGGAATCTGCCCGGGTATAAAGGCATTATTCCTTACAAGAGAATAAGGAAGTAAATTTATTTTATTATAAGTTAATTTAATTTGAATATTTCTTTCCTGAAAATACTTTATTATGCACAAGGGAGGGCCTATTCCTTCTTGGCTGCTGCCTTCCTCATAGCAGTCAGGATGTTATCCAACTCGTTTCTGCCTCTTGGCATGGATGAGTGTCCCTATCCTTTTTCGATGAACTTGAAGGTCTGCTTGCCCTTGGAAACCTTCAACAGCTCCATGGCATGCTGCACATAGCGAGCAAAAGCCACACACCTCTTGGATCATATCTCAAACTTAGTATGCTGGTGAGGAGCCTGCAATGGCAACTGTACTTCAGTTTGTTCACATTTTTGTCACCTTATGGCCCTTGTTTAGGCCCACAGCCATGGGGTAGCACAGAGCCATGGCTAATTTTGGGCAATGACTGCTGAAGTAATTTTTAATGTAGGGCATTTAAGCCTTTTTACTACTGCCATGCACCAACATTATTCTACATCATGTAAGTGGGCAACACTCTCCTGCCAGGAATAACTCATCAGGAATATGGGTTTTTCCACATTCTCCTCTCATTTGTCTCTGTCATTGCTTGCTTGAGTTTATAGTTTATCATTCTGGGAATTTTTAATAACTAGTTATCTGACTAGAGAAAAATTCTCTACCTCTCTTTGACAGAGTGAGAAATGGAACTGTCCTGTCGGATGTCTCTTGTCTAGTTGTAGATTATTTTTCACTTTGAAGTCTCTGTAGAATGAGTTTTTTTGTGTTTAATAAAGGAAAAGTAAAAAGGTGCCGACAGGAATGAAGGTGAGCAAAGGCAGGTAGGAAGAGAGAAGAGGAAGTAGCATTCTATTTTTAGTTCATTTTGTTGCCCCCACACCAGAGATGGGAACCACAGTCCTTGGGCTGTGTGCTGAACCTCTACTCCACCATGGCGTTCCCAGAATGAGATTTTTTTAGAAAGTCGTATTTTAAGAGAAATACTGACTCACTGGGTCATCTCCATGAGTGGTTAACCAGGATTCTTAAGAGATCTGAAACCTGCAAATGCTGAGACTGAGTAATTTGAAGTGGGGAAAATAATTAAAAGACAGTTTGATAACTATTTTCCAATTCTTGGCCATCACTGAAGAAAAAGGTCACAGAAACAGTTTCATATGAAATAAGCTATTTCTGGCATTTGAGCATTAGTCAACAGCTATGAAAAGAGGAGTTTCTATGTGAGTTGAGGGAGCTCTTCTCTAAATCTCTTATAATTAAGAGATTTTATGAGTTTCATAGTTAAAAGTTTTATCAAATGACTGCGTAAGATCAGAATTAGAGTGTTAATTATACTTCATATTTGAAAAGTAAACGATATTTTTTATTCTACAGGACTGAAATACTATTGATTTTTATCTTCATGAAATGGAAATACTATCAAATCTCAGGGACCATCAGTTTAGGTAAGTGTGATGCTTATTTAGGATTGTGTACTATGGTGTTACTCAAATGAATTTGGCTCCATAGCTAGTTGCAGAGGCCACATGACTCAGGGACTTCTTGTAGGATAAGCACAGAAATTTGCATTTCTCATCCCAGTTTTTCTTAGCAGTGGAACCTTGAGTAAGTCTCAACATCTAAGCTAGACTTTTGTCTTCTATAAAAAGGGGATAAGATTGTCTTTATTACAGTGTTTTGAAGATCAGATGAGAATAAAGTACAGAAGTGTTCAGTGTGTACTAGCAAGTGAAAACAAAAACAAAACAATATATTTATTATTATCAAACGTTTAAGATGTATAGTATGACATAGTAATGTATAAAAGTGGAAGGAGCAGGGTCCTTGATTTGGTATTAACTCTCAGGATAAGACCCATAAACTTTCTGAATCTCATTTTCGTAGTCGTTTCTGGTTCTCACAAGACTCTGGCTGCTATGCAGAGCCGAATGGCTTTCTCTTCCAGGAGCTGGGAGAACTGAAAGAGAGGAGGGAGGGTGGTTACACTCCAAGCAGTGCTGAGGCCAACTGTTCTGGGGTTTAAGGAACTAATTTTTTATGCAAAACCTGTATTTCAGTAATGGCAACTATGGTATTATCCATTACTTGAAAGTGAGAAAACAGATTTTTTTGACCTAGAAAGGAAAACAATCCGGAGGGAGTAGACAGAAACTTAATTTAGTACATTCGAGTATATTCCGTGAAAATACAACAATCAAAAAAAACAGAAAGAAGGGGCCCACAAGCAATCTCCTCAGATAGACTAGCCCAGCTGTGTAAGAGGAGACAGGCAGGAGCTTGGGTCCAGGTTGAAGTTAAACGAATGCAAACCCCAGAGGTTAAGATGTTGGGAGACAGCCCTGTTACCTGCAAGTCTGTACCATACCGTGCAGGGTTGGAATTCAGAGCGGTGGGGAGTTACTCAGAAAGCGGAATAAGACATTATGTGACAGGAAGAAGAAACCTTCATATATACAGGTTAGAAATAAGATTGCGAGCAGAGATGCTCAGGGAGAAACATTTCAGTCACTCAAAGCGGAACTCTCGTTTCCCTCCAAAGGAACGCGTAGAGACTGAGTCATTCCTTGAACATGTCTAGCATTAGTGGCGCTTATGACCTGACAGTGCAGCCCAATTCATTTTTACCATGTCAAAACACAGAGTAATTTTCCTCTTGAATGAAAACTGTGTGCATTGATTTGAATTTGCTGCCCTGGACCTATGATTCTAATTCCTCACGGGCAGGCTTTCAAGTTTTATGGTGTAAATTGGTGTATCTGCCTCACATTCCAGTCTTGAGTATTCTTTTTTGTAAGCACACTGGATTAAACTTTGTATAAAAAGTTGAATCAATGTTCAGAGGAGGGAAGGCATTTTTTTAGAGAAACTGGGAGGAACATATGACACACAGTAAATGAGAGTAAGACACCCCCATGTTCAAATGAAAGTACGTGACAGCTAGAATGAAAACAAAGTTAACTTTATCTTGGAAGAGCAATTCAGTTTTCAGAGCACTCTGAAAGGTTTCACCTGATTTTAGAGGCAGAGGTGATTTCTGCTCCTGCGAACAAATGATAAAACGGGTAAGTAGTGACTGGTTCCATCATGAGGCTAACAGATGGCACACCAGGACTCACACAGGGTCCCTGATCCAAGTTAGAGCTTCACCATCACCTGTCCCAGCTGAGCATTTAGAGGCATAGCTCAGCAGGTTACAGTGTGTGAGTGAGGTGGGGTGTGGTGATTAGAAAGGACAGGATATGAATGTCTTCAAAGAATACTCATTTTTGAGGACAGAGTTGGGCACAGTAACTACGGGGCTCGGAGACAGGGAGGAACATGATCCTAAGAGAGAAAAGCTGACTTTCCTGGCAACCCTGAACAGCCCAAAACATAGTAAACTAATTTAAAAAAATAAAGGACACTTAGTGCTGAAAAACCCCTAACACTATTTTCCTTGATAGTCTGGAGGGAAAAGAACAGACTGTAAAACCCACTCAGCAAAACATTAACAAAAACAAAACCGTTAACTAGAGATGTCTTAATGGCTTATAATAAAGCTACTCCTATATAAACCACCTTCTAAAATGTACTAACCTGTCCAGGTATACCTCAGTCCCTGTACTGCAGGGATTGGCAAATCCAGGGCCCGTGTAAATAAGATTTAATTGGAATATTGCCACCCCGTTTGTTTCTGTATTATGTATGGTTGTTTTTATGTTACAATTGCAGGATTAAGCACGGCCTACAAACCCGAAAATATTTACTATGGGATCGGTTTTTAAGGATATGCTTGCTGACCTCTACTCTAGTTCATAAGCTACTCTATTTCATCATGTCTACATTTGTAAAAATGGAACATGAGGGAATAGTCTAATCCACATTATACCAATAGTCGTTTCTATCATGTTTCTAAGTTGGCATTACGTCTAGCCACACTGGTAAAAGTACATATAAAACTTAAGGATCCGCGGAAAGAGCTAGGGCAATGGCTTGGAGAGGAGCCATTCTATGCTGACAGCCTGTCTACATTCTCTTTCTAGGGCCCAGGAAGCAACTCTTCGAGTCAGCTGGGATCCGTTTAGAGTGAGGCTCTAAGAACACTGGACCGTAATGTCCACGAAGGGCCACTTTGTAGCCTCGATACATAACATGTGGCCAGACTCATCCAAGGTAAATAATAGTTATCTGACGAATGAATGAATGAATGTTTGACACTGGAGTTGCAGATTTTTTTCTTACAGTCAAATTCGAAAGGGAGAACTCTCATCCAAAATGACAATGACCGAAAGCAATGTTTCTCACACTTTGACTTTGTGGTATATGAAATATATCTCAAAAAAGTGGGTAAAAGAAAACAGAATTCTGATTATGACCCAGAACCCATTAAGTAAACATAGATAATTTAAACTAAAATTTCTCAAAACAAGGTATACCCTTTATTACACATTATATTATATACATATATTTCCAAATACTCTTATTTTGTCTTATAAAAATGCTATTTGAACTATTGGTAACAATCTCAAAGTGGGAAAAAAACCCAGTCATTCAATAGTAGAAAAGAGAAATTTAAAGTGTATGCCTCTGATGAAAAAATTGTTAAAATGGGGCGGGGGGAATCACACTTTATACAACATGTACAAATCTCACAAAATTAATGAAGAACCACAACATCTATGAACTACAAAAAGTAATTCTACAGGATGTTAGTGAGTGGAAGATGGTCTTATGGTATTCGGATATGTCCTTATCTGCGTGCCGGATACACAGGGGACTACGCTTTCCATGTTGTATTTATGATTTGTGTGCTTTTCACTGTTGTACTTTGATAAAACATTTACATTAAACAAAACTGTAGTTACTACCCACAAAAATGACTTCTTCATCTACTAATAGCCTGAACTGCAGCTTAAAATACTGTCTTACGAAGCTATGTGCCCAGCACGATTCACTGTCTGAAGTCCAGAAGAGCAAATATAATAGGGTTGACATGAAATCTAGTTTATGGAGAAGTGGCAGGAGTTATGAAGGTTAGATCTTTCTGAAATCAACTGACTGGGACTGGAAAGGGAGTTGAGTAGGGCTGCTCTGCAGACTCCCTGAAGACTCTCAGGCAATTTCTCCAACAGCTCATTTGGATGGACAAAGAAATGCAAATGTATCCACCAAAGCTAATACTCCCACCAGTCTCTGATTACTTGTTGTCAATTACTCTGGGGAAAAGCAAGCTGGTCTCATTAGTTCCAGAAGAATCAACATACATGAGGAAGCTGATGGATGGAGTGGAATGAACAGAACTCTCACACTCATTGCTGCTATCTGACCGGGAAGCAGAGAGGCACTCCTGGAGGATTTGTGGGGAATTACCTCAATATAACAAGTAACTATATTACTAATCGATAGCAAGGCAATACTAGGGAGAAAGGTTCCTCCAATGAGGGGGCCTTTTCACTCTTACTATATGGATTTCTCCCAATCATTCTCAAGGACTCTCCAAGGACAAGGAAAAGGACACAACCTTGTGCAGAGTGCTTTGGGGTTAGCAACCCAGGCTCTGAGAAAAGTAAAACTTCAGTACCCCAAGATCCACCACACCACGCTAAAGCTGAGGCTTCATCAACTTCTACTCACCTCCTTGCTTCTAGTAATGTGAACTAGTCTGGCAGGACACCTACCTTACTGTTAAGTTCTTCAAGTCTTAATTCCTTTTGGTGAATTTCCTTTACGGTGTCATTGAGCTGGATCCTAAGAAGTTCTGATTCATAAATGACATTTTCTGACCCATCTAGGGGAGCTCTTGTCTCTGGGGATGCCTGCCAAGATACAAATGTGTTGATGAAATGTTTTCCTGCTTAAATCCCTCCCTCCAGAAATGCTCACCCACTTACAAGGATGTCATAGGAGAGTTCACCTAAGAGTGACTGATGGGCACTTGGCCTGCAGGAAGCTGCTGCTTCATGGGTGCTTGGTACTTTTGAACAGTGATCAGAATGGAAATCACTTACTTGTCTGTGGTATGGCGCTTTGAGTACCTCAATCTGGGAGGAAGGAGATGTCAATTCCCTCACAAGATGCTGTAGATGTCTGAGCTGCTGATCCTTATCTGAGATAGCCAGGAGGTACTGCTCCTTCATTCTCCTCTCATGAATTTCCCATGAACTCTTCTCCAGCCTAGAAAGAACCACAGGCAAAAACATACTTGTGAGGTAAAAATGAGTGATTCCATATTCAAAACAGACTTATGAGCTATAGAAATGTATTAAAGAAGATATACAACCAGAGTGGAGTTTCTACTATAGACAGAATTCTATGACAAGATACAGCAGAACTAAAAAAATCCACCAGGATTTCACCTGTAGAGACTAGGGATGAGTTCATGGAAAAACAGATATATGGTCTGAACACTGAAGAGTAATTTCCATAAAGAGTAAAACATTCCAGGGTCAGGGAACAAGCTGAGAAAAGGGCACACAGATGTATACAGTGAAGCTTGGAACTCTTTTTATAGCCTCTACGTGAAATGGAGAGGAAGGCAGTCCGGTCATGCAGGCCACTGAAGTGTGTGCTAAACAACACATTCTCTGAAAGCAGTGGGAAGACACAGTCATTCTTCCCACAGGCATCATCATGGTGCAGCTAAACATCAGTTCCCAGAATCCAGCCGCAGAGTCTGAAGGGCCCGGTTCAAGTGCTGACGCGATGTTACAGTAGATGTGAGACCCTGAGTGAAGGTGACTCAATATCTCGGGTTGAACTGGTAAAACAAGAATATCCTGTCTTTCTCTATAGGATTACTGAGGATTGTGTGCGATACTGATGTCATAGAGCAAACACAGGCCCTGGCACTTTGTAATCACTGAAGAATATTAGCTGCTGCTATTTCTATTTATTCATTGCCTGAATTTGGTCAAGAAGGCTTCTTCTTTAATCCTAGCTGCTTTTCTTTCATATTACTAAAGCTACCTCTGCCATAATTTTTAGTTCTACTTCTCTCTACACTATGCCTGAAAAAATCCACTACGATCGTAAGCAAATTTCTGTAGCGTCTCTTCACTTTCAGTAGTACCAATGTATTTTTCTGAATAATATATGAGGTCTTATTTGAACTGTATCCAGTTTTTTTCTCTCTCCAGAAATAAGGTAAATAGGCCCTTCTTTTATAATTGATATAGTCCTCTTTTGAAATAGTGCTTTTGCTAAGAGGTGACTTCTGTTAGTCAACATTGTTTCAAAAAGCTTAGAAACGAAATTTTTACTACAAGGTCATTATGTGCCAAAGGCACTGGAATTTTCTAAAACATATTCCTGAAAAGGAAGAACAAGAAATGAGTGTAAGGGTGAGAATGCATGAGAAATGTCACCGTCTTCCATAAAAAGCTTCTAGCTGCCATGTCTTTTGGCAGGATGGACAAGAGCAGAAATTGGAGCACAAGGAGCAAACTGATTCCTGAAGAGAACTCAGCTATAGGAAAGCTCTCCTTCACCTGCTTGTCCCTGAAGCAAGAGAGCCCAGGGACCAAAGAGATTAAGCAAACCAGGTGTCAAAGTGGAAGAGAGAGATGTTGGTATGAATCCAGGTTCTCTTGACAAAGAGGCCAAAAGAACACCACCCCCAAAGGCACTAGAATCTTGAGCAGGATGTTCCAGCTGCTTCATGTTTGGAGAGCTCACTTCTCCAGAGTATTTAAGAGTCAAAGACAGGGAGGGAGTCTTAAAGAAAGTCAGATGAAGAAGCCAGTCTTGGAGGCAGTGCTTTGCAGCTCTTCGCAGGCTTATACGGGGGACTGAATATTTAGTTTTTGTCGTTCCAGGTGATCTGAGATACTCTGGTAGACATCCAGGTGATGCTTCCACGAGGTCCCAGTCACCTGCAGATGCCCACCATTCAATGGGCAGCATTCGTGTGCATCTGGAGAAAGACACACTGGATGCCCGCTCACGTGACAATCACTTGATAATACAATAAAATAAAGTGGCAGCAACTATTCCCCTCGCAGAATAAAGGATGAGGTTGAAATGCAGCAATTTATCTCATCTTTTGAGTTTCAATTCCAGAAGGAAGACACGGAAGACAGCTGTATTCCTGGGGAGCAAATGGTGCCAGTGAAGCCGGGTGTGGTGCTTGGATTTGTCCTCTCACAGTGAGAACCTTCCCTCCACCAACTGCAGAGGCAGGGCATGCAGGCGTGGAGTCTGGACTTGCACCTCTTCTGGCAGTGTTAGGGCATCACTTCCCTTGAGGGGACAGTGAACTCTGAGTGAACTCTGAGTGGGGAGACACTGCCCTTCACTTTCCATCTGGCCATCAGGTGGCAACGGACCCATCCCCTATGGGCACGGTGACGGTGACAGTGGAAGTCTACTAAAGTAGGAGATGTCAATATGACCAAGAGTCTTGTACCAGAATCCCCCAAATGTTCAGGATGCAACCCAAAATCACTCATTATATGAAGGACCGGAGAAATCACAACTCAATCGAGCAAAGAAAATCAACACATTACAAAACCAAGAGAACACAGATGGTGAAATACATGAAGGGGATTTTAAAGCAATCATTGCAGAAATGCTTCCAGAAGCCATTACTAACATCCTGGAAAGAAGGAAAAATACAGAATGCCTCAGCAAATAAATAAAAGACCTAAAACAGAACTGAACAAGCCAAAAACCAAGTGAAAAGCTAACTCAGCGGCCCAATAGCATGGGCAGAGGTGATGAAAGAAAGAATATTGAACTCAACGATAGAAAAATAGTAAAAATGTAATCAGAATAAAGAGGAAAATAATAAATTGAATTATGTCAAGATTAAAAGAACTTATGAGAAAGATGAAATGCAGTCTGAGAGAAAATATTGGCAAACCACATATATAACAAAGAACTATCTAAAATATATAAACAATTCTCAAAACACAACAGTATAAAACTAACCACCCAGTTAGATAATGGACAAAGCATAGGAATAAACATTTTTTCAAAGGTGTTTGAATGTCAAATAAAAATATAACATTATTAACCATTAGGCAAGTTATCATCAAAATGTAATGTATGGAGCATCATTATATACCTATCAAAACAACTAAAATACAGCTAAAATATAAACTACTGTTAAGGATGCAACATTTGATACTGAAACTAGATCAATCACATATTGTCAGTAGGAATATAAAATGGTACAGTCGATCTAGAATGCAGTTATGTTTTAGTTTCCTATAAACATAAATACCATAAAAGTAACCTAGCATTTACACGGCTAAGCCATTATCTCAGAGAAATGGAAACTATTCACACAAAAATCTCTCATGACATGCTATAGTGGCTCTGTATTTATTATGTCTGAAAATTAGAAACCACACTTCTATTCTTCAGTGGGTACACTCCACACTCACTGTGGCATGCTATCTGTCAATAAAACACACGAACTACAGATGCGTGTGAGAGTGCTGATGGATCTCAAGGGGAAGTGTGTGACAATTAACTAGCAGCACAGGAATGTCTTATGACAATGGAGTAGTACTATATCTTGTTTGTGGTGATTCCTGCAAGCATCCACACACAGAAAATTTTATAGAGCTATACACACACAGATTCAAGTGAATACAAAATTGGTGAAATTAAGCTAAGGTCTCTGAATCATTCCAGTGTCCATTTCCTGGGTTTGCTATCATAGTAGTTATGTGAGATGCGACTACAGGAGAAAACTGGGTGGACATGCCACAGGAACTTTCTCTACCATGGCTGCAACGTTTTTATACATTCATAGTAATTTCACGATCACATTTTTTTTATGAAAGAAAAGCATGGACCAGCAGGGATTATCATACCTGAGCTGATGCACCTCACGCTGCCAGGAGAGATTTTCCTGCCTGAGTTGTTCTTGCACCATCTGGAATGTTTTTGTCGTATGGCACTCCTGAAGTTGCACCTCCAGTAGACATAACTCAGTGATGTCTTGGTTAATTTGTAGGTGCTGCTGCTGCAGATGCTTCAGTACTTCCAGCTTTAACCAAAGGGAAAGTAAAAGGGTCACTTTCATCACAACTCACCTAGTGATGAGTCATGACAGCTCCCTGCTAAGTCAGACATCACAAAAGAATGCAACACCCAACAGTCCACTGACGTATCACTGCAGCAAGACTTGAAAATGGTGAAATACGAGCAGTGGCAGGTGCAAGTCACCCCCCACCCCTCCGCCCCTGCCATGAAGCTACCGGGTATGATCATTCCTGAAAATTCTATCCCTGCCCCTGAAGTCCTGAATTGACCCTAGAGCCACAACTCTGACATGGGGTAGAGGTCAGGGACCTAGAGCTTCCTTGGGGCGGCAACTTTGTAGAACATGGATTATAAAGATAATTCCACTTTCTCTTTATCCTTATGCTCTGGGGTTAGGTTTCTTAACTTTCTTACCTGGAGATCAACCTCAGTCTAGTTTAGCTTAAGCTGATGGGAAAGAAAGCGTGATATCCAGGCCTGATGGTTAAGAGCACGAACGCTTTGCCATCAGATGTCCTGCCCTCAGAGCTTGCATGACCCTCATACATGCTTCAACATGTTCAGGCCTTAACTGCCCTCACCTATAAAAAAAAACTGTAGTGCTTTTCGTAAGATCATGAGAATGAAATGAGAACGTGAATGGACCCCACACATAAAGTTAGTGATACTGAGGCGATGCTGCTGCCCTTGACCTTCATTAGTAAAAGTGCCTATCGACGCTCTAGGCATATCTTCAATCTCTTTCTCCCAAATAATAACAGCTTGGCAGTACTAGATAAACTCAGGACATCTCGGAAAGCAGAGGGGCCTGGAAGTGCACCTCTCTTTCACCCACTCTGGCAGCATCAATGAAGCGATAACTCAGAGATTTCTTTTCCTGCATCGAGCACAAGAACAAGAGGAGTCAGCAGCACCAAAGTCTGTTTTGAAGCTGAAAAGCAGCTGCGTAAGTACGATCTGACTTAACAGATTCGGAAAGGCCGGATCTTAGACTGGCAGAAGGGAAAGCCAAGAACCAATAAAACATACTCTACGGAATCATCGAAAGGCTCGAGAATGAATGCCACCAGGTGCCTCTGGAAATGATAGAGATGGGGTAGGTAGGAGGTGGCAGCTGAAATAAGGAGGATTAGATGAAAGCTGCTTAAGAAACAGCCACATCCCTAGGGACCCTTCTCGGTGCCACATGTTTGTTACCCTTACAGATGTCTGGAACTTTATTCTCTGGACTATGGAATAGTAGGCACTGCTGACGGTAACAGGACTGCTCTAAAATAATGTCATCAAGTGAATGCTTTCTGAGAGCCTGATATCTTTCCTTCCTCAGCAAGCAGTGTTGACACATGGGCCTTTTTACCTTCTGTGCAGGTGTTGATTTCTCTAGAAAATCTGACATAGGATCAAGGATACCCTATCATGGCCACTCTCCACAAAAAACTCAACAAGATCACCCTGAAATGAAATTTTGTTTGTAAATCCCACCCACAAGCTTTGTAAGACCCTACTCTTAGATGAAGAGTACACCAAAGATTAATCCTCACCTGAAGAATGGCTAATATTAAGGAAGACATAGAAACAGTGAAACGAAAGAAAAATATTTCAGAAGAGATGACCAAGGTAAAGAATACAATATGCTCAAATGTTTCAGGGAAAATACTGGAAATTAAAAATGCTATATCAGAAATAAAAAATATAAAGAGAAACTCACCATGAGAAAATTTAAACAAAACTACCATCACTATTTTTGGAGCGATAAGAACATACATTCAAGAAAGGAGGAGAAAAGAATCTTTACAGAGATTAGGAACATAAACTAAATACGAAAACTTCAAAATAGGGTTCCGAAGACCAAGGTGAGAAAATCTTCCCAAAGTGTAGCGAAAACAAGAGAAAAGGTGTGAAAATTATAGAACGGAACCAGAAGGTCCTATTTCTACATAACAGGATCTTCAGGAAAAAAAGACAAGAAAAAAGGATGGTGAAAATGGTAAAACATTCAAAAGAACTCCCCCCCCCCCAAAAGGAGGTGCGATGTCTTAGGTTCAAAGGACTTGACAGCATGATGGGTGAAAATGGACCCCACACCAAAGTCTATTACTGTGACATTCCAGAACCTCATAAGTCCCTTTGTGAGTTTCAGAAATTCCAGCACTAAAATTTTCAGAGACATGAGAAATGAGAAAGAGAAACTTCAGACACAAAGGGTCAGGAATCAGACCAGCTTTAGACTTCAGAACCACAGTGTAAGCAACAAACCTTTTAAGGCAACAGACCAAGGTTTTCATAATTTTGAAAGGACATTTAGCCTAGAATTCTATGCCCAGTCACGCTATCAATCGGGCATGACATAGGGAAAAACCTCCTCAACAAGTTTACCTCCCACGTCAATAAAGCTTCTTAGGAAGCTACTGAATGATTTGGTCCATCAAAATGACAGCACGTGGCGCCCTCTAGTACAGCAGCGGTTAGGTCAATCACCTCCGAAGGAGCACAGGCTACATACCCCTGGGTTCGAGTCCCAGGTCTGGGGAGAAACAAACAGTGTGAACAACTAAATAAAAATAAAAAGTGCTTCTACCTACTCTCTGTTACTGCTGCCTGCCTGCCTATTTGCCTTCATTCCTGCCTGCATATTTCCTTAAAAAAGAGGCATAAAACCATGATAAGGAAAACTTGGAATGCAAGAAACAGAAGATCTAAAAGAAGAGGTGACAGTAGAAATTCTAGGATGAAAAATGACGTCCTAGAACAAAGCATCCGGTTCATATAAAAGCAAGTCAAAGATTCCAGGAGAATTTTCTTCATGTAAATGAGATTGATAAGAATAAACATCTTTCAAGATGCAAATAAAGTACAGTAAATCTAGAATTAAGTTACATGGATACGTACAAAGAAAATGAACAGTAAAAAAAAACTCAGTTGTTAACTCTAGGAAAAAAATGTTAGAAATAAAAGTACGTCTCAGCTCTAACAGCATTTGCAGTCATACA
Organism: Solenodon paradoxus; assembly: GCA_004363575.1. Taxonomy (NCBI): domain Eukaryota; kingdom Metazoa; phylum Chordata; class Mammalia; order Eulipotyphla; family Solenodontidae; genus Solenodon; species Solenodon paradoxus. Next base: position 76,476 of record RJWH01002292.1, read on the forward strand.
AATGTGAACACTGAATATTGATTTAACCAGAACTAAAATACATAAGGAGAATGGCAAAGGGGTTGTATGTTTAAAATGGGCTATGTACTGCAGAAAAGGAGGGAATAGACCTAAAGCCTGTCATCAGAGAAGAATGTCAATAGCTAGTGCAAAGAATACCAAACTAAGATGCACATTTAGCAAATTCAGACACCAAGGAAACACCAAATTAATCAGCTAAAAGGGTTGAAAGCAGATTGCCTCAGGAGGAGAAAGAGGGTGGGCTGCCACTGTTCTTTTCCCATCAAAGATTGTATAGGGAATTTTTTCACCCCAAACTAAAATGAAACGGTTTTGTTTGAAAACAAAAACATTATGGGGTGGCTCCCTCATAGGTGGAGTATAAAGAAACGCACAGAGGAGAAAGAAACTAGCCCTTGGACACTGACAGCAGAACTGAGGTATCAGCAGGGAAGCAGGTGGTGGACCCAGCGGACAGTGGTGGAGACTGCTGGAAATGTGGTGGTTGGTGCGGTGGGCTTAACTCTGATGGAGAATGAGCCTGCACATCTGAACTTCTGGTTTGTAAATCACAGTGACTTCAGTGAAGCAAACCAAACCAAACGAAAACCCACAAAAAATTCTTTATGCAATCCACTCGCTCCTCCAGATATTCTGAGTCTTAACCATGGTACAGATCAGACCACCAGAAAACTGTGTCTGAGACTACACAGTGGACTGTAAAAAAATCATGTGCTGTGTGCTATCTGCAAGGGATAACTCAAAGCCCTATAAAATACACGACCATATCTAATGCAGAGACGTTAAGCAGTTTTGCATTTTCATAGTGTCCTGTCTGAAAACACAGAAGAAATTCATTACAGGCCTAAATGCATAAAAGATAACTACTCTCAGCTTGCAGAAGTAGTTTTTATTTCTTCCATTTTCCTAAAATATGGACATGGAAATTCCTGCACGTTTCTTTGTTTTCATAGTTTTCTGATGACCAGAAAACTCAGGGCAAAATCAGTGGCCCGTCTTTCTAACAAAGCATTCAGCATATTGTGACATCTTCTTGGGACACTAAGCTCACCCTGGTTTAATCTTTTCTCTCCTATTCTCAGGTTTTCTCCCTTCCTTGTATTATATTACACCTTGAAAACCTGTTCGTATTTTCCTATGCTACCTTAAGTTATTTTCAGAATGAAAGTCAGTATAAACAAATACAGGCACCTCTAGAGACTTTTCTCCAATCTTTGGGATAGAATTGTCTAAGAGCTTCCTGTGGTTATGAGAAACTCTTAAGGGAGTTTGGATAATTATTAAAGCTCCAGAATGTTTTCAGAGTTGTTACACTCTAGTAGAACTCCTGATTAATTCCCCACTACTTGGATCCTCTGACTTTATTTGGGAAATTTTCCCTTGACTAAGTAAAGACCAAATCCATGTAAGACCTAAATCACCTCAAAAGTAGTACTGAGGGAAAGGGAGTATATAGTCCTGCCTTGAACACTGCTGACCTAGACTGAATGTCTAAGCTGAGAGTGGTTGATAATAAGACATCCCCCATATTTACTACACATCTAGCCGGCGACTGGATCACACACACAGTCTCCCCAAGCCAGAGTGTCAGGCCTTCGTATGATTTATAACCCTGTTTATGCTTTATGATTCTTTGATGGCAAAACCTCACTCTCAAAAGTTTCCATAACTCTCCAATATGACAGCTTTTACAAGAGGGGGAAAATAATGTTGTCGCTAACGATCACAAATAAAGAGCGAATAAACAGACAACAGTTGATTGTCTACCATATGATTTGTTACCCCTATGCTAAGAATGCTGGGGAGTACAAACAAGTGTTAAGACATGACACTCACTTAAGTAGCCGTTTGCAATCAAATTGAAAAAAATAGAAAAGTAGTACATAAAAATTCAACATACACACACACATGCACATGCACGCACGCACACACACACACACACACACACACACACAAATGAGGAAGAAGCAAACCAAGTACCAGGGATGAACAAGTAACAGACAACAGACAATCAAGAGAGCTAGAAAAGTAACCAAATGAGTTGAGCTCGGAGTGAGATTTAAAGAGTGGGAAACAGTCATCCAAAGAAGGAAAACAGGCGAGAGAACATTTTGACTGAAGAATGGTAATGTGGGAACCAGGAAGTATTAGCTGTGATTATCGCAAACTGAGTAGATCAGTTTGGCTGAAAGGACGAGTGAGTAGGGGAGAGGAAAAGGGAAGGCTGGAAGGAAAAGTAAGGAAATATTATAATGCCAGATGAGGAGGTTTGAATCGAAGCCTATTCTAGAGATAGTGCAACTATTAAAGGTTCTGAGTAGTACGCAGTACACAATAGAGTTTCAGGAAGGTTTTTCAGCAATGACACACACACACACAATGTCGTAGAGAGGTGACAAATTGAGAGCAGCTGTATTACAACAGTTTAAGGATAAGGATTTATGAACTCATCCTAAGATGCTGATGCTGACAAAAAGCAAACAGACATTTGAGTGATACTGTGAATAAAAAGGTGATGAACCCTGTGGAATAAATGGAATAAAATCATACATACTTATGAGCCTTAGAGAGCAGAAGAATATGACTATGAGTAAAGGAAACATGGAAATATTTTTAAAAGTTGGTTTGACTTCTAAATACCCAGCAAAAATGTGGAACTGAGGTTAAGAGAGAGAAAGTCTTGGTCCTCCCTGAGGAAGCAGCAGTTAGGTCAATCACCTCTGAAGGCATGCAGGCCACGCACCCGTGGATTCTAGTCGTGGGACTGGGGAAACAACCGGTGTGAATGACTAAAGTAAAAATAAAATAAAGATGCTGTTTCCTCCTCTCGCTTCCTGCCTGCTGCCTATATCATTCCTTTTACAAAATTAAGAAAACAGAAGAGAGAGACAAAGAAACATCCCTAGTGCTTACAATAGTTAGAAGAATAAAGTAACTCACAGAAAGAAACACAGTTAATCCAGAGTGTCCCTTATCAGCTTCTCTGGGAACAAGACTTTGATTTAGAAGATAATCAGCACCAGGGTGCCGAAAATGACAGCCGTGAAGTACGATGTCCTGAGGAAAACCTGTTGCATCTGTATTCTCAAAGGAATGACACAAGGTCAAACCTCTACAGTAAAGTCAGCCAGACTCGAACTATTAAAAAAATCAACAAGCATAAATTGTGTTGATGTCAAATCATAACTGAAAATGGGGGGAGATTTGTTCAGACTACAAAAGGGAAAAGACTACAAATATTAGATGATGTGTGTCACAAGAAAAAAAAACACATTACCTACAAAGGAAAAGAAAAAATTGCACAAGGTTGTCCAGTTAGGGAGAAAATCTTTCCACAAGGATTTTTACTATGCCCTCTGATCTACCAGTTTAGTTCACCAGAGGCATAGTCCACAAACATCTCAAGGCTCCTGACTGAAGACTTGGGGCTGGGGAAACAACCAGATGAACATCTAAATGAATTGAATGAAATGCTTCTTCCTCCTCTCTTCCTGCCTATCTGTCTCTGCTCGCCTTCATTCCTTTTGCACCTTTCCTTAAAAAGGGAAAAACAAAAGTAGAGTTTTCGGATGCTGGGCATGGGGCACCTTTTAAAATGGAAAATCCAGAGTTTCAAAATTCAGCTGATTTCCTACTTGATCTAAGAACATTGTCTTAACAGTTAAGAGACACAGGAAAATGAAGATGGGAATGTCACCAGATAGAATCTCCTGGCAACTGGTCTAATTTTTGCCTCTGAATCCTGATGACTTAGATGGTTTCAGAAAAAAGGAACCCAGGCCAAGCTACCAGACCTACTGAAAACACAATTTTAGCATTGGCGATTCTTCTTCAATTTCTAATCAAAGAGAGGTAGTGGGAAACAGAGTTAAAACAAGTGGGTAAATGGTTTAGTCTGCAAATAAAACCTCACTGGTCAATTTATTGAAATTAACTGCTCTTACATGTAACTTTTCCAAAGTAGCACTGAGTTAGACTTAACATGTGAAACTAGCTGCATCCTCTCTGTCCCTAATTCTATCAGATGATATACTACTAAACTGCAGCTATAATAAGGCAGTGAGTGACCCTTACATGTTCTTTCAACTTAACAAGGGCAAATTCTGAGGACATCTGCAGCACATGTGTACATGTTTAACACAGTTCTTGTCTCCATCTCTTAAGTCTTCCGTGCTTCTCTAAGACCAAAGAGAACCCATGGGATGTCTCCTACTGCCCAAGTGCCCAGAGAGCATGTATAAGAATTTGCTTCTCCACTTCTAGAGCAATGAAGACCCACTTAAATATCAAGTCTGAAAAAACACTCGCAAAGGAAAACCAGAAAGTGAGAACAGGCACTCACCAGTCGGTCTCCGTCATTTTGGAGTGAGGACATAGCATTTTTAAAACTCTCTACTTCAGCCGGGCTGGTGGCGGGCTGGGCTGCAGACCTCTGCTCCCCTTTCTCCAACTTGTGGAACCACTGAAGATCACTCAACCGCTCATCCCTTTCAATCTGTAGACTGTCCATAGCCTTGGAATAGGAATGCACTTGGTTGTAAAAAGCTTCTAGTTGGGAAGACAAGTGCCGCAGCTGCTTCTCTTTGGCTAGAAGCTGCTGGTTGAATTTCTCCAGGTGAGGTGAGCCGTTCTGCTCAGTGGAGTGCACTGGAGAGGCGGCTTTAGAAAGAGTGTCCTTCTCTCTGGTCAAGAGGCCCAGCTCTCTGAGCTGTGCCAACTCCTTCAGACCGCTATCGTATTTCCTCGTCAGGTCATCAAGCTCCTCAGTGGCACTAACTCTGCTATTTTGCAGGGAATCCATGGACCTTCTCTGGATTTGTGCTGTGAGGCCTTTATTTTCTTTGGTGACTGTGAGTAATTTCTGCTCCATTTCTACCAGAGCTCTGGCCAGCTCCGCCACTCTCTCTCCAGCTCTTTCCATTTCATTTCTCATTATTCCTGCATCGTGATGAAGATGCTTTAATTCTTTCTTCAGGTTATCTTTAATTTCACCTACTTTCTTGTCTGCTTCCTTCTGAACCTGCAGCACTTCCTCTTCCAGTCCCGTGATTCTCTTCTGAGTGGAAGAAAGCGAAGCACTTATCCTCTGGACCTCCTCTTCTTTGGCTTTTAACTGGGCCTGAAATATTCTTAGATGACCTTCTTCCTGCAAGGCTGTGAGCTCTCTCTTCGGCTGGGATATGGTTCCCTGCAAGCTCTCAGTCTTTCTAGATGAACTGAGCTTCTCCTTCTGTAGGGCAACAGAGGCCCTTCGCAGGTCTTTCTGGGCTTCCGCGGACTCCTGCAGTTTTGTCTCTAATTGAGCACATTCAATTTTCAGCTCCTTATTCTGCTGCAGTTGAGCTTCAAGGAGTTGCTTTTGCTGAGAGTCCTTTCTTGATAGCACCTGTTTCAGGTCCTCCCTACATTGAATCAGTTCTGCCTCTAGCTTGGCATTCTCAGAATATAGATCATCCATCTGACTTCTCAAGGACCGAATTTCTGCCGTAAATCTCTTGTTCTCAGCAGCAGCGTCTTGGATGAATTGGTCTTTTTCCAAGATGACAGAGAGATGGCGCTTTTCCAGCAGTCGGTAGTCCCCAAGGATGCGGTCTCGGTCATCCTGGAGAGAGGACGTGGACTTCACAAAGGAATTCAACTGAGCCTTGTGTTGCGTATTCTCCTTTTTAATGGATTTCAGGGTTTCCATCAGCTGACTGGTTTTGTATGCACCATTTTCCTTCTCCTCTAAGGTACTCTCCTTTTCCCCCTGGGATAGCAAGTTTTCCAGTTCTTTAATTTCTTCATTGTGCTGTTGATGGAGTTCAGCTACAGCTACTTGGACTGCCTGTTCCTTTGCAGAAAGGAGACTTCTGATCTTCTGCTCCTTCATGTTTATTTCTTCATGCAGCCTACTGGTCAGTTGTCTGGAGGCCTGAAGATCAGTCTCCAGTTGTTCATAACGGAACTTACAATTCTGGATACTGGCCTCTTGTTCCTTTATGACCCCCGTCCAAATATTCTTTATTTTCCTTACACTTTTCTAAGGCGTTGTTTAAATCAGACGACTGGTCTCTGGAGAGTCTTAAGTCCTGATTCCAACTTTGCTAATTCATTCTGAGAAGAGTGGTATAGATGCTGAATCTCTTCCAGCTGGATCAAAAGTTGTCTGTTTTCTCCCTGAAGGGTATCATTGACCTTCTGTTGAAGCTGGACCTCTGTTTGGGCCTTAGTTTCCCAAATCTGTTTGTCATGTTCAAGACTGAAACAAAATGGAGAGGAGGCATTAGGTATTTCAAGGAACAACTGCTTGATGCCTAAGGAACATATACTACAAAACTCATCCAGATCTACAAGTGAGTAAATATTCATACATGAAGGTGTTCTAATGAAGAGATACTTGTTCTACTGAATGCCCTGCAGTAAACATACAGTGTGCACTTAAAGGTTCATGCATTTATGTAATAAACTTCAAAGGAGTCTTTTCTCCTATTTTGCAGTTTTACTTCACTCCAGATAAAGTAATATCTGGTGGCCCCTTTAAGAAATCACTTAATAGGAGATAACAAGGAAATCTAGTTCAGAAGATAGGGGTCGCATAAAAGTGGAGAAGTACAAAGTACGGGGGGAGGGCGGTCATTGTTAGACCTTGAACTGGAAGAATAAAACTGGGACTTGAGGAAAATAATTCTTGTAGGCATATGCAGTATGAATTGATACGGAATAGGGGGAGACGAAAGATGAGATCATTTAGAGGGTGAAGACAAAAATCTGGGAGAACTGTGGTAAAATTCCAGATGGAAATGGAAATGAAGAGCGAGAAATCTAAGTGCTCTCTCATCAGAAAGATGGGAAGAGGAGCAGATGTGAGTTTTTCATGTTAATTCAAGTTGCAGCAGAAAGTCATTTACAAAAGGTAAAAAAGAGAAGCGAAAGAGAATGTATCATTTAGGAAAATTCAAGACAAATCAGGGCCATAATATTCCAGTTACTAAAATAGTATTGAGACTTTCTTTGCCCCTCGCCACCTTGGAAGACCAGAAGACATTTTTCATTTACCTGGAAATGTTGATCTTCAGTTCCTCCACATGGGTGGACATCTGCCTGAGCTGATCTTTGAGGACAGCGCGATTCATCTCTTTGAAGCTCATTTCTTCTTCTTTGGCTTGAATGGCTTCACTGAATTTCCTCTCCCATTTCCTGGCTTTCTCTATCACCCTGACCCCATCATCCTGGAGGGAAGACATGCTCTTGGTGAAAGCTGCCAGCTGGACCACCATCCCATTCAAATTTTCCTGAAGCTGCTTAACTTGCTGATCCTTCTCCTTGATGGTTTGTTGGAGGGTTTCCATGTCCCTCTTTTTCTCCTGGAGGAGCTCATCCATTTTTGCAATTTCATGTTCCTTCTGTGAAAGCACCTGTGAAAGTTCTTCCATCTTCGTGGAGAGAGCCATTGCACGCTCTGTCACCTCCAGCACTTCACACTCCTTCTTTTTCAGCTGACCCTGCAGGCCTACCACCAGTGTGCCCTGCTCTGAGAACTGGAGCTGCAAACCATCCAGTCCATTCTGTAAAGCTTCCACCTTCACCTCCTTGCATTTGGCTTCTACGTGGAGACTGTGAATCTGCTCAGTCAGCAAGCTGTGATGCGTGATTTGACTTTCATAGTCAAGTCTACTCTGCCGCTCGGCTTGTGCCAGGTGTGCCTCCAGTTGTTGTACTCGAGTCTTTAGGTCTGTTACTATGTCCAGTTCCTTCACCTGAACAAGCAGCTTGTGTCTCTCTTCACACAGAGCAGTGAATGCACCCTTGGTGTTTTCTGCATTTTCCTTAAACTCTTCAACCAACTGGCTTAGGTTGCTTATTTCTTTTGCTTTCTCGTCTAGATTTTTCTCATAGATTTCTTCTGCTTTACCTAAGCTCATCTCAAGCTCCAAAATTTGACTCTTGAGCTTTCCCAGTTCCTGCTGGTGACACTGACCTGGTACCTGAGAGGGGTGTTTATCAGCAGCCCCCCACTTTGCTGATTCCACATCCATTGCAGTGCCATTGAAGGGCCCCTCCTCAGGGGGCGTGTTTTGGTACTGAGTGCTCATCTGCTCTTCTTTTTCAGCTGCAGGAGGATCGCTCTCTTCATCTGGCACCTCTGGGGACTGCTGCCCTGTCTTTTCACGCAGTGTTTCCATTCTAACTGCAGCTATTCCTCCACTCCCTGTCTGTCTCATGTCTCCCGGGTCAGGGAACTTGGGGTCCCCCTCGGCCCTTTTGTCTTGGAACTGCAGCTTAAGGAATGCAATCTCTTCTTGAGCTTCCTTCATTTCCAATGATAAGATGGATAGTGCTTTGTGTTTCTGAGATAATGCCTTCTCAAGGACCTCTTGTCCACTTCCCGCTGCAGAAAGGCTGCTCTTGTTGAAGCTGGTAATCTCGACTGTGCTGAGCTATAAAAACAGGAGGGAGGAAGCCTCAGTCAAATGTTTTATAAGAAATCGCCTAATCAAAAACTGGTTTTTTTGTGCTTTTTTCCAGTTCAAACCCCCTTCCCTCCCAGAAAACTGTGGAATGCTTTTAAAATCAGTTTCTATCTTACAAATTCAACCTCTGAGGGCACCCTGTCAAACTCGCATGGAGGGCAAGTCATATTCCTAAGAACTAGGGAAACTTGGGACTCATTTTCTACACATTCCTGACTTAGAATGGGAAGCTTTTTCCTTTCAGATTGAAGCTCCTGCTTGCTTTTTCTACGAACTGCTTAAAAATAAAAAGGGAAGCAGAAAATGAATTACATTTTTTGTTTCATCGCATACCAAGGAGGAAATTAAAGGATCTTCCCCCCTAAATTATCTACTGAAACAAGAAATATTACAGAAGAGAGTCATTAACAACAGCCAAGCAGTTGATTAAACAAGAAGAGTGAGATAAGGATCAGGATCGAATGATTAAGAAGGATTCAATGATCAAGGAGGAGTTCTGCTATGGGCTTGTTTGACAAAGTACTGACCAAGTTAAAGATGACTGCTGGACTGCTCATTAACACAAAGTATTTCTATAACGACTGTCTTGGGAAACAGAAACAGCAAAGCTCATGGCAAATGTAATTTGTATTTTATTACAAGCACTAAAATCTCCAATTTTGCCCACCATATATCACCTTTTATTGTTGAGAAAAATTTCTGATTTCTCAAGAGGAGGTAAAAACAAAACAAAACGACCATTAAATGATGGAAGGGCCCAGCGTATAAGCTCTGCAGCCTGAATGCCTGAGTTCTCCCCCTGGTACTGCCACTGGCTGCCAGAAGCTGGCACCGAGTTAAGTATTCAGTGAAAAGGACATATTACCTTAGAATCATAATCCCAGTCACTAAGAACAAAAGGTAGATTAGCTGGTAGATTAGAAGTACTAATTATTTTTTAAAAAATTACCTCTCGTCATTGTTCATAAGCATTGGTTTTAATCATTTCAAATTCTCCTCTCTCTTGGGTTTACCCTTGTGGCTCAGGTGGCCGAGACGGCATTGGTATGGACCATGCAAAGAAGAAACCAAAGACTAAAGATAAACAACTAAATAAAAATGCTGCCTTTTCCCTCTCCCTTTCTTCTTAAAAAACAAAAAAATTTCTCTGCTCTCTGCATTACTCACATTAAAGTGCCTAGGCACCAAAATGGGACTCAGTAATATTTAGCTCAGGGAAAAAGTTCCTCTCCAATTCCTTCACATCATGTTCCTATTTATGCAGCCCTCTATCCATTAAGAGTCCTGACACGGTGAAGGCATCATTTTATGTCCAGAAGATATCACTGCAACTCACGCCTCTTGGGTTTTTCCTTTTACCTTAAGTATTCTTAGGTCCTCTTAGTTCTAACTCTCTGCAACCCCACTTCACACACTCCTCTTAGTCATGACCTCTGCTGATCCTACCACACTGCCATGTTCAATGAATGTTTGGACTCGTTAAACATCAATGTCATCCGGTAACGACAGGGGGCAGGGAGAACAAGAAAACGTTGCTCTTTTCTACTCGCCCACTATATTTTCTCCTAAGACCAGTCTTCCCCTTTCAGCTGAGCTTACACTTTCTATGAACCTCTTCTCACTCTCTCCTACCCCAAGAGGTTACCTTGGGTTACCAATTTATCTGTGTTTTTTTCCTCTTTTCCTTTTTATTACTCCATTCATTTCTTCTCATTTCTCAATATTTTGTTTTTCTTAGTGGATTGCTTGCTTCCTTCTCTTGTTTGCTTTTGAGATAACTTATCTTGCTTTCACTAGACACTACTGCTAAGAATTAAAATAGTGAGCAGCGCTTCTGGTCAAACAAGATTCATTTTACTCTAGCAGTATCCATTTAGGCTCCAGTTTTCAATCGCCCCCTTTTGACAATTTTGTGAATAGAGCAGCAATAGCCCCGGGAAAAGATACTGAATGCAAGAGTGGTGGTTAATGTTATGTGTCAACTTGGCTAGCCTGTAGTAATCAAACATTATTCTTTTTCTGTGAAGTGTCTGTTTAGGAATGAAATTCACATTTCAATCAGTAGTGTCAACTTGGCTAGCCTGTAGTAATCAAACATTATTCTTTTTCTGTGAAGTGTCTGTTTAGGAATGAAATTCACATTTCAATCAGTAGACTTTGAGCAAAGCAGAGGTTCGTAATGGGGTGCAGGTCTCGTCCAATCAGTTGAAGACCTTAACCAAAAAAACAATGACTCCTCCACACAAAGGGACTTCTGCCAGCAGACTGCCTTTGTACTTTAACTGCAACTCTTCCTGGGGTCGCCCGCCTACTGACTGACTCTGCAGATTTGGGATTTGCCAGCCTCTATAAGTGCATAAGCCAATGTCTTCAAATCAGTCAACTGCCCTCAACACCCACCCTGCCCCCAATACGCTTCCAATGAGTTGTTTCTCTGGAGAAGTCTCTCCAATAACAAGGGAGCAGATACTTTTGTGGGAAGTCATTCTTCAACATCATTTGTAGTCACTCTCTCTGCCTTCCCGATTAGAAGAAAACAGCTAATTAAGAATAACACAAATAATAACCTTAAAGCAATAGAATATTACACAAGCACACCTTTCTCATAGAAGTTCTCAGATGATAAAAGTCCCATTTCCCAAAGACATCCTTTTAAATATGGTCCTAAGAGAAACTGTGCCAATTGGTAAGGAAGAAGTAGAGATTTTATTTAAGCTCTTCACTGAGAAACTTCTCAGATGGGCAAAGGAGTTGAAATAAATTCTAAGCCAGTACAGAAATGGGTGATCTAATCCCAAATGAGTATACCACACCTGGTTCGGGACAAATCAAAATTTCCATAATTTCTGAAACAAAGGAGAGAAGTGGGAAACCGTAACATTATGACTCGTGTGATTCTCTGTCAGTATCAGAAAATTGCGGAAATGTTTGCATCTGAACCTAGCTCCTCTTGATCCAGTTCAGAATCTGCTTATTTTAAGAATGTACCACGTACCTCGTTGATGTCTCTAGCTGCCGCTCCTGTTTTATTCTGAGCCTCCAGGAGAGTAATTTGAGAAGGCAGCTTTTCTGAAAGTCACAAAATAAATATCCTTAGAAGACAGGCATAGAGTGTTTGACATAAAAGAGACAAGATTAGGTATGAGACTATTTAAGAAGCATGAAATAACTAAGAGGACAGAAACAGACAAAATAGTCTGGGAGGAAATAAAAGACTGATTTCATTGAAATAAAAAAGTGGCAAGAGAAAACTAGATGAGTGAGAACCAAGATGGAATTGTACTCGGTGACAATTAACTTGAATGAAACATAATTAATAATGGAGGATTTTAAAGGAGGAGGAGGTCAAGGCATGTGACATGAAGCAGCTTTTTCTGTGGCATAAGTTGGGAACTTGAGGAGAATACATTTTGCTCAGTTTGTCCATTACCTGCCTGTGCTCATGATATATTACTGACATGAAAACAACACTCAGACTGTGTTCATTCGCATAAGTTCGTAGACATCACATTTTAGCATTAGGGGAGATAACCAATGGGAAAATCTTTTATACTACACCCAAATGTTTTTGGGGTACTCCTGACTGTACCGCACTTATTCTGCAAACTTTTCTTCTGACACTGCCCCCATCCATTTCGTTCCCTCCACCCCTCAAATACCGGCTTTCTTTCGGTCTACAAACATAGCAAGTTTACTCAGACCGGAGGGTAATTCGAGATGCTTTCTTCTCTACTTGGAATGTTTTTAGCTCAGCCTCTCTGCACATTGACCCCTTTTCGCCACCGAGGCTTTAAGTGCTCAGATGCCTGCTCTGACCACCCTACTGCTGATTGTCTTTATCCCAGGCGCACTTACAGTAAAAAGTTTTTAGATTCATCATTCTCTGCATCTCTCAAATCATCTTATATACGTGTTTACATCCTGTCCTCCCCTCTGGTCTGCTCAGAGTGTATCCCCAGTAACTAGGAAGTGCCTGACCCATAGGAAAAGCACCTTCCTTTAAATATATGAATCTCTGAGTACTATACTAAACTTGAGGCATGCATTAAATAGCATTCAAAATAAGTTTACTTAAATCTCCATAAAGGATAAAGGATTTCTGTAAAAGGAAACATTCCCTTAGGAGAGAAGTAGACCCACCTTTATTAGTAAGAATGATTGCTTGCAATTGGGTCTCCCCACCTAAACACCTACTCTGGCCTGGTATTTTCACAAATTAATTCAAAGCCTACTCATTTCAGTCACCAAAACCTTCAGAGTACAGTCATGTTCCACATCATATTCCTAAAGTATTGGCATGTCACCATCAACAGTTTTTAGTGCTATAATAATAATTAATTAATAGTAAGCCAATATTAAATGAGCCAAATTATAACTCAGTCAGAGGTAGGAAAAATGCAACAAAGAATTCCAAAGAGATGCTTTCCTTATTCTTTCTACTGATCAGATTGCTTTGTGCACGTGACATCATGAAGAGACCCCCGGCATTTTAAAACTCGGTGTCATTGAGGTGGCTGGACAAGTAGTGTCGGAAAGCATTCAAATACTGACCTTCCAGCTGTTGAATGGCCTGGGCTGAACAAACTGCCTGTTCCCTCTGGTTCTGGAGAAGCTTTCCATTTTCATCCTTCAGCGCATCACAGGCTGAGTGCAGTTCTTGTTCAGTCTTTTGAAGACTCAGGATGGAAGAAGTCTTCTCTTCCACCTCTGCTCTGTGTTTCTGCTCCATGACACTGAGATCGTACTGCAGAATCTGAGAGAGATAAAGCCGGCACCTCGTGAGCCAGATATGCATTCTTTCCTTTCAACGAGCAAAGTGAAATGCACTTTTGGGTGAAGCATGGGCATCAGACTCGACCAAATGCACAACTGCGTAAGACCCTCTGTTTTGGCTTCTTGACACTTTGTTAGCTTATGCTGCATTTCCATTTGTTTGTGTCATTTATCTTTCAGTGTCTGTCTCTCCCTTTACAAAATAAACTCCCATGAGGGAAGGGACAATGTCTGTTTTATCATCATTATTATCCAGCATTAGTACTACATATGGTACATGGAGTTCATGAAACTCCACAAATCACTATGAATGAATCAATATAATCTCTGACCTCAAAGAACTCAGAAATCACTGAAAGAGTCCTACTCAGTCAGATAACTACAATGCACAGAGAAGGAGGCCATGAGAGAGACACTTATGGAAGGTATTAAACAGGTGCATAGAAGAGAAATACCCACAAATCTCAGGTGTAACTATCTAGACAGCACCTAGCTTGTACGTGGCACAAGTGGATTAGGTCTGACTATCTGATGATAGCTGGGAGGGGACTTGGCATCAGGAAATGAGTTTTGGTAGGCTTGGCGATAAGGGAACATCTTTCTATACAGAAAGGAATTTCTTCTTAAGGAGAGTTGAAAATTAGGAGATTAGGACTTGGCTGGGGTTAGGATTTGGCTACTTTGATGTGACAGGGCAGGGCACAAGGATTCCAAGGGCTGGTACAAAGGGCAGTCCACATGGTCCAAATGGCCCACCCCAGAAGGGACAGGAGAGAGGCCTGGAAGTAACACACTAGAGGAGCAAAGTGGAGGGATCAAGACATCTCACTGAGAATGAAGGCCAGGATGCTCTGAGAAAGGCCATGATAGGCTGGGTGACGATTGGCTACCTGAGTTTAAGATTTCAGAACAGCAGCAGCATCCTTGATCACCTTCAGAGTCAAAGGGATATTTAATTCCAGTAGGTAGGTAGTCAACCAACGAAAACCCGCAAAAAAGGGACAGTACATATAGCCCAATAACCATTCAGAGAAAGGGAAAACTGAGAGCAAAGAAACACACTGGAGAAAGTCAGACATTCTAGACAAATTAGGACTCTCGACCTATAGGCACACAGATGTGAAATGCAAACTTAATGAGAGAAGGAACCGGGTCTGTTTTGCTCCTCTGTGTATCAGCACCACTCCAGCGCAGGGAATGTGCTGGAAGAATGAAGAAATAGCATCACATCTCTGAAGGCTTCCAGTAGGATTTCTTATCGCTGCATGGCAAGCCAACAAGGAGACGAATACTCCTAAGGCAGGGGGTAAAGCTCAGGAGGTTGCACCTGATTTCTCTCCTCTGCAGCGATCAGCTGCTGTTGCAGCAAGTCCACCACCTGAGTGCGACCCAACAAGGCCTCTTCATGCTCTCTGAGCTTCCTCTGCAGCTCCCTCACGTTCTGAGGAGAAAATGTGCTAGTTAGCATTGGCTGACAAAGGAGCACCATTTCCTGCTTACCTTTCAATGTTTCATGTGGATTCGCGGATTTGAGATTTTTGGATGTCGGGGATGACAGATTAAAGAGAAGGACGCCAGCATGCTTGCTCCCCATCCTGTAGCAGCCAAGTCTCCCCAAATGCCTTCTCCAGAGCACTGACAACATCACATTGAGATGCAAGCAATTCTCTGAATTAAGGACTCTTTTCAATAATTAGAGAAAATGACAGAGGTTCACGTTTAAAATTCTATGATCGAGATCTTGTATCCAGATAGCAAGGGGACACACATATTTCCTCACCAGAGAAAACATTCTCAACTGGGAAGAGCCATTTCTTTCTACTTTGAGGCACACAGCATCATGCACTTGGCAAACCTTTGTTGGACAAATACAACAATGGTACATGTATACGTTAACATTCTTCTTTAAAAATGTTGTTTTATGAAACTTAAGTGTATTCTGAAGACTTGCTAAGACGTTGGAAGTTTTCACCCCAAAACAACTCAATGGATCAACTATGACATACCACTAGAACGACTTTGGGTATCAGATGCACTACTAACTAAACAAAACAGATACCTTTGAGTTAGTAGGTGATAAACTCAAAAACAATGAAGTCGAGTTTGAAGATACACTTAATGATTTTTTTTAAGAGAATTGCTGATTTAACAAAAGACTGTATCGCTTCAAAATCACTCCTTTTCATCTTTAATTTTTTGAAAGTTTTAAACTGACTTCACTGACTTGAAGCTTTGGGTCAAGTATTTCTGGCACACAGGTAGCTATGATCAGCAAACAGAGAAGAAGCCAATTTCTGACTACCACACACAGATGTCCATTAAGCTCGCTTTTGTGCGCCACCAACCTGCTTAGAGGGGAAACGCAAGGCAAGGAGACGTAAAAATAATCAATAGGCGACCGAAGACAAGAACAGCAAAAAGAAGCCAACGAAGGGCACACCAACTTCAAGTGAAGAGCAGTGGGGCCAGGATAGAAGAGCAGTCGTGATAACTTATTTAAAGTTAACCAAACGACAGTCATTCTACTATGCTAGCAACACACCTGCTGCATCTCTGTTTTCACGTCTGCATGGGTAACTAACCAAAGAAGCTCATCTTCATGAAGACGGACTTGTGTCTCGAAGGGGCATCTTTCTTCAGATCACCTGCTGCATGGAACTCAATTGAAGACACACCAAAGAAACTACACGTTTGACTCCCTGAACATTACACAAAGCTCACAGACTATTTTCCAAAAGAGGCACTGAGAACTGAGAGACAAGACATACTTTTACATTAAAATATGAATGTCAAGGAGAACGGTAGAAGAGTCACACCTGACAATAACTTCCAAATGTGAGAGGAAGGTCTATTATCAAACTCAGAAGTCAGTCTAAATATAAATTTTGATGACAAGTCATATTTGTAGAGTTACTAGACATGTTTAAATATACAGAGGTATTTTTCAAAGTGGTATATATCCGAAGTGGGCTTTACTTGATGGCAGTTCTACAGAAATTAGAATATTAAAATACAAAGTTAAGTTAGATTTCTGTTAAACCCTAAACATCTGTCATTATCACACTCATACTCC
This sequence comes from Solenodon paradoxus, assembly GCA_004363575.1. NCBI lineage: Eukaryota > Metazoa > Chordata > Mammalia > Eulipotyphla > Solenodontidae > Solenodon > Solenodon paradoxus. Next base: position 92,796 of record RJWH01002292.1, read on the forward strand.
AAAACTTTCATTGAAATGTGTATACCATCAAAGTCAAACTTCAAACGAATGCATCTTTGATTCAAAATTCCTTACATCTAGAAATCTAAGCCTTTCGAGTCTTAATTTGAAAGAATTGCGTCTACCAAATGACTTGGTATATTACCAAACCCCCATCACTTCCCCAGACAGTTCCCTCCAAGCTGTCATTCCCTGCAGGCTCCCAGACCGCCCTCATATGTAACTGGCTCTTAACAGAATGAAACAGAGATAAAGCAACTGAGTGGAGCTGCTCAGTACTGGCGTTTTGCTTTGGTTCTGGATTTTGTGTGTGATTCTGCGTATCCACTCCCTGCAGATCCAGGGGCAGCTGCGCAAGCGTACCAGCTCTTAGCTTGCCCGTGTTGCACTGGCCCTTCAAGCTCCTGCTGATTCCCCAGTTTGTGAAAACTTCTTGAACGAACCTTGGCTCTCCTTCTAGGTAGGAGAAAAAGGTCTTAACTTTCTTTTGTATCATATGAATTCCGACATCACCGTGAATCTGGAATCCTGTGTTTCAGGTGTATGGGCACTGGAGTTGGTCAATACCAAGAGATCCTTTTCCACAAATGTGTCCTATTCTTGTTACCTCCATCGGATGCTGCTCACATATTCTCCAAAACAGACTACTTCCCCTACCAGGTCAACATATCTATCCATCACAATTTTGCCTAAATCCTAACTTTTTCATGTAACCTTCACTCTCATAGCAACCTCTCTCATCTCTCCAAATGCCTTCGGTGGGTGTTGCTGTTAGTGGCGCACTTATTCTCAACAACTTGCATGATGATCAGTTCATGCGTTTATAGATCTTGGGATTTCAGGTTTTAAGTCGCTAAGTTAAAAATCACTGTATCTCTCCATGTGAACTTACACATAGTGTTTAGACATAAAAAGACACCATAAGGGCTAAAAGTAGGCATTTCAGGATATGGAATTTTAACTGTACACACAGTAGTCGGCCATCCATAGACAGAACCACTAACACTACAATTTATCGAGAGAGTAAATGCCCAGTGGATGAGATTAACAATTGTGCAAAGGCACTGCGGGGAAATTTTTTTTTCATGAATCAAAAGCATTCCCAAAGGAAAAAGGTAGGGGTGGGTGGTCAAACTGGAAATTTAGAAACACAGAGAAGAGTTAAGAATGAAGTCTAAACAGTCTGGTCCTGGGAGCAGAAATAAATATGAAGAAGAGTATCAAATACAGGTGTCATTTAACAATGAATCGCATAACTGCTACCTCTTTCTCATAACATATCCACTGAGTCATCTTCTGATTATAATTTAACTTCAACTGAGATTTTTATCATAGGGAATGAACGGACCTAATCATTTGTACTTCTTTTGGTTTATCTATCACTCTTTTGAACTTAGTAGGAGACTGATCTGTGTGATATTAAATCAAGTTTCAGTGCCTGAAGAACTAAGAGTCATTAATTACGTTGTGAAAAATTCATCAAGGTAAATAACAAACACTTCTACGATTTTCAACTAACTCTCTTTCTGATTTCTATTGTAACCTCCCTATTTTACTTTCATCTACTTCATTTTTAAAAAAGTGATTCTCTGATTTGGCCTGTCATGTAAGAGCCTATCAGACTTTCATGAATCTTTAGCCAAACGATTATGAGGTACCCCGTCATACCTGCGTAGCTTGCTCTGCCTGTGTCTGGCTGAGCTGAACTTGCAAAGAACTAACAATCAAGTCCTTTTCTTGCAGTTTCTGATTCATCACCAATGGTTCCATCTCTGTACAGTGTTTATCAAGCTGAAGACACCAAAAGAAAAATATCTGTTTAAGCAGAAGAATTCACACTTTTAGTTCTTTACCTCTCTTACTTACTTATTGGTCTAAATAGCTACTAATATCCTTTCAATTTCCATTTAGAACAAAAGGGAACTGCACGTACCAGGGTTTTAAAAAACTATTTGTCAGAGGAAGATGGAAGCAATGGTAGTTTTTCAAATTCTCTGAATTCTCACATAGAAGGACAGCACAACCACCTAGTAAGACCAAAAGCCTACAGATGATATTCAAACTCATACACACAAAAATTAGGACGACAGTACCATGAACCCCCAAATAAAAGCATGTGGGGACAACCAAGTGAAGGGCACAAACCTGCATGGGATTAAGCGTCTAAGTGAGAGGAAGAACGTAGCAAGAGAGCAATAAATATCTGATGCTCTTGAGAACAAGAAAACCCCCCAATGGCCAAGAAGTCCTTATTGGAAAGCACGGTTGACCAGTCTCAGAGCTGCAGCTTACATGACGGGAGCTCCCCGTGCTCCAACACTGGGGGAAACACAAGCAAGGAGTCCACAGTGAGGAGGACGACAGCGCCACGGACCTGTCAGACCTATGTCCTCCCCAGGGCTGCCTTCCCAGACGTGGGGTGACACGACAAAGAAACTTACAGGAGCTGAAAAAAATAAGCAAAACAGGATCACAGAAAGAGCAGAAACAGGAGGTGACACGCACGTGCTATATGAATTACCAACTAGCCACGTGTGGCTGTAGGGGGTTTGGCGCACACCTAACCCAAATGAGGAATTTAGTTACTAAGAGTATTTACTTTAAGAGGCAGCCAGTTTTCCATGGATATGACTATGTTTCACTTTGTCATGTCAGAAACTGGAGTGTAGTGCAAGTAACAAGTGTGCATGGTGGTGTCAAACTCAGCACCGATCTCGTTGGTATGAATGGGTGGACTCAGTTTGAATGATTTTATTCCTGTACGCCTATGTAACACTGCCATGTGTTTATTTATATACCTCACGCAGGCAGCATGAGTCACAGGTAATAACTATGGAAACATGAGTCATACATAAATTGAAATACATTTAAATTGTAATTGACTTATTTTTTAGTTCAAAAGCATATATACACAAATGTTTAAAATAAAGGCATACTTCGTTTTTATTTCTAAATACTATTTCATCATGTGGCTATATCACAGCTCATTTAAATAGTCGCCTGTTGATAGACATGTCAGTTGTTTATAGTTTTGGATTATTATAAGAAAAGCTGCACCTAGCATTCATAAGATTTTATATGGATATTTGTTCTTATTTTTCACAGAGGTAGCTTTGTTGATATGCTTTCTGAAGTCAAACAGTTTCTACGAGAAATGATAAACCAGTTTCTCAATGTGGATATTAAAAATATTTTAATGTTATTTAAAGATTAGAGAAAAAATTAAGTATTAAAGAAATGTTATAGAAATATGATGCTTCATATGTTAAAGAAAATATTAATTAAAGAAAATATTAATTAATTAAAGTACACTTTAATAATTTCATCATAGAAAGAAAACATGAAGGAAAAATGAAGTGTAAAGTACTCAGTTCAGTTATTAGAAAGTACTGGAAAGTTTAATTATGCTTAGAACAACTTGGGTATATGGACATATTTTCTCAATTGAAAATGTTATGAAATATAAACACAGGTGAAGCATAATCAATGAAAATTTAGCATTCCAACTGAGAAACACATTTCACTTAGTGAAGAAAAAGAATGTAAAATAACACAAATATAATTTTACAGTAATCTTAAACAAAAGATATGTTAAGTATATTAGGCTACTGGTTACGTAGTGTCAAAATTTATTTGCTCTGGTGGCCGAGGGGATAAGGTCACTGGACATAGCCCAAATACATTCCAAGGATCTGGGTTTGAGACCCAGGCCGGGGGGAATAGCAACGACCAATTAAATAATAAATACATGTTTTTTCCTCCTCCTCCTCTCTCTTCCTGCCTGCCAGTCTGTTCACCTTCATTCCTGCCTGTGCCTTTCCTTAAAAATATTTTTATCTATTTCTTCTTAACCTTTTATAATTTAACTGTTAAAATAATTTGGAATTATACTTATAATTCATATATTTCTTTTGGACAATGTGCATGTGGATCGATGTGAAAGACAACAAAAGAAAACCAGGAAATCTCAGAAACCCAATTGACCAAATTTGAACACAATACATATGTAACAACAACAACAGGTCTATTAAATAAAAAATGAGAAAGATATTTCGAACCAAGTTTCCTTCTAAAAGTTTAGAAAATTCACTCTCACACAAAAATACAAAGTTACTATGAAAAAGAAAATGAGTGAGGAGCAGAACAGTATACTTATAGGTGATAAAGGCAGAGTAGAGTATGCTCAAAAAACAAATCTATTTGAAAAGATGTTCAAAAATTTTTTAAGTTAGACAAGACATGAGAGACCAATAAATTAGAATTAGGAAAGCACAGAACTGAAGTGACAGAACTCAGGAAGAATTTGATATAAAAGGAAAAAATCACTTCTGAAAAAAAAAAAGACAAAATACAAGGGACACAAAAGTAAAGAAACATAGAACAATGCCCTAAGTGAAAATAAGAAGAAAAAAGAAACTTTAAAAAGAAACAGCGAGTAGACCGGCAAGTAGAGAGATGAGGCAGAAGTACTTTACTTGTTTCTATCTGGTTGTTCAGATTGTTGGTTCCTCTCGGCCCTGGGACGTTGGGATGCATGTGGGACTGCTCCCAGGGTGTACTAAACTGCCAGGCCACCAGGGTGCACCAAAAAAGAAACCTTTTTTAAAAAGAAAGAAAGAAAAAACAAATGAGAGAAAAATATAGAAGATAAAGATAGTACATATGGTGAATCAAAGTCTCTAAGGAAAGTAACAGAATACTGCAAGTTATATCATTTAAGAAAACCCTTGTGAAAAAAATATGTAAAACCATGTATTGGAAGAACATATTGCATACCTACAATTAAGAATTGTAAGCACCAAAATACAGTCTAGTAAAAAGACTTAAGGAAGGGAATTGACAGACACACAGATCAATATTCCTGAGCATCTAGGAAAATGTATTCGTCATACGCAACAACTTGCTGGGCTTTAGTGATTCACTGACTTAGTATTATGAAGAGACTTACACCCCTACCTGTGTTGCTTGCTCTGCCCGTGCCTGGGTAAGCTGGGCTTTCAGACTTCTAAGAAGTTCCTCCTTCTCCTGGAGCATATGCTTTACTTTTTCTACTTCCATCTCTTTCTCTGTAGAACGCCTGCTTTGCTGAAAATGCAGGAAATAAATTCACTTTAAGCATTTCATTGTACTTATTATGCACATTAAAATAATATCCTATGTACAGGCCCCTCATTTCTTACATATAGTTCTACACACCCTGCCCTCCAGCACATCACCAAGCATTCTTCCCCACTGTCCAGGGGGCTCCACCATCATTTGATCCACCTCCGAAGATACAGAAGCACCCATCCGCAGAAAAGTATGCATCCCCATGTTCACTGCAGCCCTATTCACAACAGCTAAGAACTGGAAACTACCTACGTGTCCAACATCGGAGGAATGGATAAAGAAGATGTGGTATGCATATACAATGGAATACTACACAGTGCTTACCAGAGATGTAAGCAACATGGATGGATCTAGAGGGGATGATGCTAAGTGAAATAAATTAAAAGAAGACAGATACCAGGTCATCTCAGTCACAGGTGAAATGTGAATATACAAAACGAAGGAAGAAATGAAACAAAATCAACCCTTGGACACTTGCAATAGAACTGAGGTTCCAACAGGAAATGGGAGGGGGGCGCAAATGGTGGTGGAGTCCCCTGGACAATGGTGAAGAACACTTGGTGATGTGGTGGAGGGCAGGCTGTGTTGCTATATCTGAGGAACGGGGAGCTCATACATATGACGGTATGTTAACGTGTAGAGTAACTTACTATATATGTATACAAATATATATGTGTATATATGTGTGTGTGTGTGTGTGTGTATCAAATAAAAATAAAGGAATAACAAGAGCAAAAAACAAAACAAAACAAAAATCCACAGTCTTGCTGCCTTGAGGAAGCAGAGGACAGAATTCAGGAAACCACAGCGGCTGTGAAGTGAGGGACAACATCAGAATAAGAGTCTGTAAAGAGAAATCCAAATCTTTGAATAGCCCATATTTTTTCTTCAAAAGCTCTTCCCTAGACTGAAGCAGATTCTGCTTCCCTGTGGAATTCCCACAGCCTCTGCCCGCAAACCAACCTAGTCTGCTTATGGGAACTAAACAGAGTAACTTCACAGATTCCACTCTTGGTCAAGCACGTTAGGGCTGTGAGCTCATCTCTGGCATACAGTTATCATCAGGCTCTATGTGGGTATACAGTAAAGGGATGCTCTGACTGATGAGTGGAACTCAGAAATAATGTAATCCAACCTTGATTTTAACAGAGGAAGGAAACGAAGCCAGAAAATGTTAATTGAAGATCTGGGAGCTTAAAAACGGCAGAGTACAAAATGGATAGTTTAAAACAATGTAGCAACATGGTGAGGGAAAGCGACACAAAACAGGGTAACATGGAAGAGACTGCCATCATGACAGCTGGGGGAAGAAAGACTATCAGAGGAATGGCCAAAAATAAGAAAAATAAAATGAATAAATTATTTGAAAATGAGAAAAATCTTCTAAAATATGCTCTGGGAATTTAAGGAAGGCTCTCTCTGGAGGAAAAGTAATGTCTCTGAGGGTAGACCTAGAACAGAAAAGACTAACTTGGATACTAGAGAGCTAATAAGGGTTCTACCGAAAGGATCAATTAAAACCTCATTTCCCAGAGTGACAAACTTGGAGAGTAAGAATAGTAACAGTTCAAAGGGTGAAATTAAGTCAAGGTTTTCTTACACATAGCAAATTCTGATTAAACAATAGCATGCACATGTGGTATGCCAACCTTCAAATATTTTATTCTAACTTCTCCACAGAACGGTAGGTTCTGTGCTCTGAATGGCTGGCCAAATGAGAAATTTGGAAACAAGTGTTGGGACAATGCTCTATTCCTCAAGAGGCACTATTTTTCTTACTCCTCTCTCACTATCCCAGACATCTACTGTTTTGTTGGTGGCCACCTTGCACCTAACAAGCACCCTTAGAGAGCCTAAGACAATCCAGATGCTTCAGCCCACACTGAGAAACATTCATCCATTCCTGTGTGGCCATGCAAACAGAATGCTCTGTATCAAGCCACTGAATGACATTTCAGAGCAGGACAAAATCTTAGGGACCAACTAGTTTAATCTTCTAATCAGTGATGACACACATCCAAAAGGTACGGGCCTCTCCTAGCTAAATGCCTGCCTGCAGTAATGATTTCTTCGTGGTAGCTATTTTTATTCTCTGAAAATCTAGGTCACAACCGGCACCTCCTCTTTTCCACGTTTTCTATGGGCCTTTCATTCTGACTGTGCGTGATCAATCAAAAAGGCCGGCATCTAGTGCTATGACTTGACTTTCATACAGCTTGGGGATTGGTGAAGGTCAGCTCGATCGGCGGGGGGTGCTATCCTCAGAGGAATCAGGCATGCTTCCCGCCACCTTACCTTGGAGAGTAGTTTTTTTGGATGAGGTTCTGTCGGCGAAGTTCCTCCTTGTGCCTTCATTTCTTCGATTTGTCTATTCAAAGCTGTTACTTTGGCCTTAGCACGTAGCTTTATTTCTTTTATTTTGTTTTCGGTAGCTTTTCTTTCTTCCTGTCAGAGGACAAACATGGATAATATGTATGCATGAGTCTACTCATTCTTTATCAAGGGATTCTAAGTCGGCATCATTTCCCAGTATTAGGGACATGAGAATCAGATGGTCTAATAAACTCAGGGAAGAGAAAAACCCATGTGGATGATGCAGGAAATCATCTGGGACATTTTTCAATTGAAGAGAAAAGTCTTGGTACCTGGAGAACTTCATCCTTCTGCTGCAGTGCAATAGCCTTCTGAGGAAGGATTTCTTTGAACTTCACCACCAACTGCTCTGCATAAGCCAGACGTTCCAGAACATCGTGTTGTGATCTATCGTTAAAGTCCATGTCCGTGTCTTAGGGTAATTCCTAGTATTGAGACAAAGCATTATCAAAACTTCAAGGAAAGGACAGTAGCTTCTAAAGAGCCCTTTTAGTCTCACTGCATCTGAACACAGGCCCAATTCATATCCTTACTTAAGACAGCTTTCCAACTCCGATCTAATAACCCTCAGCATAGCCATCATCATATATTAGGTATTTTATAAATGTTAAGCATTTTGCAAACATGTATCCATTTACGGTCTTTATCAATGAAATTCAGGGAAGCGGAGATCACAAATCATTAAATGAAAGTCGCCAACATTTAAAATTAAGACAGTAGTTGAATAAAGTTCTCTTCATGAGGGAATACTGCTTATGATTTAGGCCAACTGAAAAACTCAAGGACTTCTTTTGATTTCTTACGTAGCCCTCAGAAAATACAATACAGATTCTAAGAGATGTGGCGGATGAAGCTGTAGTAGCAAACAGATGTTCTCACACCTGAAAGGTTGTTCAGTTCTGCCATTTGTCACCCTACATTGCCTGTAGAACAGGATATATAGACACCCGAGACGTTAAAACCATCTAGCATGAAACATGGTTTAGGGGGACGAAGGAGAAAGACCTTTCAAATCTCATCTGAACTTGATTATCGTCACTGGGACTCTCAGGCCAAACCTACAGAAGGATCATCTATAAAGTTTTGAGATTTTTCTTAATCCTCGCATCTACCTGGCACAAAGGAGGATGTGTGTCATCAAGCCCCTCCATTTTGAATTCTTCCCCTCAAAGGAACACAGAACACATGTCTTACCAATTCAATTCAGCACAGGGGCTTAGGAAGCCCTCATGTTTTGATCTCCTACATATTCATGCAAACTACTTGATGATCCTGACAAGTGGGCTCAGCGTTTCTGCAGGAAAAGAAAAGAATCAGTTAAATGAACATAGGCGTCTCCTATACTGGTAATTACATAGTTTATAAGTGAAATAAGAAAACTGTTCAGCGATACAGAGTGGACAGACTACAGCATGATGTCTTTAAAAGACATGGACAAAACAGTGTCACACACTATTATTTTCAGTGTCAACGGCACAGAGATTTTTGATCTGTATAACTAGTATTTTTAAAATAAAATAAGGAGATAAAATGGGCCAATTCCTAGAAAAATACAAACTACCAAAGGTAATTCAAGAAGAAACAGAAAACGTGAATCGGTGCGTGCACATTCCCCTTCCCTTCTTCATGTCCCTCCTTTCCCTCCCTCCCCTCCCTCCTCTCCTCTGTTCCCTTTTGATCAAGTCAATTAACCAGTCCCTGAAACTTCTTACGACATTAATGTTTTGATTTTGATACTAACATTTTGATAGTTAAAACAGAACTGAATCATGCATAGCGCTAGTATAAGTGACTGAGGAAACAGTCCTATTTGTAACACTGAAAGTACTTAGGAAGAAACTGAACCAAGGAAGTAGGAGAACTGAACACTGAAAACTATAAAACACTGGTTAAAGAAATTGAAAAATAAATGGACACAGAACCCAAATTCACATACTGGGAAACATATTATTGTTAAAAATCTACCTACCACGCAATGCAATCTATACATTCTGCACCATCCCTATTAATGGACTTAAAATCCTACAACATGTAGGTCAGAAGATCATGCGACTTCTAAGATGAAGAAAACAAGATTCTATCAGACGCTTCAAGACCAATGATTTTGCCAGAAAACAATTAAGTGTTACGGATTTGAGATATTCCAGGAAAGAAAATGTGAGAGGAGAATTTTATTTTCAGTAAAATTTTCTGAAGATGTAAAGAACTAACAAAATGCTATACATTTGGGGGGAGGGGGTGTGTTCTTTAATATTTTGGCCTGCTTTTTATCTTACAATAAAATATGAAATTAAAAATCAATTAACAGGCTTAGGTGTGAAGTCTGTGGGCTGCTGCCTGCATAGTCCATATAGATCCCAGAGACCTGGGTTCAAGACTCAGGGATTAGGGGAACAATGAAAACGAGCAACTAAATAAATTAAAACTGCTTCTTCCTCCTCCTTCTCTGCCTGTTAAATACTTAGAAGATCGTGGCTCAGAATCTGATAGGATCTGCAATATTGATAGGTATGTGCAACCTGAAATGTTTGGGAACTACTGATGTACAAATATTTAACACCGCGAAGAAGAATGAATGAGTTAAATGCTCATTCATGGTCAAGGTAGGAAAAGTAAAAGCTCTGAAACTGTACAATGTCTGCTGTTTCCAAGTTTCCTTCAATTTTTTCCTTTATCTATTCCGTGACCAAATCCTGTCATTTTCTGGAAGGACATTTCCTGGTTTTGACCATTCATCATCATCCCAACTATGCATATTTAGTTACTTCATGTTTCTGGAAAGGCCTACAATCATTCTATAGGGAGCTGTCTACTGGCATGCTGCACAGAACTGTAAGATTCTTTAAAAAGCTCAGAAAGCTTCCAATCATCTCCCAAAGTGAAAGTACTTGTCCAGTTGTTGTAAATATCTCTAACCCCTCTTAAATTATCTTTTCATAGGCCGACTGGAAATCCTTAAACAAGTCGTTCCTCATTTGTCAAGGGGCTACTAACCCTCCCCTTCCCAATCCTACACTCCTCTCCCATTATGTAGGATAAACAAGCTCCATGCCTCCAAATCAAGTTTTTTCTTCCAGAACTCTCTTTAGGATTTCCTTTCCTCTAGCCATCTACCCTACTCTGACTCCTGGAATTTGCAAAGATCATGTGTCTCTCCAAACCTCTCCACTGCTCCACAGCAGGATGGGTAGATACGCCCCGGTCTGCGTTAAGATCTCCAAAGATTCTCTGATCTCTGCCCTGGAGACCTAGGATTTGGTTGGGTCCCTCCTCTCCTGAGCGCAGGGGCTCTCAGCTTCTGTGTCTGGAAGCCGACCTGAGCAAGCCGCCCGGGCACAAGGCAGTGCGGACACAACTGACCCATTGCTCCCAGAGGAGAAGGAGGTCCCATGAGGGCGACCCCAATGGCCCCGGGAAGGGCCGGTTGGCATCTGGGCCAGGCACCTAGGCCTGGAAGATGAAGGGAGGTGGGTTAGGTGCTGGATCCAGGGCTGAATCTGGTAGGGGTGGACGGGGGCACGAGGGTGCTGCCAAAGCAGCACCCTATCCCTGTGGTGGGGGTTGGGGTGGGACTAGGGGCAGGGTGGGAAAGGACTCAAGGAGTGTCTCCCACGCACCTGGCAGAAGCTGCCGTGCTGCAGGCTCGCCTCCTGCCTCCCAAATTTAAGGCAGGTCAGCTCCAAAACCTCAGCACTAGCTACAACTACCACCTCCGTGCCTTGCCAAGGTACTGAGCCCCTTGCGGTCGGGACCAAGCTTATGACAGGGACATGGACCAATCAGGGGTCTTGGAAGCCCGTTACCTGGGAGACCAAGCCTCCCTTGTTTGTGACCTCATCAACAACGGGAGCCAATCAACATTGGGAAGTGTTGCTAAGGAACAGCCAATGGACGCCAAGGAATGGCCGGGGGCGGAGTCAGAAACCAAAGTATGCCCCAAGAAGACCTAAGGAAGAGCTGGAAATGGCATCAAAGTGGGGGGGCCCCTTAGCAAGGTCAGGTGCTTCCAGAGGTGGATGTGCCGGCTTCCTTCTGTTCCTTGGGCACCCTGGCTGAACCTGACCCTGACCACGTTGGTCTTTGTAGAGACTCTGCACTCCGACCACCAACTCCCATTAGGGTTGTGGACTGAGCTGTGAGGAGTGGGGGTGACAGGCTTTGCTCTTAGAGGCATAAAATATTTGAGCCTGAAAGCAGGTCATCTAATATGACCTTTAAATTTTACTGACTGAAAAAAATGAGAAGCAGAATAAAGTGATTTGCCCAAAGATTTGACCAAATAACTTCCTGATGGAACTTGACTACAACGTGCAGTCTGCACGACTGAGCGCCTGATATGTTACCCACCAGGTACCTGGGACAGTGAGAGAGAATAGCGAATACTAGGAAAGTGCTCTTAGGAAATGATCCTCAAACTGGGTTTTAAGTTAAGGGTGAAATTTGAGGGCTAAGCTCCTGGAATGTCTAAGGAGCTACAGTAACAGGACACCGTGTGCTTTTCTTAAGGCCCTCTCTCTCACTGCTCATGGGAATGCAAAATGCTACAGTAACTTTGGAAGAAGGTTTGGCACTTTCTGACAAAGCTCAACATGGGGTTATCATGAGATCTAGCAATCATGACCCAGGGTATTTACTCAGATGTGTAAACTTATGTCGACACAAATACTTGCACAGGAACGTTTATAGCAACCTTATCCATAATTTCCAAAACTGAGAAACCACCGAGATGTCCTAGAGTAGGTGACCTGGTGTTGTGACCTAGAAACTCTCTCGAGCCAGTAAGCCAGGGTAACCATAGACTCACTTTGGTTCTTTTCTCAGGAATTACTGATCTTTGTTGTCTGATAAACATGGCTTCAAAAATCACGGTTGCATGCATTTTATCTTTATTCTCCTTCCAGTTGTTTGACGCAGGAAGCCAACCCAGTTCCTGTTACTCCATCTTGTCTGGAAGCAGAAGTGTTAACTTCTTCCTATTGTCTACCTCTGTATGGTAACCACAAGGGTCTCCTGAGGGCAGGCGTGTCCTCTTGTCTTGCTTCACAGACTCTAGGTTAGTGTGTGGATCCTAAATTCACTTTTGGAAGAAGGTAAAGTAGGAAGCCTTACGGAAGACTCCTGATCTGAGCCTTACTGTTCGATTCACTTTTTACCAAAATTCTGTTCCAGTCGTTAAAAGATACACGCTCAGCTATGACACATTAGTACTCTGATTTCCACTCACAGTTAATAATGAAAAGGGTAAATTGAGTATCACATAAACCTTGAACATTAATCACACAGACCTCCATCTATTAAAGGTGTGTGTGTTCGGGAGGGAGGGAGGGAGGGAGGCGGGAGAGGGACACTGAGACAGACAACAACAGAAGTACAACAACGTGGATGCAAAAAGTACCGAGCAGTACTGTGATGAAAGGTTGGTTCAAATGAGCGAAAGAAGAATTCCAATTGGCTGAAATGTATTAATTACCACCTTTCTCCATGATATTAGCAAAGTATGGGAGACACATCAAGAGAAGAAAGTAAAGGTGATCAGCAGAGCACAGGTTTTTAAAATTAATGATAGGGCTAGTGAATCACACCATAAAGAAAATGATCTTCTAAGACACAGACGAGTTTAAGATCAAGAACTCAAGAGGGAAAAGCAAATAGCAACTGAACTGCAGCACTGTAGTCATAGAAAGTGAAGGATATGAACATTTCTATTGGGAGAAAGGTGGTAGCAGTGTTATAGTGATGAACTCATAGGAAGCAAATAGTTATTATTAACTCCCCAGTATCATCTATAATCTGACAGATGTCAGTTTCGGCATGTGTGTATTATTTTTCAGCACACATATTTTAAGAGTGAATATTTATTGACTGGTATTTATATAATTTCCAGAAGCTTGAAAATTGTCAGTTTTACATACCCTTGCGAAAAGCAAAGCCAAACAAAAAAAGCCGCGAATGACTCAGCCTTGCTCATGTGGTCTGGGAAATCACTGATTTGAAGCAGTCTCTGCTGACAGTACTTCTGTGGACCATGTAATTTACAGACTGCAAATCCTTCAGTTCTGTGATAAACAGTGTAGTCATGTACATCAGACACTGCTTTGCTAATGAGCACCGCGCCCTGGAACAATGACACACTGAAATCCTGGCACGGAAACTCACATACCGGGTGTCTTGATACAGTCATCCATCCATTTGTTGCTTCAGGTCAACTCTGTGAATGTCCATGAGCTCTGGAAGTCCATGCCAAAGAGGGAAGAGTTTCTTTTCCTTACAGCACTTTGCCAGGAATTTAAGGGTCTGAAATAAAAAGGGTGGGGGGGGTGTCAATGATTTTTCTTAATAAAACTATTTTCTTCCCACAACATTTGGTTCCAATAGTCATTAACGTGAGTGGGGATTGGAATGTGATCGGGTCAGGGAAGACGGTAACTTTTAAATTATATTCTTTTATATTGTTTTAATACTTTACAAGAATATATTCATGCATTATTTAAACAGTAAGCAATATAGAAGAAAATAGGAAACAAGCACTAGGTTTTAGCCTCAATTAATCACTTGCAAACTGATTTGGTACAAGTCATATGATCTCTATAAGAAAAGGTCTATGTCTGTCTATAGGACACAGGGGCCCCAAAATACTAGGTAGCTAACAGGATTGTGAAGATCAAAGAGAGTTTATAAGAAAAAAGTTTGGTGAAAAAAACCCATAAAATTGTAAAGCATGGGGCTGCTGACAAAAGTAACGTTGAATCTTCTTGCTCATGTCCCTCAAAATGATAGAGCAGAAACATTTTCCTATTTTTCTCTTCTTACCCGACCCTACCTTGGGTCTTGCAAAACAGTCTATAGGTTTCATATGGTCGCCACTCAGCTGCCTCCGCTGCTCAGCCACAGGGCGGGCCCCAAACAAATCTCATTAACGGGCGAGATTTGCTGACAATAAATTAGAAATTATTCTGTCCACATTTTTTCACTCTATTCCCTTCTTTACAGTTTTCATTTTCATTAAAGTTATACCTTCAATATATTCCTAGGAAAGGGCTGGTAGTTTATGGTCCGCAAGCCAAATCTATACCTCGTTTTGCCTAGTGTAAAGGTGAAGAATTTAATTTCTTTACACTCGATATGCTTAAAAGTTTAAAGGAAAATATTTTGTGACATATGAAAAGTCATTTGAAATTCAAACTTCTCAGTTTACAAATAATATTTTATTGACAACTCATACCGATTTGTTAAATATTGTCTAGGCTTCCTTTGTGCTACCATGGCAAATTTCAATAATTGCAATAGACTACATGGCTCACGATGCCTAAATTATTTTACCATTCAGTGCCTTCCAGAAAGATTGCTGTAATTCTCTCGTTTAAAGTGTACATTTTGGGCACACCCTTACGGCAGAGGCAGCAAGAGCACAGACCATACAGCATCGTGATTGGTGGTAAGGGCCTACTCCGTGGGAGCTGCAGTGGGTACCCATTAGAGACAGTTATAAATATCTAATTCTACCCACTGCATCTGTACATTTAATAAAATCAAATATGAGCTGCACCTGCACAGGATTTTGCAGTTTACAAAATACTTTCCCATTAAATTAGGTCATCTGATCTGATAGCAGCTGAGTGGAAAATGTAGGGTAGATATCTACTCATATATGAAGCCCATGCTGAGAGTTGGCAACAGTAAGACAGACTTACGTTCCTTCTCTTTGAGTTCACAGCCCAAGTATAAAGAGGTCAAATTAACAAATAATGACATTGCTGTACGGTAAGTGATACAATGGTGCAAGGGTTTGTGTAAGTACTAAGGACTGAATGTCTCCATGTTTTGGTAGTGGAGGGGAGAGTCTTATTTTATAGAAGCAGCAGCTTACAATCAAGAAAGCAAAGAGACTTGACCAAGACTTTACGGCAAGCAGGTAAATAGTAAAGTCAGATTTGAACCCACGTTCAATCCACCAGTACTCTTTGCTACACCAGACTCATTGATCTCTAGAGACTGACAGCTGCTTTATACTCCGTGATAGATGGCCTCTGTTGGTGAAAAGTTTTCCTTTCCCTGTTCCCTCTCCAATGTTTCTGGATAATCAATACTGATTTCTCTTCTATTTCCCGATTCTGTTTATCCACCTGACCTAAAAAGTTGACAGACACTATTACAACATACTACTGTGCCGGAATCTGACATCGGGGTCATGGTAATACCAACAATCTTGCAGTCCTTTGATTTTCCTTCAAAATACATTCATACTAATTTGACCTTAGTGTGTTAAAGGTGACAAGAACATGTCACAGGCTTGTACTGAGGTTATGAGTGAAGTTCTGCTGGTAGAATGTAGCAATATTCTAAGTCCCAAGTTCAAAAAAAGTCCCTTTATGTCTTTAAAAGATATCTTAACACTTACATTCTTATGTATCACTACTTTTCCTAGCAGATAAGAAAACCCACGGAGAGACTGCTCATCATCAACTATTTGGCCTTTATCAGAAAAAACCGTAACCAATTTTTTACTCAACAGATTTAATAGTTTATCTGAAAAAGGAGAAAGAGAAAAGATGCAAATTTGAAAACTTATGAGGTAGCTAGGGAATCTGGCTATTTACAAGATACTTCAAACGTTCTTATCCTCACACAGTCCACACCGCCACCGACCTGGATGAACTCTCTCGAGCAGATGTAGCCATAACTCTCGAGAAAGCCTCGGGGCTCTCTGTCTTTGAAGTCACAGTAATTTGTGGTCTTCTTCTTTTTGCCTATTTTGCTTCAGTAATCTCTTGGTTCGTTTAGATCTGGTTAGAAACATGAAGCAGCTTACATGCAATTTTCATAAACCATAAGCCCACATAAATATATGAAAAAACGCTTAAGTTTATAAGTAATCATAAATGCAGGCAGCAAGACTTCTGCAAGTTCATTTCTAGGGCTAGAGTCTTGATGAAACAACGGATTTCATGGGATGCTGCTATACGACCCTTTGGGGAAATCTTTGGATCCAGGGATCAAAAGTTTGGAGAAATAATTATCAAAACATTTAAAAATGTTGGTCAACAAATTCTATTTCTAATAATTTCTAAAGGAATAATCAGATATGTATATAAAGATTTATGTTCTTCGCAGCCTTTTAATGGCAACGAGCTGAAAAAATCAATATCCTACCGTAGGGAGTTGGATAAATACTGGTTCATACACTGAATGGGGATTCTATGAAATATGAAAAAGGTGTACTTCAAAGACTATTTAGTAACAGTGGAATATATCCAAAACATTTAAAAGAGATTCAAATTGTATTCAGCATGCATGGTAGCCTAGTGGTTTAGTCCACTGTGGTGCAGTCCGGATACATCCCAGGTCCCTGGTTCGAGACCAAAGGCCCAGGGTAACAACCAAACTTATTAACTCAAATAAAACACTTCTTCCTCCTCTCTCTTCCCGACTGCCTGCTTGCTTTCATTCCTGCCTGTACCTTTCCTTTGAAAAAAATGTATATTCCTTAGATAGAAAATAAATGATTAAAAAACATTAAAATTTCAATAGTTTTCATGCATGGTATGACTATGATTTTTCTTTTCTTTATAGGTTTAGCCATTTCTCAATTATTAAGTAATAAACATTTTATATGTGATTATAAAAATGTTCATGCGGTCACGAAAGTTTTAATATTCCTGTAATCTTTGCTTTTATTTATCAACATTTCCTCTTAGCCATCGAGTCCTTCCTATGTCCCTAGGTAATATCACAACAGTCTACAGCAAACAGGAAATATAGTCACAGAAAAGGAAACTAAACAGTTAAGGAGAGGTGAATGCATGTCTCAGCTCCATCTCCGCCTCGGCAGCACTTGCCCTGGCCAGGTCTGCCACAGTCCGGAGGACAGAAGCATAGAGGAACCAGGCTTGCTGCTGCACATTAAGTGAGACACTCGGACCAGGTCCCACAGCTCCCTCTGAATGCCAGGTGGAAGACGCTGCTGAAAGAGGGAAAGGGGCAGTCCCATGTTCTCCCAGCCCAGCTGGTTGGAAAATACTGTAACCATCCCTAGAATATCATACAATATTTATGAATCAAAACTTCTTTACAGACCAATTCTCCATTTCTACATACTCTTGGTTTGCTCTTGTTCTTTTTTTCAATTTTTAAAAATATTTTTGCAGAATTTAACAGGTCCTGGGTATAATAAGTAGTCACATATTTGGGCCTATTTGGTCAATGTGTTAATGCATTACAGGTCACTTCATTCATTCTTAATCATGAACACAAATACAAAGCAAACAAAAAGCCCCCATCCTATTCATCCCTCTCTCTCTCTAGCTTGCTTTCTTTAAGGAAGAGAAAACTCTTAAAACAGGGGAGGGACTCTACAGCCAGAGGAAAAGAAAGAGAGCCCAATTAAATATTCAGGTGCTAAGAGGACTACAAAGAGTGACTCTCCCTTTGATATCTTCTTTAAAAAAAAATGAAAGGAGCCTTAATTTATAGCATCATTTACGACAGGTTGTCCAGCTCAATAACTATTCCCTCCTGAAAGACAGAGCAGCCAACTGCCCAGTCCCTGAGAAAATCACTTCCTAGTGGAACATTAACCCAGAGGCAGTCTGAGAGCATTGGGGCCTGTGAGCTGAAGTCTGGGTCTCTCCCTACTGACCACCCTGTCCTCCCAAAGTTCCCTCGGCGACTCTCACATAGGCCCACGTTCACAATGAAAACTCTTAAGCGCAAAAATACACACACTCTCAAGCAGCTCAGGGTTTCTTTCCTAAGGACATACACGGATTTCTTGGTGAAATCAGATGCAGAACATCCTTGTTTTCTTAGCTTAGAGGATCCAGATTTAAATGTACTAAGGGAAACCAGTGTCACCACGGAGGAGAAAGTACATAGAACTTCAGAAAGAACCACACACGGCCACGTCCACTTGCTATTCTCCTCACTGACAAGTGCAAATCAGTAACTCGACAAGAACAGGGAGACCACTGAGAACTTTGTGTTTTCTTGCAAAGGCAACAAAAAAGGAAGGGAAAAATCAAAATCAAAGAAACCCACAGAAAGGAGAGGGATGGTCAGCAAGTTACTCAGGCTGGAAAGGGTCAAGATCTGGACACTAAGCAAGCTGCCTGGGTCCAGGGTAAGGAAGCCTAAGGGAGCCATAGTTTTAGGTGTTATGATGATGAGAAGGACCATAAAAAATTGTGGTTAGACATGACCCCTTCACCATTAGAGAAGTCTAAGATGACAGGAATTTGACCAAAAAAAAAAATCTTAACTTGACCTCAAACTGTAGCTTCAGAAATAAAAGTGGAAGCCCTCGTTTAACTGACATGCATAAACAGCAGCAGACTGCTGCAAAGACTGAATCTGCCCATGATTGCATCCATATTTCTTATTAATTTCCTTCAAGGGAACTTCTCAGATTCAATCCAACAGCACAAGACTACTGAAAAACCTGGAAAATAAGTCAACGAAAGTACAGCAAGAGATCACTTACGTCTACTATGCAAGTACAGTATATGGTGCAAAATAGCTAAGAAACAAATAGGAAACAGAGGGTCTATATACTCTGAGAAGAGCCATAATAGAATATGGATCAATGGGAAAAGGCAGCGCTCAAGCATGACTTTAGTACTATAGCAAAGAACCGATATTGTTTCTCCATATATTAATATCGCTAACTAAAGTTCAAGTAATAAAACTTGGTTCAAGTAATGTGATGGCACAAACATTTTAAAGAATACCGATACATAGCTCTATGATCATTAATCATATTTTAATAAAATGAAAAAATTAATTATGAAATAATTTTGACTTGACAGGCAATATTGCCAAAAACTAATCCAACTAAGTCCTCATGAAACTTTTACTTGAACATGTTGTGAATAATATACTAGAGACTTCTGCTTCAAGAAAAATAATTTTATTATATTTCAATGAAGTCACAAGCCAATGCAATTTTCCTATCTGAATCTTTTAACTGGCTTTTCCATACATGAATCACTTCTAAGGACAACACAAAATATCAAGTTGGCAACTGTGAGTCACATCTTTCCTTAAGAAAAGGAAACAATTAAATGCTCTGCTTTATAAGATCTCCATTTATACTCACTTCTAAACTATAAGCATTAGGAATAAACTAAAATATCAATAAATTCACTAACTAGAGAGAATTGAGCATTTTTATGATTCTCAGCCAGAACTTGATTTCAGTGAGAATGAAATGGACTACAGTCAATTTCTGGACACCTACAGTACATGCAATGTATTAAGAAGTGGATAACCAGCTTCCTCCATCTTACCTTTTAGGGATGGCCATTTGTTGACGCTGTATCTCAGTTCTGGTCACGATGTTTCCTTTTACACAGCAAGCCAAAGACCCTTCTTCAACCCCTACTAGCTCTGCCGCCCATTTCATAGAAGTTAACAACTTGTCCCATCGACCAAAAAATCAATACCAATCAATAATACTCCAATCCTCAAACACAGGTGTAACCTAGAGGGAAGAGGCATCATTCGTTAGCTAAATGACTGCATCGCAAGGGAACAAAGCTGGCGTGCTCTGATGGAGCAGCAGTTAAGTCAATCAATTGCCTCTGAAGGACACGAGCCACATACCCCTGGTTCCAGTCCGGAGTGTGGGGCGAGGAACAACCAGTAGAAACAACTCAATACAAATAAAAATCAAAATGCCCCTGAATCCTCTAAAAAAACAGAAGGAAAAACTGTACGTGCAAAGTCTACATTAAAAACAAAGACCTAGGTATTCGGAAATTTTTATAAATGTGGTAATACTTTGTTTTTAAGGAAACTTCATTTATTCACAAACAACTCAGTCAAGATAAAAGAAAGAGACCACTAAGCATACAAAGTAAATTTGACAACATACAAGAACTTTAATCACACTTTTCATCTCAACGACAAATTAAGTACAAATTAAGTCTTTTGTGTGATTTCCAAAAACGAATGCAGAAAATGAGACAGAGGAATTAGAGCCCCCATCGCTAGGTCCTGAGACTGTATTAGGGGACTAGAAACAGGATTCCCCTCCTGCTGCTGCCCAGCTATGACTGACAGACAGGGAGAGGTGTGCTTTGCTGCATTTTCTGCAGTCACGGGGGAGGCACATGACTCTTCCCAGTCTGTAGCCCCCATTGGGACTGTAGCCCGGGTTCACAGTTCCCAGGCTTCTCTCCTTGTGACTGTGGCTCTGGGAGGCGGAATTTGCATCCAAAACCTATTAAGATCACAGCAATGCTGAGCGACCAGCCAGTCTGAGGCAATGGGAAAGTCTGACTATGAAACTACTCTTGAGGTGAGTGGATGCAGATTTCTCCCTGCCTGAGCACTGTTTCTTCAGTGCCGGCCTCTGCATCTGCTACCCCAACTCTCAGCCAGAAAACTGGCTCTAGGACCGTCACCCACTGCTGGCTCTGGAGCTACAATCCTTCTGACTGGTGTAGAGGTCTCAGCCTGCACAGCAGCAGAGCCTGGGATCCGGAGCCATAGCCCTCGGTATACACTCCACAACCTGCAAGCCTAACACCAGGTCATCACCCCCAGACAGGGAGAGAAAGTCATTTAGCCTAATCCAAAGAGAGAAGAACAAATAAAATGAAATAGGAGACATTTACATTTACCCCAAATGATGACTCAAAACAAAACCCAATGGAACAAACCTTAGAAACAGAATTAAGTAAACTAGCTGAAGAAGCAACAGTCTTTCTTATGTTCCCTATAATTATTACAATGGATGAACAAAGTAAGAATGACAACAAAGACAGAAAAGAGAAGAAAAATCTTAGCAAGCAGAAATCATAGCTAAAATGCTCAGTATTTCAACTAAGAAACACAAGAAAAAAAAGGTTCAACCGCAGACCTGAAGAAGTCTGTCAGAGCACACCAACAGAGAAAAAGGAACAGAAATGAAGCTAGAGACTAATGGGGCAGCACCCGCAACAACAAGAAGCATCCCCTTCATAGAGATTCCAGAGGAGAAGAGAAGCAGGCAGAAATCGTTGTTGAAAAAGTAGGTAATAAAGGGCAACATTTTCCCTCATTTTTAAACTTACGACTATTGTTGAGACTAAGCAAGTCTCCGTCTTTGTTACAGTTGCTAGAAAGCCCAGAACCAAAATTGGCTACAGCAACTGCACATGACTCACTGATGCAAGTGCTTATGGAACACATCCGCTTGAATTTTAGAGGATGATCTTATCTTAAGTTTCCCGATAGCTCAATGCCCTTTGGTATTTTCTCATATATTGCAAAATATACGTTTCTTTAGACATCACTTTAAATCCTTTTTTAAAGGAGACTGGAGAAAATAGTCTGTTAAAAGATGACTGGAGCATTTAGCTTATTGCTTTGAAACAATTCTCTACCTCTCCCCCTAGCAGCACTACTCTAGTCAAGGAAGACAGACAAGGTTGTTCTCGTAGGGGATCTCCGATGTTCACAATTCTGTATATATGTTCTCCCACTACGTCGTACATAGCATAGGAATTTACCAGATAGACGATATGCAGATCATCCTCCAAAACAAAGCCCTTCACTGGTCTTTGGAGGTCAGCAAAAATATCTAAAATATCAACCAGAGAAAGTGAAGTGAAGAAGAGCGAGCTCCCACACCAAGATGTGTTGGATGATACGCGGTTCCTGGGTGGGGTAGAGAAATAAACAGATGTTAAAAGTCAAACAAAATACTGCCTTTGTTATCTGTTAATGACATTTTTAGAATGTAATGAACTTTCAAAGCTGCTGCCGGTGACGGATTCTCTTAGTTTACATCTGTGCTCCTGATCTTGTGGGGTCACAGCCTCTTGTGCTGGTGTTTGTCCAGCTTCACGCTTCACGCTTTGTACAGCGTCACCCTGCAATCACCATTTTAAAGCTTTCAGTGGATCAAGGGACACGGTGAATCATTGGAACGATTCATTAGACCCCAGGGTTTCTCCATTGTCCTGAATCTGATGGTGGATGTATTTGCTGCAGTGAGTTCAGGAACTAGGTCTTTGATACATCCTTTGGCTCAGTGCTCTATGAAGCACATAATGTTGCGCTATCATGCTTCCTATTTTCCCCCACACAGTTAAAAGAATTGCAAATATTTTGGTGCAGTGTCAACATTCAGAGATAGCTGGGATGACTACTACGGAAGTGACTTGTAACTTTCTTTCCATTCTCATTGCGATAATGATACCTTTTGAAAAATCTCATTTTAGGCTGTTGGATGAAGTCTCCTCCTCATAGGTTTTCTTAAGGAGAATTAATATTTCAATATTTGCTGTGTTTCAGGTAGCGGCCAAAGCGTCTGCATTGCTTGGTTGAAGCCTCTCCTTACATTTGGGACATTTACTCTTCAGAGAGGTTAAGTGACTTGAAGAATGAGATGACCACTGGGGCACCGTCTTTCCCAGTCTACACCTGGGTGCACGCGCGCATGAAAGCACCTGCCCAAGGCCACACAGTAAGGGATAAAGCCTGACTTTGAACCCAGTCTGCTTTGGCATCAGAACGTATAGTCCTGACTCGTGGTGCTATACGGTCTCCTGAGTGAAACTGAGGAAACTAGGACTGAGAATAACTGAGTCACTGGTGCTGCGTTTCTTAGTTGACGAATACCTGCAGGTCTTGTCTTCTTTGTGAAGTGGATACCTGATAGCTCCCTTAGCAGTTACTCTTATCAGGATTAAATTCCTGGTAAAGTCATGTAGAAAGCACATAGGCACACAGCAGGTAATCAGTCAGCATTCTTCTTTCAACAGTACTAGGTATACTATGTTTTAAAGAAAGCATGCCTGTTCGATTCGAGTGCCTTTGCTTAGTGATTACACATAATTTTGCCTTTAGTATTACCATAATGGACTTTGTTTACCGGCTTTATTTTAGAAAGCTAAAACTAAAATTTTAGCGCAAGGATCCCCAATAGTCTTGTGAAAGAAGAGACTGAGATGCCTGGTTTAGGGAGAAGAGATGATTAGGTTTTGGATTGTTACCATTCTGACATACCGTATTACAGATGCCTGTTTTTAGCATTTATGTATCAGGACAGACTAGGTTACGTTGCAGTAATAGATAACTCCTATTAAAGCTCAGTCACTGAAAACAACAAGGGTCCCCTTATTGTGCTCTCATGATCATGTTGAGTTCACAGGAGCCAGGTTGATCTGGTTAGACTCACTGTCTAGAAGGGTGCCTCTCCCGTGACAGAGGGGAGAGAGAGTTCCGCAGCATTTTGCTTTGATAGCTCAATGCTTCACTCTAGGAGCGGGGCTTGTGTCTGCCACGTACAGGTCATTACCTGAACTGGTCGTGCATTCTAGTCAGACTCAGGGAGGCAGAAAGTGCAATCCTGCCATGAACTGAGAAGGGAGAACTGGAATGATTAGGAAGCAGACACAGTAGTAGTGACCACACATGTGAACTGAATCAACATAGTAAAAGAAGATGACTGAGGCATGCCTCCTGTCCCAATGCCAGACGTTATTTTTTTCAAGGAAAGAGTCAGGCAGGAATGAAGACAAGTAGGCAGGCAGGCAGGCAGGCAGGCAGGCAGGCAGGATGAGAGAAGAGGACAAAGCATCTTTATTTTTATTGAGTCGTTCACACTGGTTGTCTCCCCCACCTCCACCCCCACTCCCAGGACCAGGACTGGGACCCAGAGGTCCCAGTAGCTTGCTCCTCGGAGGCAGTTAGCCTAACCACTGCTCCACCAGGTGAGCCCCGGTATCATACGTTAATTGTACCTGGTTGTGACCTCTTCAAACACAATTCGGTGATTGTTATCATTCTTCTCTGATACAGGTTCAGTGATTTTGTCTTTTTCTGTTTTTGTGATGAGGAGGCCGAGCCATTCGCCAAATGACCTGTCCTGTGTTTAATTGGTAATAGCGATTTTTGACAGTGATATCCAGCTCGGTTGCCTTTTGTTGAGTTTAATGTTAGTGTTACACCGAACCTTAACTTTTGAAGTCTTTTTTTTCTCTGAAGGTAATAAAATGTGTTTTGTTTTGTTTCGTTTTCCTTTTCAGCACATGGATTAATTGATGGACATTGAGTTTATGGAGCTACCCTTTGGTAACCCACTTTTCCTACACTTTCTAAGAAGAAAAAGGGATCCCTGAATCAAAGAGGATGCCTCAAACTGAACAGATTCCTCCCAGGAACCTAAGAGGTAGAGAGGTAAGGCAGTGCGTTCATTGACGTTACAACAAATCTTGCAATTGCCTGTCTGTGGTGCCAGAAATGGTCACCTATTAGAACACTCTTCTTGATGGCCAACTCCTGGGGTGCTGCTTCCATTTCTTTTGCCCATCTCCACTGACCCTGCACAATTCCTGTCTCTCAGAGATGCCTGAGAGATATTCCTTGAATGAATGAATGGATTTGACAACATTGCAATGCCTTGTCAACCATGAAATGTGGATGTCAAAGTCTGCGATTTACTACCTCTGACAGGAACCATATTTAGATCAAGGTATCTGAAGGGAGTGGTTGGATAGTCTTTGTCAACTGGCTTACCGTGGTGCATTATTTTTACGCCTCTTCTTCACCCCTTTCTCCTGTCGCCGTCAGCTTTAAGCTCTGCACCTAGAATAATGTGATTTAAACTAGTCTGGCGCAGAGTTGATTCTTGTGTTGTCTGAAGAAAAAATTTCTACGAACCTACTGAGTGCCGTACTTTTCGTTTACATATTTACTTCTTTTAAAACATTTTAACAGTGTACGTTTGCAACTTATAGAGGATGCCAAGGTATTCTTATAAAGCATTTGACTTTGGCAGTACCGTTAGCTTATTCAGGATAACGCAAAAACTTACAGTGAAATAATATCGTTTCTTCTCAGTATCCAGATAATTCTTGGAGAAGGATGGTCTTTTTCACTGTTAGAATTAAGGCTTATATTTGAGTTTATTTGCATTGCGTTTATTTTGACAACTTTAAAAAGCTTCAAAAGGTTTTAGGAATTTTTCTATGATAAATTTTGTTCTAGAAAATATTCTAAGACTGCGTTACCGTGAAAAATTGTTGAACGCTACAGATCGATCACAGAATAGCTCGTTGTAATGGACTGGAAAGCAGCTGAGCCGTGTGAGGTGGAGCGTAGTGATCTAAGCGCTGCGTCTCTTCAGTTGCTGATTCAGCTGCTTCATTTTTGTGTGCACAATGCTTCTGTGCACCTGTATGGCTCGAGTATGGTTTTACCTGAACATACTGGTTATTTTGCATTTGACGTTTTTTATGTGCTTCTTACTTCTCAGATGGGCCAGTGAAGGAAGGGATCAGCACCTACTGCTTAACAGAGAGCCCTGATAGAAACAGACTACATTGGGCATTCAATTGCGGCAGCGTTTGATACATAAAAATAAATACAAGTGCACTGAACTGGTACAGAGGGACTGAAGCTGGCCGGACACTACCGGGCTGGGCCATGCGTTCTCTCTTAACACTGCTAGTTTCTCAGATGTCCATCCCAGAGAACTACACAGATTTTATTATAGCCACGACAGATGCACTTTGGAGGTTTGTTGGTTCATCTTCCTCATTTTCGAGGTGAGGAAGCTGTCCAGAGCTTAAGTGAATTCACTTTGAGCCACCTTATTGATGTCTTGACATGGCCTTTGTGAATGGTCTCAGCTTTTTATTTTATTATTATTTTTTTAATGCCAGTGCTTTCCGTCGTTTCGTTTGAGGGTTAGTGACAAGGTGGAGTGTGTGTGTATATCATTTTTATGATGTTAAAAAGTGTCAACCTAGCTGTACATCTGTGTCGTAGACACTCAAATTCCAAGTGCTTTTTGCATGTTTGCTCATTTAATCCTTCAGACCACGTGAAGTCGATAGTGGAGTTGTCCCCATTCTGCAAGACCAGTGCTCACTGTGAGACCTCACCCCCTTTTATGATGTGGGGTGGGGGCCGCAGCGGCTGCTAGTTGCCAGGCTCCCACAGCTCAAGCTGTGGTGCCTTTGCCTTTAACTCTCATGCTTGCGCTCGTCAGTGCTGATGACGAGAGCTTTCCTGATTAGTCATATCTTGGAAATGCTCTCCATTCAGCTGGGAAACAAGGCTTGTTAGACAGAGCACATAAGATCTGGGGGTACTCAGGAGGTCACAATTTAAAGGATTCCCCAAGTCTTTCGCAGCTGGAAATCCATTGCAGAGTTGTGTATGTATGTACATTACTCCGTGTTGTATTTGTTCTCAAAAATGAGTAGTTCCAAGCTCCTCAGAGAGGGAAAGAGTAGTTGTTACTTCAAAGATGGTTTCTTCCATGATTTACGTAGTGATAGGTAGTTGAAAGTAGAGATGTCTTGCCTAAAATGGAGTGACAATACTTAAATGGGAGTCCTCCGCATATCAGTTGAAATTTTACAGATAAAGACTTAGAAACTACTTCTGAGAAAATTAATGTGAAAACACTAAGATTCTACGTAAAATATAGAAGCACGTTTTATAATTTTCCTCATGCAGTAGGTGAAAAAGTATAGAAAAAGTGTTCTATTTTAGATTGTTGTCGACTTTTTCAGCTTGCAGATACTGATAAAAGGCAATTGAAGAACGACTTTTAAGGGATCAGGGTTAGGGGTGTGTATTAGTGTACCATTTTAATGCTGTGAACAGTGGACATGCTGGTAGAACATGCTTTGAAATAAAAACTCATACTCGCCCTCTCAGAGTTTTCAGTATAATGCGTCACTAAACACTTGAAAAAGGTCTATGGGAAATAGAAAGCAACATATATGTAATTGCACATTAATGTGGAATATGCAGTATAGAATTCTCAAGGAGAAATTGGAGTAAAATAAATGAAGGTGTAGGAGAAAAGCAATCAGATAATGCTCTTTGGAGGAGTTAACCTTTTTCTCAGTGAAAAGCTGA
Source organism: Solenodon paradoxus (assembly GCA_004363575.1). Lineage (NCBI taxonomy): Eukaryota > Metazoa > Chordata > Mammalia > Eulipotyphla > Solenodontidae > Solenodon > Solenodon paradoxus. Next base: position 120,138 of record RJWH01002292.1, read on the forward strand.
AGAAGGTGGAGTTTTGAGGTGCGTTTTTGAAGAAAGGAAGGATCGTTTGGCAGAGGAAACAGATTATTTTCAGACTTTGGCAGAAGAAAGAAAGGTGGTTAAGTCTTACTGAAATGGTTGTAGGTCTAGTTCGCTTGGTTTGAATTCTTAATGCACTTGAAACTTTAAGGAAGAAGTGGAATGCAAACTGTTTGGATCTGATGGATGTAAAGTCTATTTCTGGTAATTATAAAATTACCAGTCTCTCTTACACTAAGTTGAATATTTGCAGGAGATGTATCAGGAGAATATCTTATAATAGTCTTCGGAGTTAAAACGCTTTGGAATGAAAACACTCCCACACAGAGAAGTTTTTTTTTAAGGACAGCGGAACCACTCTTTATGACACTATGCTGGTGGATCTGTGTCATTAGACATTTGTCCAGAACCATGGAATGAGTAGTACCAATGATGTGTCAAGGCAGGCTTGTCACTGGTAAGAACCCTGGTAAGGTCTCTGCTGAGACCTGGGTGCTAGGGAGGAGGGCACTGTGTGGATAGGGGCATTTGTGGGGAAGCCTGGACTTGTGCTTCGTTTTCCTGTGAACCGAAAAATGTTCTTAAAAATGAGTATGTTTTTTAAAACAATGCCCAGACACCTCCACCTCAGGTCTGTGAGGTTGACTGGCAACAGGAGATAGGATGGCAAGTTGAAAGAATGAAGCAGTTTTTCGACTCGTGCCCCCAGTCCATTTCCTTCTTTTGAATTCGAGGCAACCTTCTTCATACATGAGAACAGAACGGGGCAGCGGAAGAGCGGCGTGTCACCGTGAGTGAGTAACGTGACTTTCTTTTCTTCTTGGAGAGCAAGACGTGGGAGACGCAGGGGCTGGGCGGGGTGATGCAGAGCTGTCATTTCCTTTTTCTGCTTTAGATAGCTGTTACAGGGCAGGGGTTAGTGGTCAAGCCCAGCCCCGCCCTTGACTTTGTTAACACACTTTCATGGAGCACAGCCCACCCCTCCGTGTCCACAGGGGCTTTCAGTGCTTTGGTGCCACCTTGCAAGAGTGGGCTTGGTGAGAGTGACTCCCCAGGCCTGTTTGCTGTTTAACCCTTTACGGAGGAAGTTTGCTGACCTGTCTGGGAGTCGAGCAGAACTGGATTATTTATTTGTAAACGCCTTTATGTTTGGGAATAAGGAAGAATGCTTCATCTTCTCTAGAGGATGGCAGCAGAGCTACTGCTTTCATGTGTGAGGGTCTGCGGCTTGCCCAGCACGACAAGGGAATTCTCGTTTATTTGGGAAGAGACCCCTTTGGTTCTTAGATGAAGGGAGAGCCTAAGAGGTTGAGTCGGTCTTACCAAAAAAGTCATCTCTTCTTGATGCTCTGATGCCAAGGTTATGGGTCTTCACCCAAAAGGTCTCAGTGGTCAGGGACCCTGCTGTTGGGTCATGATTCCCGCTCTATGACCGGCGGTGGCGCCTTCACCCTTTGCCATCCCTGTGCTCTCCTGTTAGGTATTGCCAGGTCAAAGGGGGACCACGCCTGCGGGACGTGCCTAGGTCAGTCCAGCGCTGGGTCGGGCCTTACACTTGGCCAGCTGTTTCCACTGCAGGAGCACCTCTGTGGAGCACGTGAGCAAGCTGACCTCAGGGCTCAGTGCACCCGACCCAGGTCTAGGTCGCCTGTGTTGCAGAGGGCTGGGGTGGAGCCACTACCCGCGTGCCCGGTCCTGCCCTTCCTGTGCCCCACGCCACAATCTGCAGCGGCTTCTTACCCATCACAGTCCCTGCAGACTGGCATCATGTATTGCCAGGGTGAAAGGGGCAACGTGCAGGCGGGGCCAGGGCGGGGCGGGTGCGGTGGCCTGGCCTGGTCTGCACAGATCTGGGTGGCGCAGGGTGCTTGGCCAGCGGGGTTAAATTAACATGGCCAGAACACAGCTGTGGAGCAGGTGAGCCGGCTGACCGGCAGGGCTCAGGGCGCCCGACCAGGGTCTAGGTCACCTGTGTTGCGGGGGGCTGGGGCGGAGCCACTAACCGCGTGCCGGGTCCTGCCCTTCGTGCGCCCCACGCCACGACCTGCAGTGGCTTCTTCACCCGTCGCATTCCCTGCGCTCTGGCATCCTGTACTGGCTAGGTAAAGGGGCAATGCACAGGCAGGGCGGGACCTGGAGGGTCCAGGCTGGGTCTGCGGGGTTCTGGGTGGCGCAGGGTGCTTGGCCAGTGGTGTTACCATGGTCGGAGCGCCCCTGCGGAGCAGATGAGCAGGCCGGCGATCAGGGCTCAGGGCAGCTGACCTGGGACTTGATCGCCCGCGATGCAAAGGGCTGGGGGTGGGGAGCCACGGCCCATGACCCACGGGCCTTGTCCAGCCCTTCGTGTGCCCCACGCCATGGCTGGCGGCCGCTCCTTCGCCCTTTGCGGTCCCTGTGTGCCTGGGCTGGGTGGATATATGGGCGAAGATCAGCTTGGCCCCTGGCTAGGCGAGACAGGAAGTTGGGGGAGTTTTTAAGGAAATACCTCACCTTAGCCTACCCTTTCCTAGTATGAGGGAAGACTGGGAACATCCCACAAGTCATGGGAGCCCTGAGAGGCCACCTTGCGGCTAGAGAAAGTCACCTCTTTAAAACCAACACCACTCTTTTTGGAAAGCGGGAGAAATTGTGCCCTGAGGCCTACTGCAAAAAGAAAGAAAGCACCTGGGATCCAGACCCTTCTCTGCAGTCAGTGCAGCCCCTCCTGATTTGCTTTTGGAGCAGCAACGTTCACGTTATCTGTGAGGCACGAGTGTTTACTGTGCCGTTTTAAAAACCACTTTCCTCTTTAGGTCTGTTGTCCTCACATTTTAAAGTGAAAACCTTCATCTTTCTCTAAAACGAAAAGAAGGTCAAGGACACTGGGTCACCGGGTTTCCACAGTAATTGCAGAAACGGCTAATATCTGCATCTGCTGGAAAAATTCTCCGGGTCAGACTCCCCTTGTTTGGCTAATTCAGCATTTCCATCCCGATTCAGCTGGAGTGAGCAGTGGCTTTTGGGTGTTTAATTTTGCATCCTAACTGAAGGCAGCTTCCAGCTACTGCACTTTGATCTAGGAATAGCTTCTTCTGGAAGAGTCTGGTACATCGGACACCCTCCTGCCCCCACAACCCCAGTGCATTTTCCTGGGGCCCCTTGGGAGAAGGGAGAGCTGTTTGCTGTGTGGTTGATAGGATTTGACATCAGCCCTGGAAGAGTAGCTCAGCCCCAGCCCCACCCCCACCTGCCTATGAGTTAGCCTTCAGGGGGGTTCATGATGTCACTGGCACTTGGATGAGGACAAACCTCTAGCAGGAAGGCTGTTGATCTGCAAACATTTGAGTGGTGATTTCTTTCTCTTAAGGATTGTACCAGGCTTCAATTCCAAGTTAGAGTCTTGCAAAGCAGACTCTTATGGATGCAAAAGGGAAGCAAAAGAAGTCCAGCCCAGCTGCTGTTTTCCTTCTGAAGCCAGGTAATAAGGGGGTAGGAGAAGATGCAGGGCTGGCTTCTGAGTCCTTCTGATGATGCCACTCCAGTGAGTGGGTTTGTGTGGGGGGGAGTGGGAGGAGTGAGGGAGGAATGAAGGAAAATCTGTCTAAACATCCATACTTATTATTTCCCCTCAAAAAGCTATTATAGTCCCCCCTTATCCTTGGGGGCTCTGTTCTGAGACCCCCGCCCAGTAGATACCTAAAATGTCAAATAGTACCAGGCCCTATATACACTATGTTTCTTCTTATACATAAAACGTATGATGATGCTTAAATTGAAACTCAGGCACAGAAAAGGATTCACAACAATCATTAATGATAAAATAGAGGAATTAAAACAATGAACTTTAGAACAATAAGAGTTATGTGAATGCATTGTCTTGTGCTCTCTTTCCCAAAATGTCTTGTGTATATAATATGTATAGTCCGAATTTGATGTCAGGTCACTGAAACTGGATTGTAAAACCTCAGAAGGGGGGTACTGTTATAGTAGCCTTAAAATGCCAAATTTCAGGCACAATCCATGTTTCCCATAGAAATTTTGATAAAGGCAGCAAATGATCAAGTAAATATCACCCACAAACCCACCGTCGGAAGATGACAGCCTTTTAATATTTCATAATATTTCTTGCCAGTCCTTGATATACGGATGTTTTCTAAGAAAATTCAGATGATTTTAGTTGTGAAATTTTTTTATGTCAAATTTAATGCCTGGAGACATTTTTCATGTTACTAAATGGTCTTTGAAATAAGATTTTTAATGATCATAAATACTAGGCCCTATCAGATAGATTGCATACAGAGTCTGATATTTGTCATTTTCACTTTTTTTTTATAATGCTAAGTAACTACATACAGCAGGCATGTTTTTTATATAAATCCTTTATTTTTTTAGGACGAATTCTAAGAAGAAGCATTTCAGGATCAAAAGATATGAATGTTTTTAAAGCTTCTGATATTCCTGCTTTCAGAAAGGTGAGTCTTGTATGTCCCAGCAGTGTTTGACATTGGTTTTTCAGACCCTCTTTCTGTGGGCACTGCTTGGGGAGTTGATAAGCTGAGAATGCTCTTCTGCCTGTGCATCTTTCTAGTTTGAAAAGCTTCTTCACCTCTGCCTCCCTTGTCACTGACCAGATCAGTCCCGATCACTCCCGTTTAGTAAGTTGCAGTGACCAAGGAGGTGCCCTGGTGAGGGTCAGGAGCCCTGCCCTGATGACAGCGAGGTGGACTGTAGCAGAACTGTTACAGTACAAGCTGGGGGACCCCAAGCTGGAGGATCTGATTACTGGAAAACTCTTGGGAAGGTCTAATACCAGCCTGAGAAGTTCTCAGGGACTGTCTCAAAACTCACATCTTTAAGAACTCTAGCGAGGATGGCGCTCAGGGATCTGTGTTTTAAATAAGCAGCTTAGCATAGTGTTGAGGAGCATAGAATCTGACCAGTTGGATCCAAGGGCAGTTTTGGATTGGTCACGTTTTAAACCTGATTTCTCACCTGTAAAACTGGGAAGAACAGCAGGACCTACTTCATAGGGGTTATCGTGTTTCGTGCGTGCGTAGTTGGGGTGGAGCCTTGTTGTTCTACTAGATCTACTCCTACCTGTGGTGGGGGACCCTTTGAGGAGTCATAAGGGTCATAAGGGATCCTGCCTTTCCTAAGTGCTACGTCACGTGGCACCTGCACCTGTTACAGCCTCCCAACCAGGTCCAGAGGGTCAAAGTGCTTCTGCTCTGACCATCCAGACCAACTCTAATACCCCTCAGCAACAGCCCCTTTGGGTATTCCTCAGCTAGGCCCCCTGCCCTCCTGCGTTTCTGGAGTCTTGGTCTCGTCTTGAGCAAGGTTTCAGGGAAGACATTGAGGGATTTAGAAAGAGGGACTCAGGGCGGAGTCTGCTCAAAGAGCATGTCTTTTAGGGTGAGGAGGCCGTATATATGAGTAACACTTGGGGTGTTGGGAAGACCTCGTAGTTTGCCCCTATTTCTCCGTCTGTCCAGGGTGGCGTCACACGGAAGGGATACATCCGTGTTTTAAGTTCACCTTTCACGGTATCCTTCCTTCACAGAAACACTTTCTAGGGAGTGTCTCTTAGCTTGTTGGCTGAAGAAATGGGAGCTAGGACCTCCCCTACTTGATGCTGGGCCTCCTGCTTTTCTGCACCCACCCTCTCCACCACTCCTTTTTATTTCAGTAAGCAGTTTTGCTCCCCATTTGCTTTCCTTTGTGCTTTGTTCTTGGGGAGTCTGGGAGAGGCCTCCAAACACTACAGCAGGTGTGGTTCTGAAGGGCCAGCAGACTCTGTCCCACAGGCCTGCAGCCCATATGTGTTTGATGCAAGTCCTGCTGCTCACTCCATTCATACGCAGATAAATCACAGAGCCATTGGGAAGAACAGGAGGAAGGTAGTAACTAAATGATTAATTCACATCCCAAATAAAACGCACGCACTGGAAAACAACGTATTAAAGGAGCCACCTGGAGTTTCATACTCCATCCGAAAGTGCTTGCTGCTCCAGATGGACTCATGATTCAGCTGGAGAAAGTGCAGCCAGCTCCTTGTTTTGGGTTCCCCTTTTAAGAATGGGTCCACCTTTGTAGACTAATAAAGAAGACAGTTCCCGGACCCAAAGGAGTATTCAGGATTCATCCAGTGAGACCAAGTCTTGCAGAGGAAGACTTCAAAGGATCTCCATTTAACATTTCTTTCAGTATTTTAAGTTCCTTCACTATGCTATGAACTTGGCAAGTCTTGAACATCATGGGGCTGCGGATCTGTGTCCCTTCACATTGGGCTCTGCTGTCTATACCAGCTGGGCCTATGGTCTGGCCCTCAGGAGCAGATCTGCCCTCCTGCAGCCCTGGGCTGAGCTTTGTGAGGGGATTCCAGGGAGAGAGGAAGGATTCGCATATCCCACCTTGAACATGTTGCTCAGCTCACACATTCTTCCTGAAGTTCACTCTTCGCAAAGTTGGGTGGAAACCTTGGCTACCCTCCCCTCACCACCCCACCAGCGACTCCGCTCTTAAGATCAGGCACCCATGCCCTCCCAGTCCCCTCTTCCTCCGTATCAGGTTGCTCAGTCAGAACAGGCCTCTGGTGGGGCCCCCTTCCCACACCTTCATTTATGAGCTTGCCTCTTTCCAGGATGCCCTACTGCCTCAGTCTCTGCCCGGCAAGCTATTCCTAACCTTTGAGACCCATTTCATGTCCCTCTGAACTCCTTGAGACCTGAGACATCTCGTCCTGACAACTGATAGACTCCCTACCTACCTCCATTAATGTATTTATAGTTTTTATATTTTATTGAAGGGGTGTTTCACCATAACATCATAGTAGGGGGAGCAGCTTGGTAAAGGGGATTGATTGTGTAGTGAAGGGAAAGCTGACACAGTGGTGAATTTCCTGCATTACGTACGCCTGTGGGTTTGCTGAGCCTTCCGGTCATCAGAGTCCTCACCACTCCCTCCCAGCAGCTGGCTTTCTTTGCTTCCTTCTGCTACCCCATCCGCATCGGATCTTTCCTCCACTTTCTCTTCTGGGAACTCACTCATTTTTAAATCTGTGGGAGGTGAACAGGGGAGCCTTATGGAATAGCCCCAAGTGTGGGAGGTGAGCAGAGGCAGACTCGGCCGTGTGCCTGTGATTGAGGGACGGAGTTGAAGGCCATGTGGGAGAAATTCAGGCCGCAGCCTGGGTTGCTGTCTTCAAAGAGAGTGGTGGCCAGGGCCCTCCAGTGTGAACAAAGCTGGCCTACTTGGTGGAAGGAACTCACCTGCTTCATTTGGAAATTATAAATCTTGGGCGTGAAGGACTTGAGACAAACTCAACTGTCAGCAGAGAGGAACCCTGAGCGTTGGTTCATAGTGGCCTGAACCTCAGTACCCAAGACCCTGTGAGGCTAGAGTTGGTGAGAGCTCCGTTGTCTCTGTCTAGGGTGTGTGTAAGATCAGTCACATCCACGAGAGTCTGTCCAAACCTCTTCTCAGGCCCTTCTGCATAGCGCTGCTGTGTAGACAGGCCACTCAGGACAGCACGGTGGTCTAGCCCGTGTAGTCCCTTCAGCTTTGGTCTGCCCTGTGGGTCCTCCCCTCAGCGGTACTTTCCTGTGACATCTGTGCGTGTGCCTGTTATTGGGACACACACACACATGCTAACCCCATGTGGTTTCTCTGTTCCTGAGGCTTCGGCCACCACTTCTAAAATCCTGACACTTGTGTCCCTCGCAGGTCCCCCATACCTGGCACTCAGGCATGCAGTGCTTCCTTGACTGTGCCCCACCTCCACCCTTTTCACCCATTCACTGTAACCCATCTAGGATCCAGTTCATATTCTTTCCCCGACCACTCTCTGCCTCCCTGTTTTACCTCATGTCTGGCCCTCACCCTGGACTCTGTCCTTTGTTTTAGCCCCATATCCAGCCCCGTCCTGCTGTCCCTTCGGGTTCTGTCCCGTTACATCCATCGTGCTGCCACCTCAGTCAGACCCAGTTCATTTCCCATGTGTCTTCAGGGCAGGTCACCTTCCCTTTTTGCTGCTTTTTTTGGCCAGTGCCCAGACTGGAATTTCCAAACACAGATGACATCTTGTCTGTCAGCTCTGTGCTTTGGGGAAAAGTGCCTGTCCTTAACCCAGCCCAGGAGACCCTTCACACCTCCACAGCCCTGGCCCACTCCAGCAGTGCCAGGTCCTCACACCCCTTTCCCTTCCTCGCACCTAGACAGATCTCTCTCCATCAGGTGATGTTATCTTCCCTAGAAAACATTTCTGACCTCTGAGATTTTTGTCCCTTCTTTGTGCTTCTCTATCTTTTCTGGACACTGGGATTATGTAACTGTAACATTGGATATATACATAGGTAGGTAGGTAGGTAGACAGACTAGATAAGGACAAAATGTTTCTTACTCATTGTCATATCCACAGGACCTAGCACGTTGGTGGCACACAGTAGGTGCTCAGTGAATGTTTGTTGACAGAATAAAGGAGAATAATGACAGTTTGTAATTACCTTAACTTTTCTAGCTGGGTATTTTGCTGTCTTTCACCTGGCACTTCCTCAAGGCAGCTGCGCCCTCAGTGGCATCTCCTGGGGACTCCTACTGCACAGCTCTCATTTCACACTCTAGACCGGGGTCATCTCTGAGTGTCCAGGTCCTTGGGCCACCCTTAGCCTCCCCCTCAGCCCTCCACCACCCTTGCCTTGCAGGAGATTGGGATGATGACCCTGTGCTCCCTTGTCCAGGTGCTTTCCAAGGCAGGGTCGTGTTCACATTCATGGCCTCTGACAGCAAGGACGACGTGTGTGATGAATGAGTGTCTTTGATGTCCGCCGAGAGCCTCACAAGCACGCTGCTTCCAGGAAGGCAGGCAGGGCCCCGAGGATGGAGCGACCGATGCCCGGTGCGTAGGTTGCTGGCAGCAGTCAGGCCTGGAAACAGCCTCTGGGGGTCCCTACATAGTGGGAACCAGCCATTCCATGATGGGGAGTCCAGGGAGAACCAAGGGTGAATTTGCCAAAGGGGTGCCGAGTCCCCACGGAGCTCTCAACTCCGTGAGGGCTTTATCACAGTCTCAGCTCTGTAGTGAACCCAGTGATGCTGTCCACCCCAGCCCCCACCCCGTACCTGCCTTCTAGTGCAGGTCACTGCTCATGCAGAAAGGGGAGGGTGCGTTTGCTTGCTGGAGGAAGACAGGGGTGAGGGAGGCTCTGAGGCTGGAGTGTGGTCAGAGGAAAGCTGCCGGAGGGACATTTTGGGTGCGTTACCAGACATGGCGTTGAAAGATAAGTTTACTTAGTTCAGGTTTCCCCCTGGAGCTGGGGATGTGTCTTAATCCATTCAGGCTGACCTAACAAAAGTAGCAAAGACTGGGCGGCTTATGAACAGCACAGCTTCACTTCTCACCATTTTGGAGGTTGGCAGGTACAAGATGAAGGAGCTGGCGTCTGAGGAGAGTCCCCTTCCTGGTTCCTCGACAGTTGTCTTCTCTCTGTGTCCCCACAGGGTGAGAGGAACGAGACAATCTCTGGGTCTCTCACTAACCCCACTCCTGAGAGAGTTCCACTCTCATGACCCAATCACTTCCCAAAGGCCCCACCTTCTAACACAAAGACCCTGCTCTTTATGTAAGTAAATTGGTCTTTCATGAATGAGGTGACTAGCAGGAGCTAATCAATAGTGTCATTTTCCAGAAGAAAAATACGTTTTTCAAAGATACTGAAATAACATACCATTTAATATTTATAGTGACTTGAGTCACTGTATGTATTGCAGTGGTGCACTGTAGTTTCCTAAGAAGATCTCTCACTCTCGTAGGACTGCCCTACATTTGGCCTGTGCCGGTGGACACCTAGAACTGTTAGCTCTCCCAGTAGAGAGAAAATGCCACCTCAACCTCCTTGACAACGAAAACCAGACGGCTCTGAATTAGGTATGTGGGAGCTAGTATGTTAGCAGAGAGGGATTTAGTTATTTATCTCATTCATCTAATTTGAGTATAACCAAGTGGTAAAGCCTGTGGAATGTTTCCTTTGGGTTCTTAGAATTTATGATCTCTCTCTCAGTATGATACTGATAGATGGTCCAGAGCAGGAGGAGATCTGTGCAATTGTTCTACTAGAACGTGGTGCTGATCCAAATCTGAGTGACATCCATGGAAACACCGCTCTCCACTATGCTGCCTCTGATCAGAATATATCAATAGCAGAAAATAAGCTTTTATACAATACACATAACAACAAGAAAGAAGGTACAGAGCAACCAGTTTTATTCACCAAAATACTTGAGTTCCATGTGTTTTGTTTTTTAATCCACAAAATATTTGATACATATATAGATCAATTTATCCCTAGTTTATCTGTGTCTATCTATATATCTCATCTTTTATATAAATCTATCCACACAGAGACATCAGCTCCTTTCTTCATGGAAACAACTCTAAAGGCAAATCAGGGATATCTAGAGATAGGTGGTACCACGGAAAGGGCAAAGCTCTGTCTCCCAGCTACATTGTCTCCCAGAAGGACAAACATCCCTCTTGCTAGTGTCTGGGAGTGAATGGCTGACTGAGATCTCACAATGGGCTGAAGGTCTAGGGGGTGAGGAAAGGGATTATGGGGCTGAATTTCAGGTTTTAAGGGTCACACCCCTGCCCTCTCAGCCACCTGAGCCACAAGGACAGGCCTATTTCCTGAATTTATTTTAAGAAGTGATAAAACAGGTTCCAGTTCCTCCATCCTGTTAGTTCATATTGACTTTAAAAATAAAATCCAATTACGTGACTAGAAGTTTTAAATATGGAAAGTCCTAAAGTGTAAAACAAGGCCTTCTGCTCAGAGTCCACAATTCCAATGCCTTTTAAGTGTTTCATGTATTCAGTCCAAAAAGGGTGCCATTTGTACACTGACATGCTTTGTTGTTGGTTCTAGTACCAATGCTGGGTCTTCATCTGTGCTCGTATTCTTTTCCCTCTGTTAGCTCTCAACTTTGGGAAAAAAAGAGTTGCTATATCATTGGTAAGAGTATAGACAGACACTCTGAAATTGGTGCTGACATTCTTTAGGAGGGCAACTTGACTCCACCTAGGATGGTTAAAAGCAAAAATTGCACATTACCGTTTATCTAACAGATTCACACCTGGAATTTTACCTAGGGGTATAGTGTGAAATTATATCAAACTCAGTGTATCAGGATTTTTATACCATATTGACAGTAAGGAAAAACTGGACATAGCCAAAATGATTTTAATATTAAATATGTGTAGAGTTATGCTCTGTTGTCACTACAGAGAATAAGCTCTGTCTAGGATGATTTAGTATGCTTCTAATACATATTAAATGAAAGAAGGTGAGACAAGTTAGCATATTTAATAGAATAGCTGCAGGAAAATGATATCCACAAGACAAACTGCCATCAGTTTTTTTCCACAGCTGGTGTTACCTTTCTTCTGGGTGAAAAGTATTAATAATGTCATGATCACACACCCACGTATTTCAGAAGGAAGGATGAGGAGAAATGATTTGATTCATGGACAAGAGTCATTAATACCACCTTTATATACGCTGTTACTTCCCACATTTCGGAGAATGATTCACTTATTTTCATTTATGAGAAAACATCTACTTCTAAGGAAAACTTAATTTTATCAGTGATAACATCTACATCTATAACGTGTGAGGAAGGCATGAATATAGAATCTGCATATTAGATGCTGAGAATATTTGAAGAGAACAAAGTTACTACGTTTTTTTCTATCATGAGTGTCGGCCTGCATGTCTTAATAGAAAATCACAGAAAATTGAAACCTCTTTTATTAGAGAATATTTTGTGGAGCAGCAGGTACGTCACAGGATTTGCAGACTTATCCTTCTTGCACATTTTTGGCTGCAAATCTGAAAGAAGGGACGCAGGGAGTCGATTTCTTCCTGAGAAATCAAGGGCTCCCTCTGTAGCATGGCAGCTGGAAAATGAGTTTATGCAAGTCACTGAAGCTGGTGGTGGGACAGAAGGCAAATGTGACTTCTTAGGGGCAGTGTGCTCTCTTTTTCATCTTTAGTGACGCTGATTGTGTAGGACTGCTTAGTCAAAGGAAATGACTTTTCTAGTGGTATAAAGTAAAACTGATTGTTCGAGCCGGGTGTTAACTCATTTTTCCTAAGCCACCGTCTGTTCAGCACCATCAGACAGTGTGTGCTCATGAATAACCATGCCTTGGACAAGATTCTCTTTGAAAGTTCATTACATTCTAAAAATGTCATTAACAGATAACAAAGGCAGTATTTTGTTTGACTTTTAACATCTGTTTATTTCTCTACCCCACCCAGGAACCGCGTATCATCCAACACATCTTGGTGTGGGAGCTCGCTCTTCTTCACTTCACTTTCTCTGGTTGATATTTTAGATATTTTTGCTGACCTCCAAAGACCAGTGAAGGGCTTTGTTTTGGAGGATGATCTGCATATCGTCTATCTGGTAAATTCCTATGCTATGTACGACGTAGTGGGAGAACATATATACAGAATTGTGAACATCGGAGATCCCCTACGAGAACAACCTTGTCTGTCTTCCTTGACTAGAGTAGTGCTGCTAGGGGGAGAGGTAGAGAATTGTTTCAAAGCAATAAGCTAAATGCTCCAGTCATCTTTTAACAGACTATTTTCTCCAGTCTCCTTTAAAAAAGGATTTAAAGTGATGTCTAAAGAAACGTATATTTTGCAATATATGAGAAAATACCAAAGGGCATTGAGCTATCGGGAAACTTAAGATAAGATCATCCTCTAAAATTCAAGCGGATGTGTTCCATAAGCACTTGCATCAGTGAGTCATGTGCAGTTGCTGTAGCCAATTTTGGTTCTGGGCTTTCTAGCAACTGTAACAAAGACGGAGACTTGCTTAGTCTCAACAATAGTCGTAAGTTTAAAAATGAGGGAAAATGTTGCCCTTTATTACCTACTTTTTCAACAACGATTTCTGCCTGCTTCTCTTCTCCTCTGGAATCTCTATGAAGGGGATGCTTCTTGTTGTTGCGGGTGCTGCCCCATTAGTCTCTAGCTTCATTTCTGTTCCTTTTTCTCTGTTGGTGTGCTCTGACAGACTTCTTCAGGTCTGCGGTTGAACCTTTTTTTTCTTGTGTTTCTTAGTTGAAATACTGAGCATTTTAGCTATGATTTCTGCTTGCTAAGATTTTTCTTCTCTTTTCTGTCTTTGTTGTCATTCTTACTTTGTTCATCCATTGTAATAATTATAGGGAACATAAGAAAGACTGTTGCTTCTTCAGCTAGTTTACTTAATTCTGTTTCTAAGGTTTGTTCCATTGGGTTTTGTTTTGAGTCATCATTTGGGGTAAATGTAAATGTCTCCTATTTCATTTTATTTGTTCTTCTCTCTTTGGATTAGGCTAAATGACTTTCTCTCCCTGTCTGGGGGTGATGACCTGGTGTTAGGCTTGCAGGTTGTGGAGTGTATACCGAGGGCTATGGCTCCGGATCCCAGGCTCTGCTGCTGTGCAGGCTGAGACCTCTACACCAGTCAGAAGGATTGTAGCTCCAGAGCCAGCAGTGGGTGACGGTCCTAGAGCCAGTTTTCTGGCTGAGAGTTGGGGTAGCAGATGCAGAGGCCGGCACTGAAGAAACAGTGCTCAGGCAGGGAGAAATCTGCATCCACTCACCTCAAGAGTAGTTTCATAGTCAGACTTTCCCATTGCCTCAGACTGGCTGGTCGCTCAGCATTGCTGTGATCTTAATAGGTTTTGGATGCAAATTCCGCCTCCCAGAGCCACAGTCACAAGGAGAGAAGCCTGGGAACTGTGAACCCGGGCTACAGTCCCAATGGGGGCTACAGACTGGGAAGAGTCATGTGCCTCCCCCGTGACTGCAGAAAATGCAGCAAAGCACACCTCTCCCTGTCTGTCAGTCATAGCTGGGCAGCAGCAGGAGGGGAATCCTGTTTCTAGTCCCCTAATACAGTCTCAGGACCTAGCGATGGGGGCTCTAATTCCTCTGTCTCATTTTCTGCATTCGTTTTTGGAAATCACACAAAAGACTTAATTTGTACTTAATTTGTCGTTGAGATGAAAAGTGTGATTAAAGTTCTTGTATGTTGTCAAATTTACTTTGTATGCTTAGTGGTCTCTTTCTTTTATCTTGACTGAGTTGTTTGTGAATAAATGAAGTTTCCTTAAAAACAAAGTATTACCACATTTATAAAAATTTCCGAATACCTAGGTCTTTGTTTTTAATGTAGACTTTGCACGTACAGTTTTTCCTTCTGTTTTTTTAGAGGATTCAGGGGCATTTTGATTTTTATTTGTATTGAGTTGTTTCTACTGGTTGTTCCTCGCCCCACACTCCGGACTGGAACCAGGGGTATGTGGCTCGTGTCCTTCAGAGGCAATTGATTGACTTAACTGCTGCTCCATCAGAGCACGCCAGCTTTGTTCCCTTGCGATGCAGTCATTTAGCTAACGAATGATGCCTCTTCCCTCTAGGTTACACCTGTGTTTGAGGATTGGAGTATTATTGATTGGTATTGATTTTTTGGTCGATGGGACAAGTTGTTAACTTCTATGAAATGGGCGGCAGAGCTAGTAGGGGTTGAAGAAGGGTCTTTGGCTTGCTGTGTAAAAGGAAACATCGTGACCAGAACTGAGATACAGCGTCAACAAATGGCCATCCCTAAAAGGTAAGATGGAGGAAGCTGGTTATCCACTTCTTAATACATTGCATGTACTGTAGGTGTCCAGAAATTGACTGTAGTCCATTTCATTCTCACTGAAATCAAGTTCTGGCTGAGAATCATAAAAATGCTCAATTCTCTCTAGTTAGTGAATTTATTGATATTTTAGTTTATTCCTAATGCTTATAGTTTAGAAGTGAGTATAAATGGAGATCTTATAAAGCAGAGCATTTAATTGTTTCCTTTTCTTAAGGAAAGATGTGACTCACAGTTGCCAACTTGATATTTTGTGTTGTCCTTAGAAGTGATTCATGTATGGAAAAGCCAGTTAAAAGATTCAGATAGGAAAATTGCATTGGCTTGTGACTTCATTGAAATATAATAAAATTATTTTTCTTGAAGCAGAAGTCTCTAGTATATTATTCACAACATGTTCAAGTAAAAGTTTCATGAGGACTTAGTTGGATTAGTTTTTGGCAATATTGCCTGTCAAGTCAAAATTATTTCATAATTAATTTTTTCATTTTATTAAAATATGATTAATGATCATAGAGCTATGTATCGGTATTCTTTAAAATGTTTGTGCCATCACATTACTTGAACCAAGTTTTATTACTTGAACTTTAGTTAGCGATATTAATATATGGAGAAACAATATCGGTTCTTTGCTATAGTACTAAAGTCATGCTTGAGCGCTGCCTTTTCCCATTGATCCATATTCTATTATGGCTCTTCTCAGAGTATATAGACCCTCTGTTTCCTATTTGTTTCTTAGCTATTTTGCACCATATACTGTACTTGCATAGTAGACGTAAGTGATCTCTTGCTGTACTTTCGTTGACTTATTTTCCAGGTTTTTCAGTAGTCTTGTGCTGTTGGATTGAATCTGAGAAGTTCCCTTGAAGGAAATTAATAAGAAATATGGATGCAATCATGGGCAGATTCAGTCTTTGCAGCAGTCTGCTGCTGTTTATGCATGTCAGTTAAACGAGGGCTTCCACTTTTATTTCTGAAGCTACAGTTTGAGGTCAAGTTAAGATTTTTTTTTTTGGTCAAATTCCTGTCATCTTAGACTTCTCTAATGGTGAAGGGGTCATGTCTAACCACAATTTTTTATGGTCCTTCTCATCATCATAACACCTAAAACTATGGCTCCCTTAGGCTTCCTTACCCTGGACCCAGGCAGCTTGCTTAGTGTCCAGATCTTGACCCTTTCCAGCCTGAGTAACTTGCTGACCATCCCTCTCCTTTCTGTGGGTTTCTTTGATTTTGATTTTTCCCTTCCTTTTTTGTTGCCTTTGCAAGAAAACACAAAGTTCTCAGTGGTCTCCCTGTTCTTGTCGAGTTACTGATTTGCACTTGTCAGTGAGGAGAATAGCAAGTGGACGTGGCCGTGTGTGGTTCTTTCTGAAGTTCTATGTACTTTCTCCTCCGTGGTGACACTGGTTTCCCTTAGTACATTTAAATCTGGATCCTCTAAGCTAAGAAAACAAGGATGTTCTGCATCTGATTTCACCAAGAAATCCGTGTATGTCCTTAGGAAAGAAACCCTGAGCTGCTTGAGAGTGTGTGTATTTTTGCGCTTAAGAGTTTTCATTGTGAACGTGGGCCTATGTGAGAGTCGCCGAGGGAACTTTGGGAGGACAGGGTGGTCAGTAGGGAGAGACCCAGACTTCAGCTCACAGGCCCCAATGCTCTCAGACTGCCTCTGGGTTAATGTTCCACTAGGAAGTGATTTTCTCAGGGACTGGGCAGTTGGCTGCTCTGTCTTTCAGGAGGGAATAGTTATTGAGCTGGACAACCTGTCGTAAATGATGCTATAAATTAAGGCTCCTTTCATTTTTTTTTAAAGAAGATATCAAAGGGAGAGTCACTCTTTGTAGTCCTCTTAGCACCTGAATATTTAATTGGGCTCTCTTTCTTTTCCTCTGGCTGTAGAGTCCCTCCCCTGTTTTAAGAGTTTTCTCTTCCTTAAAGAAAGCAAGCTAGAGAGAGAGAGGGATGAATAGGATGGGGGCTTTTTGTTTGCTTTGTATTTGTGTTCATGATTAAGAATGAATGAAGTGACCTGTAATGCATTAACACATTGACCAAATAGGCCCAAATATGTGACTACTTATTATACCCAGGACCTGTTAAATTCTGCAAAAATATTTTTAAAAATTGAAAAAAAGAACAAGAGCAAACCAAGAGTATGTAGAAATGGAGAATTGGTCTGTAAAGAAGTTTTGATTCATAAATATTGTATGATATTCTAGGGATGGTTACAGTATTTTCCAACCAGCTGGGCTGGGAGAACATGGGACTGCCCCTTTCCCTCTTTCAGCAGCGTCTTCCACCTGGCATTCAGAGGGAGCTGTGGGACCTGGTCCGAGTGTCTCACTTAATGTGCAGCAGCAAGCCTGGTTCCTCTATGCTTCTGTCCTCCGGACTGTGGCAGACCTGGCCAGGGCAAGTGCTGCCGAGGCGGAGATGGAGCTGAGACATGCATTCACCTCTCCTTAACTGTTTAGTTTCCTTTTCTGTGACTATATTTCCTGTTTGCTGTAGACTGTTGTGATATTACCTAGGGACATAGGAAGGACTCGATGGCTAAGAGGAAATGTTGATAAATAAAAGCAAAGATTACAGGAATATTAAAACTTTCGTGACCGCATGAACATTTTTATAATCACATATAAAATGTTTATTACTTAATAATTGAGAAATGGCTAAACCTATAAAGAAAAGAAAAATCATAGTCATACCATGCATGAAAACTATTGAAATTTTAATGTTTTTTAATCATTTATTTTCTATCTAAGGAATATACATTTTTTTCAAAGGAAAGGTACAGGCAGGAATGAAAGCAAGCAGGCAGTCGGGAAGAGAGAGGAGGAAGAAGTGTTTTATTTGAGTTAATAAGTTTGGTTGTTACCCTGGGCCTTTGGTCTCGAACCAGGGACCTGGGATGTATCCGGACTGCACCACAGTGGACTAAACCACTAGGCTACCATGCATGCTGAATACAATTTGAATCTCTTTTAAATGTTTTGGATATATTCCACTGTTACTAAATAGTCTTTGAAGTACACCTTTTTCATATTTCATAGAATCCCCATTCAGTGTATGAACCAGTATTTATCCAACTCCCTACGGTAGGATATTGATTTTTTCAGCTCGTTGCCATTAAAAGGCTGCGAAGAACATAAATCTTTATATACATATCTGATTATTCCTTTAGAAATTATTAGAAATAGAATTTGTTGACCAACATTTTTAAATGTTTTGATAATTATTTCTCCAAACTTTTGATCCCTGGATCCAAAGATTTCCCCAAAGGGTCGTATAGCAGCATCCCATGAAATCCGTTGTTTCATCAAGACTCTAGCCCTAGAAATGAACTTGCAGAAGTCTTGCTGCCTGCATTTATGATTACTTATAAACTTAAGCGTTTTTTCATATATTTATGTGGGCTTATGGTTTATGAAAATTGCATGTAAGCTGCTTCATGTTTCTAACCAGATCTAAACGAACCAAGAGATTACTGAAGCAAAATAGGCAAAAAGAAGAAGACCACAAATTACTGTGACTTCAAAGACAGAGAGCCCCGAGGCTTTCTCGAGAGTTATGGCTACATCTGCTCGAGAGAGTTCATCCAGGTCGGTGGCGGTGTGGACTGTGTGAGGATAAGAACGTTTGAAGTATCTTGTAAATAGCCAGATTCCCTAGCTACCTCATAAGTTTTCAAATTTGCATCTTTTCTCTTTCTCCTTTTTCAGATAAACTATTAAATCTGTTGAGTAAAAAATTGGTTACGGTTTTTTCTGATAAAGGCCAAATAGTTGATGATGAGCAGTCTCTCCGTGGGTTTTCTTATCTGCTAGGAAAAGTAGTGATACATAAGAATGTAAGTGTTAAGATATCTTTTAAAGACATAAAGGGACTTTTTTTGAACTTGGGACTTAGAATATTGCTACATTCTACCAGCAGAACTTCACTCATAACCTCAGTACAAGCCTGTGACATGTTCTTGTCACCTTTAACACACTAAGGTCAAATTAGTATGAATGTATTTTGAAGGAAAATCAAAGGACTGCAAGATTGTTGGTATTACCATGACCCCGATGTCAGATTCCGGCACAGTAGTATGTTGTAATAGTGTCTGTCAACTTTTTAGGTCAGGTGGATAAACAGAATCGGGAAATAGAAGAGAAATCAGTATTGATTATCCAGAAACATTGGAGAGGGAACAGGGAAAGGAAAACTTTTCACCAACAGAGGCCATCTATCACGGAGTATAAAGCAGCTGTCAGTCTCTAGAGATCAATGAGTCTGGTGTAGCAAAGAGTACTGGTGGATTGAACGTGGGTTCAAATCTGACTTTACTATTTACCTGCTTGCCGTAAAGTCTTGGTCAAGTCTCTTTGCTTTCTTGATTGTAAGCTGCTGCTTCTATAAAATAAGACTCTCCCCTCCACTACCAAAACATGGAGACATTCAGTCCTTAGTACTTACACAAACCCTTGCACCATTGTATCACTTACCGTACAGCAATGTCATTATTTGTTAATTTGACCTCTTTATACTTGGGCTGTGAACTCAAAGAGAAGGAACGTAAGTCTGTCTTACTGTTGCCAACTCTCAGCATGGGCTTCATATATGAGTAGATATCTACCCTACATTTTCCACTCAGCTGCTATCAGATCAGATGACCTAATTTAATGGGAAAGTATTTTGTAAACTGCAAAATCCTGTGCAGGTGCAGCTCATATTTGATTTTATTAAATGTACAGATGCAGTGGGTAGAATTAGATATTTATAACTGTCTCTAATGGGTACCCACTGCAGCTCCCACGGAGTAGGCCCTTACCACCAATCACGATGCTGTATGGTCTGTGCTCTTGCTGCCTCTGCCGTAAGGGTGTGCCCAAAATGTACACTTTAAACGAGAGAATTACAGCAATCTTTCTGGAAGGCACTGAATGGTAAAATAATTTAGGCATCGTGAGCCATGTAGTCTATTGCAATTATTGAAATTTGCCATGGTAGCACAAAGGAAGCCTAGACAATATTTAACAAATCGGTATGAGTTGTCAATAAAATATTATTTGTAAACTGAGAAGTTTGAATTTCAAATGACTTTTCATATGTCACAAAATATTTTCCTTTAAACTTTTAAGCATATCGAGTGTAAAGAAATTAAATTCTTCACCTTTACACTAGGCAAAACGAGGTATAGATTTGGCTTGCGGACCATAAACTACCAGCCCTTTCCTAGGAATATATTGAAGGTATAACTTTAATGAAAATGAAAACTGTAAAGAAGGGAATAGAGTGAAAAAATGTGGACAGAATAATTTCTAATTTATTGTCAGCAAATCTCGCCCGTTAATGAGATTTGTTTGGGGCCCGCCCTGTGGCTGAGCAGCGGAGGCAGCTGAGTGGCGACCATATGAAACCTATAGACTGTTTTGCAAGACCCAAGGTAGGGTCGGGTAAGAAGAGAAAAATAGGAAAATGTTTCTGCTCTATCATTTTGAGGGACATGAGCAAGAAGATTCAACGTTACTTTTGTCAGCAGCCCCATGCTTTACAATTTTATGGGTTTTTTTCACCAAACTTTTTTCTTATAAACTCTCTTTGATCTTCACAATCCTGTTAGCTACCTAGTATTTTGGGGCCCCTGTGTCCTATAGACAGACATAGACCTTTTCTTATAGAGATCATATGACTTGTACCAAATCAGTTTGCAAGTGATTAATTGAGGCTAAAACCTAGTGCTTGTTTCCTATTTTCTTCTATATTGCTTACTGTTTAAATAATGCATGAATATATTCTTGTAAAGTATTAAAACAATATAAAAGAATATAATTTAAAAGTTACCGTCTTCCCTGACCCGATCACATTCCAATCCCCACTCACGTTAATGACTATTGGAACCAAATGTTGTGGGAAGAAAATAGTTTTATTAAGAAAAATCATTGACACCCCCCCCACCCTTTTTATTTCAGACCCTTAAATTCCTGGCAAAGTGCTGTAAGGAAAAGAAACTCTTCCCTCTTTGGCATGGACTTCCAGAGCTCATGGACATTCACAGAGTTGACCTGAAGCAACAAATGGATGGATGACTGTATCAAGACACCCGGTATGTGAGTTTCCGTGCCAGGATTTCAGTGTGTCATTGTTCCAGGGCGCGGTGCTCATTAGCAAAGCAGTGTCTGATGTACATGACTACACTGTTTATCACAGAACTGAAGGATTTGCAGTCTGTAAATTACATGGTCCACAGAAGTACTGTCAGCAGAGACTGCTTCAAATCAGTGATTTCCCAGACCACATGAGCAAGGCTGAGTCATTCGCGGCTTTTTTTGTTTGGCTTTGCTTTTCGCAAGGGTATGTAAAACTGACAATTTTCAAGCTTCTGGAAATTATATAAATACCAGTCAATAAATATTCACTCTTAAAATATGTGTGCTGAAAAATAATACACACATGCCGAAACTGACATCTGTCAGATTATAGATGATACTGGGGAGTTAATAATAACTATTTGCTTCCTATGAGTTCATCACTATAACACTGCTACCACCTTTCTCCCAATAGAAATGTTCATATCCTTCACTTTCTATGACTACAGTGCTGCAGTTCAGTTGCTATTTGCTTTTCCCTCTTGAGTTCTTGATCTTAAACTCGTCTGTGTCTTAGAAGATCATTTTCTTTATGGTGTGATTCACTAGCCCTATCATTAATTTTAAAAACCTGTGCTCTGCTGATCACCTTTACTTTCTTCTCTTGATGTGTCTCCCATACTTTGCTAATATCATGGAGAAAGGTGGTAATTAATACATTTCAGCCAATTGGAATTCTTCTTTCGCTCATTTGAACCAACCTTTCATCACAGTACTGCTCGGTACTTTTTGCATCCACGTTGTTGTACTTCTGTTGTTGTCTGTCTCAGTGTCCCTCTCCCGCCTCCCTCCCTCCCTCCCTCCCGAACACACACACCTTTAATAGATGGAGGTCTGTGTGATTAATGTTCAAGGTTTATGTGATACTCAATTTACCCTTTTCATTATTAACTGTGAGTGGAAATCAGAGTACTAATGTGTCATAGCTGAGCGTGTATCTTTTAACGACTGGAACAGAATTTTGGTAAAAAGTGAATCGAACAGTAAGGCTCAGATCAGGAGTCTTCCGTAAGGCTTCCTACTTTACCTTCTTCCAAAAGTGAATTTAGGATCCACACACTAACCTAGAGTCTGTGAAGCAAGACAAGAGGACACGCCTGCCCTCAGGAGACCCTTGTGGTTACCATACAGAGGTAGACAATAGGAAGAAGTTAACACTTCTGCTTCCAGACAAGATGGAGTAACAGGAACTGGGTTGGCTTCCTGCGTCAAACAACTGGAAGGAGAATAAAGATAAAATGCATGCAACCGTGATTTTTGAAGCCATGTTTATCAGACAACAAAGATCAGTAATTCCTGAGAAAAGAACCAAAGTGAGTCTATGGTTACCCTGGCTTACTGGCTCGAGAGAGTTTCTAGGTCACAACACCAGGTCACCTACTCTAGGACATCTCGGTGGTTTCTCAGTTTTGGAAATTATGGATAAGGTTGCTATAAACGTTCCTGTGCAAGTATTTGTGTCGACATAAGTTTACACATCTGAGTAAATACCCTGGGTCATGATTGCTAGATCTCATGATAACCCCATGTTGAGCTTTGTCAGAAAGTGCCAAACCTTCTTCCAAAGTTACTGTAGCATTTTGCATTCCCATGAGCAGTGAGAGAGAGGGCCTTAAGAAAAGCACACGGTGTCCTGTTACTGTAGCTCCTTAGACATTCCAGGAGCTTAGCCCTCAAATTTCACCCTTAACTTAAAACCCAGTTTGAGGATCATTTCCTAAGAGCACTTTCCTAGTATTCGCTATTCTCTCTCACTGTCCCAGGTACCTGGTGGGTAACATATCAGGCGCTCAGTCGTGCAGACTGCACGTTGTAGTCAAGTTCCATCAGGAAGTTATTTGGTCAAATCTTTGGGCAAATCACTTTATTCTGCTTCTCATTTTTTTCAGTCAGTAAAATTTAAAGGTCATATTAGATGACCTGCTTTCAGGCTCAAATATTTTATGCCTCTAAGAGCAAAGCCTGTCACCCCCACTCCTCACAGCTCAGTCCACAACCCTAATGGGAGTTGGTGGTCGGAGTGCAGAGTCTCTACAAAGACCAACGTGGTCAGGGTCAGGTTCAGCCAGGGTGCCCAAGGAACAGAAGGAAGCCGGCACATCCACCTCTGGAAGCACCTGACCTTGCTAAGGGGCCCCCCCACTTTGATGCCATTTCCAGCTCTTCCTTAGGTCTTCTTGGGGCATACTTTGGTTTCTGACTCCGCCCCCGGCCATTCCTTGGCGTCCATTGGCTGTTCCTTAGCAACACTTCCCAATGTTGATTGGCTCCCGTTGTTGATGAGGTCACAAACAAGGGAGGCTTGGTCTCCCAGGTAACGGGCTTCCAAGACCCCTGATTGGTCCATGTCCCTGTCATAAGCTTGGTCCCGACCGCAAGGGGCTCAGTACCTTGGCAAGGCACGGAGGTGGTAGTTGTAGCTAGTGCTGAGGTTTTGGAGCTGACCTGCCTTAAATTTGGGAGGCAGGAGGCGAGCCTGCAGCACGGCAGCTTCTGCCAGGTGCGTGGGAGACACTCCTTGAGTCCTTTCCCACCCTGCCCCTAGTCCCACCCCAACCCCCACCACAGGGATAGGGTGCTGCTTTGGCAGCACCCTCGTGCCCCCGTCCACCCCTACCAGATTCAGCCCTGGATCCAGCACCTAACCCACCTCCCTTCATCTTCCAGGCCTAGGTGCCTGGCCCAGATGCCAACCGGCCCTTCCCGGGGCCATTGGGGTCGCCCTCATGGGACCTCCTTCTCCTCTGGGAGCAATGGGTCAGTTGTGTCCGCACTGCCTTGTGCCCGGGCGGCTTGCTCAGGTCGGCTTCCAGACACAGAAGCTGAGAGCCCCTGCGCTCAGGAGAGGAGGGACCCAACCAAATCCTAGGTCTCCAGGGCAGAGATCAGAGAATCTTTGGAGATCTTAACGCAGACCGGGGCGTATCTACCCATCCTGCTGTGGAGCAGTGGAGAGGTTTGGAGAGACACATGATCTTTGCAAATTCCAGGAGTCAGAGTAGGGTAGATGGCTAGAGGAAAGGAAATCCTAAAGAGAGTTCTGGAAGAAAAAACTTGATTTGGAGGCATGGAGCTTGTTTATCCTACATAATGGGAGAGGAGTGTAGGATTGGGAAGGGGAGGGTTAGTAGCCCCTTGACAAATGAGGAACGACTTGTTTAAGGATTTCCAGTCGGCCTATGAAAAGATAATTTAAGAGGGGTTAGAGATATTTATAACAACTGGACAAGTACTTTCACTTTGGGAGATGATTGGAAGCTTTCTGAGCTTTTTAAAGAATCTTACAGTTCTGTGCAGCATGCCAGTAGACAGCTCCCTATAGAATGATTGTAGGCCTTTCCAGAAACATGAAGTAACTAAATATGCATAGTTGGGATGATGATGAATGGTCAAAACCAGGAAATGTCCTTCCAGAAAATGACAGGATTTGGTCACGGAATAGATAAAGGAAAAAATTGAAGGAAACTTGGAAACAGCAGACATTGTACAGTTTCAGAGCTTTTACTTTTCCTACCTTGACCATGAATGAGCATTTAACTCATTCATTCTTCTTCGCGGTGTTAAATATTTGTACATCAGTAGTTCCCAAACATTTCAGGTTGCACATACCTATCAATATTGCAGATCCTATCAGATTCTGAGCCACGATCTTCTAAGTATTTAACAGGCAGAGAAGGAGGAGGAAGAAGCAGTTTTAATTTATTTAGTTGCTCGTTTTCATTGTTCCCCTAATCCCTGAGTCTTGAACCCAGGTCTCTGGGATCTATATGGACTATGCAGGCAGCAGCCCACAGACTTCACACCTAAGCCTGTTAATTGATTTTTAATTTCATATTTTATTGTAAGATAAAAAGCAGGCCAAAATATTAAAGAACACACCCCCTCCCCCCAAATGTATAGCATTTTGTTAGTTCTTTACATCTTCAGAAAATTTTACTGAAAATAAAATTCTCCTCTCACATTTTCTTTCCTGGAATATCTCAAATCCGTAACACTTAATTGTTTTCTGGCAAAATCATTGGTCTTGAAGCGTCTGATAGAATCTTGTTTTCTTCATCTTAGAAGTCGCATGATCTTCTGACCTACATGTTGTAGGATTTTAAGTCCATTAATAGGGATGGTGCAGAATGTATAGATTGCATTGCGTGGTAGGTAGATTTTTAACAATAATATGTTTCCCAGTATGTGAATTTGGGTTCTGTGTCCATTTATTTTTCAATTTCTTTAACCAGTGTTTTATAGTTTTCAGTGTTCAGTTCTCCTACTTCCTTGGTTCAGTTTCTTCCTAAGTACTTTCAGTGTTACAAATAGGACTGTTTCCTCAGTCACTTATACTAGCGCTATGCATGATTCAGTTCTGTTTTAACTATCAAAATGTTAGTATCAAAATCAAAACATTAATGTCGTAAGAAGTTTCAGGGACTGGTTAATTGACTTGATCAAAAGGGAACAGAGGAGAGGAGGGAGGGGAGGGAGGGAAAGGAGGGACATGAAGAAGGGAAGGGGAATGTGCACGCACCGATTCACGTTTTCTGTTTCTTCTTGAATTACCTTTGGTAGTTTGTATTTTTCTAGGAATTGGCCCATTTTATCTCCTTATTTTATTTTAAAAATACTAGTTATACAGATCAAAAATCTCTGTGCCGTTGACACTGAAAATAATAGTGTGTGACACTGTTTTGTCCATGTCTTTTAAAGACATCATGCTGTAGTCTGTCCACTCTGTATCGCTGAACAGTTTTCTTATTTCACTTATAAACTATGTAATTACCAGTATAGGAGACGCCTATGTTCATTTAACTGATTCTTTTCTTTTCCTGCAGAAACGCTGAGCCCACTTGTCAGGATCATCAAGTAGTTTGCATGAATATGTAGGAGATCAAAACATGAGGGCTTCCTAAGCCCCTGTGCTGAATTGAATTGGTAAGACATGTGTTCTGTGTTCCTTTGAGGGGAAGAATTCAAAATGGAGGGGCTTGATGACACACATCCTCCTTTGTGCCAGGTAGATGCGAGGATTAAGAAAAATCTCAAAACTTTATAGATGATCCTTCTGTAGGTTTGGCCTGAGAGTCCCAGTGACGATAATCAAGTTCAGATGAGATTTGAAAGGTCTTTCTCCTTCGTCCCCCTAAACCATGTTTCATGCTAGATGGTTTTAACGTCTCGGGTGTCTATATATCCTGTTCTACAGGCAATGTAGGGTGACAAATGGCAGAACTGAACAACCTTTCAGGTGTGAGAACATCTGTTTGCTACTACAGCTTCATCCGCCACATCTCTTAGAATCTGTATTGTATTTTCTGAGGGCTACGTAAGAAATCAAAAGAAGTCCTTGAGTTTTTCAGTTGGCCTAAATCATAAGCAGTATTCCCTCATGAAGAGAACTTTATTCAACTACTGTCTTAATTTTAAATGTTGGCGACTTTCATTTAATGATTTGTGATCTCCGCTTCCCTGAATTTCATTGATAAAGACCGTAAATGGATACATGTTTGCAAAATGCTTAACATTTATAAAATACCTAATATATGATGATGGCTATGCTGAGGGTTATTAGATCGGAGTTGGAAAGCTGTCTTAAGTAAGGATATGAATTGGGCCTGTGTTCAGATGCAGTGAGACTAAAAGGGCTCTTTAGAAGCTACTGTCCTTTCCTTGAAGTTTTGATAATGCTTTGTCTCAATACTAGGAATTACCCTAAGACACGGACATGGACTTTAACGATAGATCACAACACGATGTTCTGGAACGTCTGGCTTATGCAGAGCAGTTGGTGGTGAAGTTCAAAGAAATCCTTCCTCAGAAGGCTATTGCACTGCAGCAGAAGGATGAAGTTCTCCAGGTACCAAGACTTTTCTCTTCAATTGAAAAATGTCCCAGATGATTTCCTGCATCATCCACATGGGTTTTTCTCTTCCCTGAGTTTATTAGACCATCTGATTCTCATGTCCCTAATACTGGGAAATGATGCCGACTTAGAATCCCTTGATAAAGAATGAGTAGACTCATGCATACATATTATCCATGTTTGTCCTCTGACAGGAAGAAAGAAAAGCTACCGAAAACAAAATAAAAGAAATAAAGCTACGTGCTAAGGCCAAAGTAACAGCTTTGAATAGACAAATCGAAGAAATGAAGGCACAAGGAGGAACTTCGCCGACAGAACCTCATCCAAAAAAACTACTCTCCAAGGTAAGGTGGCGGGAAGCATGCCTGATTCCTCTGAGGATAGCACCCCCCGCCGATCGAGCTGACCTTCACCAATCCCCAAGCTGTATGAAAGTCAAGTCATAGCACTAGATGCCGGCCTTTTTGATTGATCACGCACAGTCAGAATGAAAGGCCCATAGAAAACGTGGAAAAGAGGAGGTGCCGGTTGTGACCTAGATTTTCAGAGAATAAAAATAGCTACCACGAAGAAATCATTACTGCAGGCAGGCATTTAGCTAGGAGAGGCCCGTACCTTTTGGATGTGTGTCATCACTGATTAGAAGATTAAACTAGTTGGTCCCTAAGATTTTGTCCTGCTCTGAAATGTCATTCAGTGGCTTGATACAGAGCATTCTGTTTGCATGGCCACACAGGAATGGATGAATGTTTCTCAGTGTGGGCTGAAGCATCTGGATTGTCTTAGGCTCTCTAAGGGTGCTTGTTAGGTGCAAGGTGGCCACCAACAAAACAGTAGATGTCTGGGATAGTGAGAGAGGAGTAAGAAAAATAGTGCCTCTTGAGGAATAGAGCATTGTCCCAACACTTGTTTCCAAATTTCTCATTTGGCCAGCCATTCAGAGCACAGAACCTACCGTTCTGTGGAGAAGTTAGAATAAAATATTTGAAGGTTGGCATACCACATGTGCATGCTATTGTTTAATCAGAATTTGCTATGTGTAAGAAAACCTTGACTTAATTTCACCCTTTGAACTGTTACTATTCTTACTCTCCAAGTTTGTCACTCTGGGAAATGAGGTTTTAATTGATCCTTTCGGTAGAACCCTTATTAGCTCTCTAGTATCCAAGTTAGTCTTTTCTGTTCTAGGTCTACCCTCAGAGACATTACTTTTCCTCCAGAGAGAGCCTTCCTTAAATTCCCAGAGCATATTTTAGAAGATTTTTCTCATTTTCAAATAATTTATTCATTTTATTTTTCTTATTTTTGGCCATTCCTCTGATAGTCTTTCTTCCCCCAGCTGTCATGATGGCAGTCTCTTCCATGTTACCCTGTTCTGTGTCGCTTTCCCTCACCATGTTGCTACATTGTTTTAAACTATCCATTTTGTACTCTGCCGTTTTTAAGCTCCCAGATCTTCAATTAACATTTTCTGGCTTCGTTTCCTTCCTCTGTTAAAATCAAGGTTGGGTTACATTATTTCTGAGTTCCACTCATCAGTCAGAGCATCCCTTTACTGTATACCCACATAGAGCCTGATGATAACTGTATGCCAGAGATGAGCTCACAGCCCTAACGTGCTTGACCAAGAGTGGAATCTGTGAAGTTACTCTGTTTAGTTCCCATAAGCAGACTAGGTTGGTTTGCGGGCAGAGGCTGTGGGAATTCCACAGGGAAGCAGAATCTGCTTCAGTCTAGGGAAGAGCTTTTGAAGAAAAAATATGGGCTATTCAAAGATTTGGATTTCTCTTTACAGACTCTTATTCTGATGTTGTCCCTCACTTCACAGCCGCTGTGGTTTCCTGAATTCTGTCCTCTGCTTCCTCAAGGCAGCAAGACTGTGGATTTTTGTTTTGTTTTGTTTTTTGCTCTTGTTATTCCTTTATTTTTATTTGATACACACACACACACACATATATACACATATATATTTGTATACATATATAGTAAGTTACTCTACACGTTAACATACCGTCATATGTATGAGCTCCCCGTTCCTCAGATATAGCAACACAGCCTGCCCTCCACCACATCACCAAGTGTTCTTCACCATTGTCCAGGGGACTCCACCACCATTTGCGCCCCCCTCCCATTTCCTGTTGGAACCTCAGTTCTATTGCAAGTGTCCAAGGGTTGATTTTGTTTCATTTCTTCCTTCGTTTTGTATATTCACATTTCACCTGTGACTGAGATGACCTGGTATCTGTCTTCTTTTAATTTATTTCACTTAGCATCATCCCCTCTAGATCCATCCATGTTGCTTACATCTCTGGTAAGCACTGTGTAGTATTCCATTGTATATGCATACCACATCTTCTTTATCCATTCCTCCGATGTTGGACACGTAGGTAGTTTCCAGTTCTTAGCTGTTGTGAATAGGGCTGCAGTGAACATGGGGATGCATACTTTTCTGCGGATGGGTGCTTCTGTATCTTCGGAGGTGGATCAAATGATGGTGGAGCCCCCTGGACAGTGGGGAAGAATGCTTGGTGATGTGCTGGAGGGCAGGGTGTGTAGAACTATATGTAAGAAATGAGGGGCCTGTACATAGGATATTATTTTAATGTGCATAATAAGTACAATGAAATGCTTAAAGTGAATTTATTTCCTGCATTTTCAGCAAAGCAGGCGTTCTACAGAGAAAGAGATGGAAGTAGAAAAAGTAAAGCATATGCTCCAGGAGAAGGAGGAACTTCTTAGAAGTCTGAAAGCCCAGCTTACCCAGGCACGGGCAGAGCAAGCAACACAGGTAGGGGTGTAAGTCTCTTCATAATACTAAGTCAGTGAATCACTAAAGCCCAGCAAGTTGTTGCGTATGACGAATACATTTTCCTAGATGCTCAGGAATATTGATCTGTGTGTCTGTCAATTCCCTTCCTTAAGTCTTTTTACTAGACTGTATTTTGGTGCTTACAATTCTTAATTGTAGGTATGCAATATGTTCTTCCAATACATGGTTTTACATATTTTTTTCACAAGGGTTTTCTTAAATGATATAACTTGCAGTATTCTGTTACTTTCCTTAGAGACTTTGATTCACCATATGTACTATCTTTATCTTCTATATTTTTCTCTCATTTGTTTTTTCTTTCTTTCTTTTTAAAAAAGGTTTCTTTTTTGGTGCACCCTGGTGGCCTGGCAGTTTAGTACACCCTGGGAGCAGTCCCACATGCATCCCAACGTCCCAGGGCCGAGAGGAACCAACAATCTGAACAACCAGATAGAAACAAGTAAAGTACTTCTGCCTCATCTCTCTACTTGCCGGTCTACTCGCTGTTTCTTTTTAAAGTTTCTTTTTTCTTCTTATTTTCACTTAGGGCATTGTTCTATGTTTCTTTACTTTTGTGTCCCTTGTATTTTGTCTTTTTTTTTTTCAGAAGTGATTTTTTCCTTTTATATCAAATTCTTCCTGAGTTCTGTCACTTCAGTTCTGTGCTTTCCTAATTCTAATTTATTGGTCTCTCATGTCTTGTCTAACTTAAAAAATTTTTGAACATCTTTTCAAATAGATTTGTTTTTTGAGCATACTCTACTCTGCCTTTATCACCTATAAGTATACTGTTCTGCTCCTCACTCATTTTCTTTTTCATAGTAACTTTGTATTTTTGTGTGAGAGTGAATTTTCTAAACTTTTAGAAGGAAACTTGGTTCGAAATATCTTTCTCATTTTTTATTTAATAGACCTGTTGTTGTTGTTACATATGTATTGTGTTCAAATTTGGTCAATTGGGTTTCTGAGATTTCCTGGTTTTCTTTTGTTGTCTTTCACATCGATCCACATGCACATTGTCCAAAAGAAATATATGAATTATAAGTATAATTCCAAATTATTTTAACAGTTAAATTATAAAAGGTTAAGAAGAAATAGATAAAAATATTTTTAAGGAAAGGCACAGGCAGGAATGAAGGTGAACAGACTGGCAGGCAGGAAGAGAGAGGAGGAGGAGGAAAAAACATGTATTTATTATTTAATTGGTCGTTGCTATTCCCCCCGGCCTGGGTCTCAAACCCAGATCCTTGGAATGTATTTGGGCTATGTCCAGTGACCTTATCCCCTCGGCCACCAGAGCAAATAAATTTTGACACTACGTAACCAGTAGCCTAATATACTTAACATATCTTTTGTTTAAGATTACTGTAAAATTATATTTGTGTTATTTTACATTCTTTTTCTTCACTAAGTGAAATGTGTTTCTCAGTTGGAATGCTAAATTTTCATTGATTATGCTTCACCTGTGTTTATATTTCATAACATTTTCAATTGAGAAAATATGTCCATATACCCAAGTTGTTCTAAGCATAATTAAACTTTCCAGTACTTTCTAATAACTGAACTGAGTACTTTACACTTCATTTTTCCTTCATGTTTTCTTTCTATGATGAAATTATTAAAGTGTACTTTAATTAATTAATATTTTCTTTAATTAATATTTTCTTTAACATATGAAGCATCATATTTCTATAACATTTCTTTAATACTTAATTTTTTCTCTAATCTTTAAATAACATTAAAATATTTTTAATATCCACATTGAGAAACTGGTTTATCATTTCTCGTAGAAACTGTTTGACTTCAGAAAGCATATCAACAAAGCTACCTCTGTGAAAAATAAGAACAAATATCCATATAAAATCTTATGAATGCTAGGTGCAGCTTTTCTTATAATAATCCAAAACTATAAACAACTGACATGTCTATCAACAGGCGACTATTTAAATGAGCTGTGATATAGCCACATGATGAAATAGTATTTAGAAATAAAAACGAAGTATGCCTTTATTTTAAACATTTGTGTATATATGCTTTTGAACTAAAAAATAAGTCAATTACAATTTAAATGTATTTCAATTTATGTATGACTCATGTTTCCATAGTTATTACCTGTGACTCATGCTGCCTGCGTGAGGTATATAAATAAACACATGGCAGTGTTACATAGGCGTACAGGAATAAAATCATTCAAACTGAGTCCACCCATTCATACCAACGAGATCGGTGCTGAGTTTGACACCACCATGCACACTTGTTACTTGCACTACACTCCAGTTTCTGACATGACAAAGTGAAACATAGTCATATCCATGGAAAACTGGCTGCCTCTTAAAGTAAATACTCTTAGTAACTAAATTCCTCATTTGGGTTAGGTGTGCGCCAAACCCCCTACAGCCACACGTGGCTAGTTGGTAATTCATATAGCACGTGCGTGTCACCTCCTGTTTCTGCTCTTTCTGTGATCCTGTTTTGCTTATTTTTTTCAGCTCCTGTAAGTTTCTTTGTCGTGTCACCCCACGTCTGGGAAGGCAGCCCTGGGGAGGACATAGGTCTGACAGGTCCGTGGCGCTGTCGTCCTCCTCACTGTGGACTCCTTGCTTGTGTTTCCCCCAGTGTTGGAGCACGGGGAGCTCCCGTCATGTAAGCTGCAGCTCTGAGACTGGTCAACCGTGCTTTCCAATAAGGACTTCTTGGCCATTGGGGGGTTTTCTTGTTCTCAAGAGCATCAGATATTTATTGCTCTCTTGCTACGTTCTTCCTCTCACTTAGACGCTTAATCCCATGCAGGTTTGTGCCCTTCACTTGGTTGTCCCCACATGCTTTTATTTGGGGGTTCATGGTACTGTCGTCCTAATTTTTGTGTGTATGAGTTTGAATATCATCTGTAGGCTTTTGGTCTTACTAGGTGGTTGTGCTGTCCTTCTATGTGAGAATTCAGAGAATTTGAAAAACTACCATTGCTTCCATCTTCCTCTGACAAATAGTTTTTTAAAACCCTGGTACGTGCAGTTCCCTTTTGTTCTAAATGGAAATTGAAAGGATATTAGTAGCTATTTAGACCAATAAGTAAGTAAGAGAGGTAAAGAACTAAAAGTGTGAATTCTTCTGCTTAAACAGATATTTTTCTTTTGGTGTCTTCAGCTTGATAAACACTGTACAGAGATGGAACCATTGGTGATGAATCAGAAACTGCAAGAAAAGGACTTGATTGTTAGTTCTTTGCAAGTTCAGCTCAGCCAGACACAGGCAGAGCAAGCTACGCAGGTATGACGGGGTACCTCATAATCGTTTGGCTAAAGATTCATGAAAGTCTGATAGGCTCTTACATGACAGGCCAAATCAGAGAATCACTTTTTTAAAAATGAAGTAGATGAAAGTAAAATAGGGAGGTTACAATAGAAATCAGAAAGAGAGTTAGTTGAAAATCGTAGAAGTGTTTGTTATTTACCTTGATGAATTTTTCACAACGTAATTAATGACTCTTAGTTCTTCAGGCACTGAAACTTGATTTAATATCACACAGATCAGTCTCCTACTAAGTTCAAAAGAGTGATAGATAAACCAAAAGAAGTACAAATGATTAGGTCCGTTCATTCCCTATGATAAAAATCTCAGTTGAAGTTAAATTATAATCAGAAGATGACTCAGTGGATATGTTATGAGAAAGAGGTAGCAGTTATGCGATTCATTGTTAAATGACACCTGTATTTGATACTCTTCTTCATATTTATTTCTGCTCCCAGGACCAGACTGTTTAGACTTCATTCTTAACTCTTCTCTGTGTTTCTAAATTTCCAGTTTGACCACCCACCCCTACCTTTTTCCTTTGGGAATGCTTTTGATTCATGAAAAAAAAATTTCCCCGCAGTGCCTTTGCACAATTGTTAATCTCATCCACTGGGCATTTACTCTCTCGATAAATTGTAGTGTTAGTGGTTCTGTCTATGGATGGCCGACTACTGTGTGTACAGTTAAAATTCCATATCCTGAAATGCCTACTTTTAGCCCTTATGGTGTCTTTTTATGTCTAAACACTATGTGTAAGTTCACATGGAGAGATACAGTGATTTTTAACTTAGCGACTTAAAACCTGAAATCCCAAGATCTATAAACGCATGAACTGATCATCATGCAAGTTGTTGAGAATAAGTGCGCCACTAACAGCAACACCCACCGAAGGCATTTGGAGAGATGAGAGAGGTTGCTATGAGAGTGAAGGTTACATGAAAAAGTTAGGATTTAGGCAAAATTGTGATGGATAGATATGTTGACCTGGTAGGGGAAGTAGTCTGTTTTGGAGAATATGTGAGCAGCATCCGATGGAGGTAACAAGAATAGGACACATTTGTGGAAAAGGATCTCTTGGTATTGACCAACTCCAGTGCCCATACACCTGAAACACAGGATTCCAGATTCACGGTGATGTCGGAATTCATATGATACAAAAGAAAGTTAAGACCTTTTTCTCCTACCTAGAAGGAGAGCCAAGGTTCGTTCAAGAAGTTTTCACAAACTGGGGAATCAGCAGGAGCTTGAAGGGCCAGTGCAACACGGGCAAGCTAAGAGCTGGTACGCTTGCGCAGCTGCCCCTGGATCTGCAGGGAGTGGATACGCAGAATCACACACAAAATCCAGAACCAAAGCAAAACGCCAGTACTGAGCAGCTCCACTCAGTTGCTTTATCTCTGTTTCATTCTGTTAAGAGCCAGTTACATATGAGGGCGGTCTGGGAGCCTGCAGGGAATGACAGCTTGGAGGGAACTGTCTGGGGAAGTGATGGGGGTTTGGTAATATACCAAGTCATTTGGTAGACGCAATTCTTTCAAATTAAGACTCGAAAGGCTTAGATTTCTAGATGTAAGGAATTTTGAATCAAAGATGCATTCGTTTGAAGTTTGACTTTGATGGTATACACATTTCAATGAAAGTTTTGGAGTATGAGTGTGATAATGACAGATGTTTAGGGTTTAACAGAAATCTAACTTAACTTTGTATTTTAATATTCTAATTTCTGTAGAACTGCCATCAAGTAAAGCCCACTTCGGATATATACCACTTTGAAAAATACCTCTGTATATTTAAACATGTCTAGTAACTCTACAAATATGACTTGTCATCAAAATTTATATTTAGACTGACTTCTGAGTTTGATAATAGACCTTCCTCTCACATTTGGAAGTTATTGTCAGGTGTGACTCTTCTACCGTTCTCCTTGACATTCATATTTTAATGTAAAAGTATGTCTTGTCTCTCAGTTCTCAGTGCCTCTTTTGGAAAATAGTCTGTGAGCTTTGTGTAATGTTCAGGGAGTCAAACGTGTAGTTTCTTTGGTGTGTCTTCAATTGAGTTCCATGCAGCAGGTGATCTGAAGAAAGATGCCCCTTCGAGACACAAGTCCGTCTTCATGAAGATGAGCTTCTTTGGTTAGTTACCCATGCAGACGTGAAAACAGAGATGCAGCAGGTGTGTTGCTAGCATAGTAGAATGACTGTCGTTTGGTTAACTTTAAATAAGTTATCACGACTGCTCTTCTATCCTGGCCCCACTGCTCTTCACTTGAAGTTGGTGTGCCCTTCGTTGGCTTCTTTTTGCTGTTCTTGTCTTCGGTCGCCTATTGATTATTTTTACGTCTCCTTGCCTTGCGTTTCCCCTCTAAGCAGGTTGGTGGCGCACAAAAGCGAGCTTAATGGACATCTGTGTGTGGTAGTCAGAAATTGGCTTCTTCTCTGTTTGCTGATCATAGCTACCTGTGTGCCAGAAATACTTGACCCAAAGCTTCAAGTCAGTGAAGTCAGTTTAAAACTTTCAAAAAATTAAAGATGAAAAGGAGTGATTTTGAAGCGATACAGTCTTTTGTTAAATCAGCAATTCTCTTAAAAAAAATCATTAAGTGTATCTTCAAACTCGACTTCATTGTTTTTGAGTTTATCACCTACTAACTCAAAGGTATCTGTTTTGTTTAGTTAGTAGTGCATCTGATACCCAAAGTCGTTCTAGTGGTATGTCATAGTTGATCCATTGAGTTGTTTTGGGGTGAAAACTTCCAACGTCTTAGCAAGTCTTCAGAATACACTTAAGTTTCATAAAACAACATTTTTAAAGAAGAATGTTAACGTATACATGTACCATTGTTGTATTTGTCCAACAAAGGTTTGCCAAGTGCATGATGCTGTGTGCCTCAAAGTAGAAAGAAATGGCTCTTCCCAGTTGAGAATGTTTTCTCTGGTGAGGAAATATGTGTGTCCCCTTGCTATCTGGATACAAGATCTCGATCATAGAATTTTAAACGTGAACCTCTGTCATTTTCTCTAATTATTGAAAAGAGTCCTTAATTCAGAGAATTGCTTGCATCTCAATGTGATGTTGTCAGTGCTCTGGAGAAGGCATTTGGGGAGACTTGGCTGCTACAGGATGGGGAGCAAGCATGCTGGCGTCCTTCTCTTTAATCTGTCATCCCCGACATCCAAAAATCTCAAATCCGCGAATCCACATGAAACATTGAAAGGTAAGCAGGAAATGGTGCTCCTTTGTCAGCCAATGCTAACTAGCACATTTTCTCCTCAGAACGTGAGGGAGCTGCAGAGGAAGCTCAGAGAGCATGAAGAGGCCTTGTTGGGTCGCACTCAGGTGGTGGACTTGCTGCAACAGCAGCTGATCGCTGCAGAGGAGAGAAATCAGGTGCAACCTCCTGAGCTTTACCCCCTGCCTTAGGAGTATTCGTCTCCTTGTTGGCTTGCCATGCAGCGATAAGAAATCCTACTGGAAGCCTTCAGAGATGTGATGCTATTTCTTCATTCTTCCAGCACATTCCCTGCGCTGGAGTGGTGCTGATACACAGAGGAGCAAAACAGACCCGGTTCCTTCTCTCATTAAGTTTGCATTTCACATCTGTGTGCCTATAGGTCGAGAGTCCTAATTTGTCTAGAATGTCTGACTTTCTCCAGTGTGTTTCTTTGCTCTCAGTTTTCCCTTTCTCTGAATGGTTATTGGGCTATATGTACTGTCCCTTTTTTGCGGGTTTTCGTTGGTTGACTACCTACCTACTGGAATTAAATATCCCTTTGACTCTGAAGGTGATCAAGGATGCTGCTGCTGTTCTGAAATCTTAAACTCAGGTAGCCAATCGTCACCCAGCCTATCATGGCCTTTCTCAGAGCATCCTGGCCTTCATTCTCAGTGAGATGTCTTGATCCCTCCACTTTGCTCCTCTAGTGTGTTACTTCCAGGCCTCTCTCCTGTCCCTTCTGGGGTGGGCCATTTGGACCATGTGGACTGCCCTTTGTACCAGCCCTTGGAATCCTTGTGCCCTGCCCTGTCACATCAAAGTAGCCAAATCCTAACCCCAGCCAAGTCCTAATCTCCTAATTTTCAACTCTCCTTAAGAAGAAATTCCTTTCTGTATAGAAAGATGTTCCCTTATCGCCAAGCCTACCAAAACTCATTTCCTGATGCCAAGTCCCCTCCCAGCTATCATCAGATAGTCAGACCTAATCCACTTGTGCCACGTACAAGCTAGGTGCTGTCTAGATAGTTACACCTGAGATTTGTGGGTATTTCTCTTCTATGCACCTGTTTAATACCTTCCATAAGTGTCTCTCTCATGGCCTCCTTCTCTGTGCATTGTAGTTATCTGACTGAGTAGGACTCTTTCAGTGATTTCTGAGTTCTTTGAGGTCAGAGATTATATTGATTCATTCATAGTGATTTGTGGAGTTTCATGAACTCCATGTACCATATGTAGTACTAATGCTGGATAATAATGATGATAAAACAGACATTGTCCCTTCCCTCATGGGAGTTTATTTTGTAAAGGGAGAGACAGACACTGAAAGATAAATGACACAAACAAATGGAAATGCAGCATAAGCTAACAAAGTGTCAAGAAGCCAAAACAGAGGGTCTTACGCAGTTGTGCATTTGGTCGAGTCTGATGCCCATGCTTCACCCAAAAGTGCATTTCACTTTGCTCGTTGAAAGGAAAGAATGCATATCTGGCTCACGAGGTGCCGGCTTTATCTCTCTCAGATTCTGCAGTACGATCTCAGTGTCATGGAGCAGAAACACAGAGCAGAGGTGGAAGAGAAGACTTCTTCCATCCTGAGTCTTCAAAAGACTGAACAAGAACTGCACTCAGCCTGTGATGCGCTGAAGGATGAAAATGGAAAGCTTCTCCAGAACCAGAGGGAACAGGCAGTTTGTTCAGCCCAGGCCATTCAACAGCTGGAAGGTCAGTATTTGAATGCTTTCCGACACTACTTGTCCAGCCACCTCAATGACACCGAGTTTTAAAATGCCGGGGGTCTCTTCATGATGTCACGTGCACAAAGCAATCTGATCAGTAGAAAGAATAAGGAAAGCATCTCTTTGGAATTCTTTGTTGCATTTTTCCTACCTCTGACTGAGTTATAATTTGGCTCATTTAATATTGGCTTACTATTAATTAATTATTATTATAGCACTAAAAACTGTTGATGGTGACATGCCAATACTTTAGGAATATGATGTGGAACATGACTGTACTCTGAAGGTTTTGGTGACTGAAATGAGTAGGCTTTGAATTAATTTGTGAAAATACCAGGCCAGAGTAGGTGTTTAGGTGGGGAGACCCAATTGCAAGCAATCATTCTTACTAATAAAGGTGGGTCTACTTCTCTCCTAAGGGAATGTTTCCTTTTACAGAAATCCTTTATCCTTTATGGAGATTTAAGTAAACTTATTTTGAATGCTATTTAATGCATGCCTCAAGTTTAGTATAGTACTCAGAGATTCATATATTTAAAGGAAGGTGCTTTTCCTATGGGTCAGGCACTTCCTAGTTACTGGGGATACACTCTGAGCAGACCAGAGGGGAGGACAGGATGTAAACACGTATATAAGATGATTTGAGAGATGCAGAGA
The DNA here is from genome assembly GCA_004363575.1 of Solenodon paradoxus. Classification (NCBI taxonomy): domain Eukaryota; kingdom Metazoa; phylum Chordata; class Mammalia; order Eulipotyphla; family Solenodontidae; genus Solenodon; species Solenodon paradoxus. The sequence continues at coordinate 158,533 of RJWH01002292.1, forward strand.
ATGATGAATCTAAAAACTTTTTACTGTAAGTGCGCCTGGGATAAAGACAATCAGCAGTAGGGTGGTCAGAGCAGGCATCTGAGCACTTAAAGCCTCGGTGGCGAAAAGGGGTCAATGTGCAGAGAGGCTGAGCTAAAAACATTCCAAGTAGAGAAGAAAGCATCTCGAATTACCCTCCGGTCTGAGTAAACTTGCTATGTTTGTAGACCGAAAGAAAGCCGGTATTTGAGGGGTGGAGGGAACGAAATGGATGGGGGCAGTGTCAGAAGAAAAGTTTGCAGAATAAGTGCGGTACAGTCAGGAGTACCCCAAAAACATTTGGGTGTAGTATAAAAGATTTTCCCATTGGTTATCTCCCCTAATGCTAAAATGTGATGTCTACGAACTTATGCGAATGAACACAGTCTGAGTGTTGTTTTCATGTCAGTAATATATCATGAGCACAGGCAGGTAATGGACAAACTGAGCAAAATGTATTCTCCTCAAGTTCCCAACTTATGCCACAGAAAAAGCTGCTTCATGTCACATGCCTTGACCTCCTCCTCCTTTAAAATCCTCCATTATTAATTATGTTTCATTCAAGTTAATTGTCACCGAGTACAATTCCATCTTGGTTCTCACTCATCTAGTTTTCTCTTGCCACTTTTTTATTTCAATGAAATCAGTCTTTTATTTCCTCCCAGACTATTTTGTCTGTTTCTGTCCTCTTAGTTATTTCATGCTTCTTAAATAGTCTCATACCTAATCTTGTCTCTTTTATGTCAAACACTCTATGCCTGTCTTCTAAGGATATTTATTTTGTGACTTTCAGAAAAGCTGCCTTCTCAAATTACTCTCCTGGAGGCTCAGAATAAAACAGGAGCGGCAGCTAGAGACATCAACGAGGTACGTGGTACATTCTTAAAATAAGCAGATTCTGAACTGGATCAAGAGGAGCTAGGTTCAGATGCAAACATTTCCGCAATTTTCTGATACTGACAGAGAATCACACGAGTCATAATGTTACGGTTTCCCACTTCTCTCCTTTGTTTCAGAAATTATGGAAATTTTGATTTGTCCCGAACCAGGTGTGGTATACTCATTTGGGATTAGATCACCCATTTCTGTACTGGCTTAGAATTTATTTCAACTCCTTTGCCCATCTGAGAAGTTTCTCAGTGAAGAGCTTAAATAAAATCTCTACTTCTTCCTTACCAATTGGCACAGTTTCTCTTAGGACCATATTTAAAAGGATGTCTTTGGGAAATGGGACTTTTATCATCTGAGAACTTCTATGAGAAAGGTGTGCTTGTGTAATATTCTATTGCTTTAAGGTTATTATTTGTGTTATTCTTAATTAGCTGTTTTCTTCTAATCGGGAAGGCAGAGAGAGTGACTACAAATGATGTTGAAGAATGACTTCCCACAAAAGTATCTGCTCCCTTGTTATTGGAGAGACTTCTCCAGAGAAACAACTCATTGGAAGCGTATTGGGGGCAGGGTGGGTGTTGAGGGCAGTTGACTGATTTGAAGACATTGGCTTATGCACTTATAGAGGCTGGCAAATCCCAAATCTGCAGAGTCAGTCAGTAGGCGGGCGACCCCAGGAAGAGTTGCAGTTAAAGTACAAAGGCAGTCTGCTGGCAGAAGTCCCTTTGTGTGGAGGAGTCATTGTTTTTTTGGTTAAGGTCTTCAACTGATTGGACGAGACCTGCACCCCATTACGAACCTCTGCTTTGCTCAAAGTCTACTGATTGAAATGTGAATTTCATTCCTAAACAGACACTTCACAGAAAAAGAATAATGTTTGATTACTACAGGCTAGCCAAGTTGACACTACTGATTGAAATGTGAATTTCATTCCTAAACAGACACTTCACAGAAAAAGAATAATGTTTGATTACTACAGGCTAGCCAAGTTGACACATAACATTAACCACCACTCTTGCATTCAGTATCTTTTCCCGGGGCTATTGCTGCTCTATTCACAAAATTGTCAAAAGGGGGCGATTGAAAACTGGAGCCTAAATGGATACTGCTAGAGTAAAATGAATCTTGTTTGACCAGAAGCGCTGCTCACTATTTTAATTCTTAGCAGTAGTGTCTAGTGAAAGCAAGATAAGTTATCTCAAAAGCAAACAAGAGAAGGAAGCAAGCAATCCACTAAGAAAAACAAAATATTGAGAAATGAGAAGAAATGAATGGAGTAATAAAAAGGAAAAGAGGAAAAAAACACAGATAAATTGGTAACCCAAGGTAACCTCTTGGGGTAGGAGAGAGTGAGAAGAGGTTCATAGAAAGTGTAAGCTCAGCTGAAAGGGGAAGACTGGTCTTAGGAGAAAATATAGTGGGCGAGTAGAAAAGAGCAACGTTTTCTTGTTCTCCCTGCCCCCTGTCGTTACCGGATGACATTGATGTTTAACGAGTCCAAACATTCATTGAACATGGCAGTGTGGTAGGATCAGCAGAGGTCATGACTAAGAGGAGTGTGTGAAGTGGGGTTGCAGAGAGTTAGAACTAAGAGGACCTAAGAATACTTAAGGTAAAAGGAAAAACCCAAGAGGCGTGAGTTGCAGTGATATCTTCTGGACATAAAATGATGCCTTCACCGTGTCAGGACTCTTAATGGATAGAGGGCTGCATAAATAGGAACATGATGTGAAGGAATTGGAGAGGAACTTTTTCCCTGAGCTAAATATTACTGAGTCCCATTTTGGTGCCTAGGCACTTTAATGTGAGTAATGCAGAGAGCAGAGAAATTTTTTTGTTTTTTAAGAAGAAAGGGAGAGGGAAAAGGCAGCATTTTTATTTAGTTGTTTATCTTTAGTCTTTGGTTTCTTCTTTGCATGGTCCATACCAATGCCGTCTCGGCCACCTGAGCCACAAGGGTAAACCCAAGAGAGAGGAGAATTTGAAATGATTAAAACCAATGCTTATGAACAATGACGAGAGGTAATTTTTTAAAAAATAATTAGTACTTCTAATCTACCAGCTAATCTACCTTTTGTTCTTAGTGACTGGGATTATGATTCTAAGGTAATATGTCCTTTTCACTGAATACTTAACTCGGTGCCAGCTTCTGGCAGCCAGTGGCAGTACCAGGGGGAGAACTCAGGCATTCAGGCTGCAGAGCTTATACGCTGGGCCCTTCCATCATTTAATGGTCGTTTTGTTTTGTTTTTACCTCCTCTTGAGAAATCAGAAATTTTTCTCAACAATAAAAGGTGATATATGGTGGGCAAAATTGGAGATTTTAGTGCTTGTAATAAAATACAAATTACATTTGCCATGAGCTTTGCTGTTTCTGTTTCCCAAGACAGTCGTTATAGAAATACTTTGTGTTAATGAGCAGTCCAGCAGTCATCTTTAACTTGGTCAGTACTTTGTCAAACAAGCCCATAGCAGAACTCCTCCTTGATCATTGAATCCTTCTTAATCATTCGATCCTGATCCTTATCTCACTCTTCTTGTTTAATCAACTGCTTGGCTGTTGTTAATGACTCTCTTCTGTAATATTTCTTGTTTCAGTAGATAATTTAGGGGGGAAGATCCTTTAATTTCCTCCTTGGTATGCGATGAAACAAAAAATGTAATTCATTTTCTGCTTCCCTTTTTATTTTTAAGCAGTTCGTAGAAAAAGCAAGCAGGAGCTTCAATCTGAAAGGAAAAAGCTTCCCATTCTAAGTCAGGAATGTGTAGAAAATGAGTCCCAAGTTTCCCTAGTTCTTAGGAATATGACTTGCCCTCCATGCGAGTTTGACAGGGTGCCCTCAGAGGTTGAATTTGTAAGATAGAAACTGATTTTAAAAGCATTCCACAGTTTTCTGGGAGGGAAGGGGGTTTGAACTGGAAAAAAGCACAAAAAAACCAGTTTTTGATTAGGCGATTTCTTATAAAACATTTGACTGAGGCTTCCTCCCTCCTGTTTTTATAGCTCAGCACAGTCGAGATTACCAGCTTCAACAAGAGCAGCCTTTCTGCAGCGGGAAGTGGACAAGAGGTCCTTGAGAAGGCATTATCTCAGAAACACAAAGCACTATCCATCTTATCATTGGAAATGAAGGAAGCTCAAGAAGAGATTGCATTCCTTAAGCTGCAGTTCCAAGACAAAAGGGCCGAGGGGGACCCCAAGTTCCCTGACCCGGGAGACATGAGACAGACAGGGAGTGGAGGAATAGCTGCAGTTAGAATGGAAACACTGCGTGAAAAGACAGGGCAGCAGTCCCCAGAGGTGCCAGATGAAGAGAGCGATCCTCCTGCAGCTGAAAAAGAAGAGCAGATGAGCACTCAGTACCAAAACACGCCCCCTGAGGAGGGGCCCTTCAATGGCACTGCAATGGATGTGGAATCAGCAAAGTGGGGGGCTGCTGATAAACACCCCTCTCAGGTACCAGGTCAGTGTCACCAGCAGGAACTGGGAAAGCTCAAGAGTCAAATTTTGGAGCTTGAGATGAGCTTAGGTAAAGCAGAAGAAATCTATGAGAAAAATCTAGACGAGAAAGCAAAAGAAATAAGCAACCTAAGCCAGTTGGTTGAAGAGTTTAAGGAAAATGCAGAAAACACCAAGGGTGCATTCACTGCTCTGTGTGAAGAGAGACACAAGCTGCTTGTTCAGGTGAAGGAACTGGACATAGTAACAGACCTAAAGACTCGAGTACAACAACTGGAGGCACACCTGGCACAAGCCGAGCGGCAGAGTAGACTTGACTATGAAAGTCAAATCACGCATCACAGCTTGCTGACTGAGCAGATTCACAGTCTCCACGTAGAAGCCAAATGCAAGGAGGTGAAGGTGGAAGCTTTACAGAATGGACTGGATGGTTTGCAGCTCCAGTTCTCAGAGCAGGGCACACTGGTGGTAGGCCTGCAGGGTCAGCTGAAAAAGAAGGAGTGTGAAGTGCTGGAGGTGACAGAGCGTGCAATGGCTCTCTCCACGAAGATGGAAGAACTTTCACAGGTGCTTTCACAGAAGGAACATGAAATTGCAAAAATGGATGAGCTCCTCCAGGAGAAAAAGAGGGACATGGAAACCCTCCAACAAACCATCAAGGAGAAGGATCAGCAAGTTAAGCAGCTTCAGGAAAATTTGAATGGGATGGTGGTCCAGCTGGCAGCTTTCACCAAGAGCATGTCTTCCCTCCAGGATGATGGGGTCAGGGTGATAGAGAAAGCCAGGAAATGGGAGAGGAAATTCAGTGAAGCCATTCAAGCCAAAGAAGAAGAAATGAGCTTCAAAGAGATGAATCGCGCTGTCCTCAAAGATCAGCTCAGGCAGATGTCCACCCATGTGGAGGAACTGAAGATCAACATTTCCAGGTAAATGAAAAATGTCTTCTGGTCTTCCAAGGTGGCGAGGGGCAAAGAAAGTCTCAATACTATTTTAGTAACTGGAATATTATGGCCCTGATTTGTCTTGAATTTTCCTAAATGATACATTCTCTTTCGCTTCTCTTTTTTACCTTTTGTAAATGACTTTCTGCTGCAACTTGAATTAACATGAAAAACTCACATCTGCTCCTCTTCCCATCTTTCTGATGAGAGAGCACTTAGATTTCTCGCTCTTCATTTCCATTTCCATCTGGAATTTTACCACAGTTCTCCCAGATTTTTGTCTTCACCCTCTAAATGATCTCATCTTTCGTCTCCCCCTATTCCGTATCAATTCATACTGCATATGCCTACAAGAATTATTTTCCTCAAGTCCCAGTTTTATTCTTCCAGTTCAAGGTCTAACAATGACCGCCCTCCCCCCGTACTTTGTACTTCTCCACTTTTATGCGACCCCTATCTTCTGAACTAGATTTCCTTGTTATCTCCTATTAAGTGATTTCTTAAAGGGGCCACCAGATATTACTTTATCTGGAGTGAAGTAAAACTGCAAAATAGGAGAAAAGACTCCTTTGAAGTTTATTACATAAATGCATGAACCTTTAAGTGCACACTGTATGTTTACTGCAGGGCATTCAGTAGAACAAGTATCTCTTCATTAGAACACCTTCATGTATGAATATTTACTCACTTGTAGATCTGGATGAGTTTTGTAGTATATGTTCCTTAGGCATCAAGCAGTTGTTCCTTGAAATACCTAATGCCTCCTCTCCATTTTGTTTCAGTCTTGAACATGACAAACAGATTTGGGAAACTAAGGCCCAAACAGAGGTCCAGCTTCAACAGAAGGTCAATGATACCCTTCAGGGAGAAAACAGACAACTTTTGATCCAGCTGGAAGAGATTCAGCATCTATACCACTCTTCTCAGAATGAATTAGCAAAGTTGGAATCAGGACTTAAGACTCTCCAGAGACCAGTCGTCTGATTTAAACAACGCCTTAGAAAAGTGTAAGGAAAATAAAGAATATTTGGACGGGGGTCATAAAGGAACAAGAGGCCAGTATCCAGAATTGTAAGTTCCGTTATGAACAACTGGAGACTGATCTTCAGGCCTCCAGACAACTGACCAGTAGGCTGCATGAAGAAATAAACATGAAGGAGCAGAAGATCAGAAGTCTCCTTTCTGCAAAGGAACAGGCAGTCCAAGTAGCTGTAGCTGAACTCCATCAACAGCACAATGAAGAAATTAAAGAACTGGAAAACTTGCTATCCCAGGGGGAAAAGGAGAGTACCTTAGAGGAGAAGGAAAATGGTGCATACAAAACCAGTCAGCTGATGGAAACCCTGAAATCCATTAAAAAGGAGAATACGCAACACAAGGCTCAGTTGAATTCCTTTGTGAAGTCCACGTCCTCTCTCCAGGATGACCGAGACCGCATCCTTGGGGACTACCGACTGCTGGAAAAGCGCCATCTCTCTGTCATCTTGGAAAAAGACCAATTCATCCAAGACGCTGCTGCTGAGAACAAGAGATTTACGGCAGAAATTCGGTCCTTGAGAAGTCAGATGGATGATCTATATTCTGAGAATGCCAAGCTAGAGGCAGAACTGATTCAATGTAGGGAGGACCTGAAACAGGTGCTATCAAGAAAGGACTCTCAGCAAAAGCAACTCCTTGAAGCTCAACTGCAGCAGAATAAGGAGCTGAAAATTGAATGTGCTCAATTAGAGACAAAACTGCAGGAGTCCGCGGAAGCCCAGAAAGACCTGCGAAGGGCCTCTGTTGCCCTACAGAAGGAGAAGCTCAGTTCATCTAGAAAGACTGAGAGCTTGCAGGGAACCATATCCCAGCCGAAGAGAGAGCTCACAGCCTTGCAGGAAGAAGGTCATCTAAGAATATTTCAGGCCCAGTTAAAAGCCAAAGAAGAGGAGGTCCAGAGGATAAGTGCTTCGCTTTCTTCCACTCAGAAGAGAATCACGGGACTGGAAGAGGAAGTGCTGCAGGTTCAGAAGGAAGCAGACAAGAAAGTAGGTGAAATTAAAGATAACCTGAAGAAAGAATTAAAGCATCTTCATCACGATGCAGGAATAATGAGAAATGAAATGGAAAGAGCTGGAGAGAGAGTGGCGGAGCTGGCCAGAGCTCTGGTAGAAATGGAGCAGAAATTACTCACAGTCACCAAAGAAAATAAAGGCCTCACAGCACAAATCCAGAGAAGGTCCATGGATTCCCTGCAAAATAGCAGAGTTAGTGCCACTGAGGAGCTTGATGACCTGACGAGGAAATACGATAGCGGTCTGAAGGAGTTGGCACAGCTCAGAGAGCTGGGCCTCTTGACCAGAGAGAAGGACACTCTTTCTAAAGCCGCCTCTCCAGTGCACTCCACTGAGCAGAACGGCTCACCTCACCTGGAGAAATTCAACCAGCAGCTTCTAGCCAAAGAGAAGCAGCTGCGGCACTTGTCTTCCCAACTAGAAGCTTTTTACAACCAAGTGCATTCCTATTCCAAGGCTATGGACAGTCTACAGATTGAAAGGGATGAGCGGTTGAGTGATCTTCAGTGGTTCCACAAGTTGGAGAAAGGGGAGCAGAGGTCTGCAGCCCAGCCCGCCACCAGCCCGGCTGAAGTAGAGAGTTTTAAAAATGCTATGTCCTCACTCCAAAATGACGGAGACCGACTGGTGAGTGCCTGTTCTCACTTTCTGGTTTTCCTTTGCGAGTGTTTTTTCAGACTTGATATTTAAGTGGGTCTTCATTGCTCTAGAAGTGGAGAAGCAAATTCTTATACATGCTCTCTGGGCACTTGGGCAGTAGGAGACATCCCATGGGTTCTCTTTGGTCTTAGAGAAGCACGGAAGACTTAAGAGATGGAGACAAGAACTGTGTTAAACATGTACACATGTGCTGCAGATGTCCTCAGAATTTGCCCTTGTTAAGTTGAAAGAACATGTAAGGGTCACTCACTGCCTTATTATAGCTGCAGTTTAGTAGTATATCATCTGATAGAATTAGGGACAGAGAGGATGCAGCTAGTTTCACATGTTAAGTCTAACTCAGTGCTACTTTGGAAAAGTTACATGTAAGAGCAGTTAATTTCAATAAATTGACCAGTGAGGTTTTATTTGCAGACTAAACCATTTACCCACTTGTTTTAACTCTGTTTCCCACTACCTCTCTTTGATTAGAAATTGAAGAAGAATCGCCAATGCTAAAATTGTGTTTTCAGTAGGTCTGGTAGCTTGGCCTGGGTTCCTTTTTTCTGAAACCATCTAAGTCATCAGGATTCAGAGGCAAAAATTAGACCAGTTGCCAGGAGATTCTATCTGGTGACATTCCCATCTTCATTTTCCTGTGTCTCTTAACTGTTAAGACAATGTTCTTAGATCAAGTAGGAAATCAGCTGAATTTTGAAACTCTGGATTTTCCATTTTAAAAGGTGCCCCATGCCCAGCATCCGAAAACTCTACTTTTGTTTTTCCCTTTTTAAGGAAAGGTGCAAAAGGAATGAAGGCGAGCAGAGACAGATAGGCAGGAAGAGAGGAGGAAGAAGCATTTCATTCAATTCATTTAGATGTTCATCTGGTTGTTTCCCCAGCCCCAAGTCTTCAGTCAGGAGCCTTGAGATGTTTGTGGACTATGCCTCTGGTGAACTAAACTGGTAGATCAGAGGGCATAGTAAAAATCCTTGTGGAAAGATTTTCTCCCTAACTGGACAACCTTGTGCAATTTTTTCTTTTCCTTTGTAGGTAATGTGTTTTTTTTTCTTGTGACACACATCATCTAATATTTGTAGTCTTTTCCCTTTTGTAGTCTGAACAAATCTCCCCCCATTTTCAGTTATGATTTGACATCAACACAATTTATGCTTGTTGATTTTTTTAATAGTTCGAGTCTGGCTGACTTTACTGTAGAGGTTTGACCTTGTGTCATTCCTTTGAGAATACAGATGCAACAGGTTTTCCTCAGGACATCGTACTTCACGGCTGTCATTTTCGGCACCCTGGTGCTGATTATCTTCTAAATCAAAGTCTTGTTCCCAGAGAAGCTGATAAGGGACACTCTGGATTAACTGTGTTTCTTTCTGTGAGTTACTTTATTCTTCTAACTATTGTAAGCACTAGGGATGTTTCTTTGTCTCTCTCTTCTGTTTTCTTAATTTTGTAAAAGGAATGATATAGGCAGCAGGCAGGAAGCGAGAGGAGGAAACAGCATCTTTATTTTATTTTTACTTTAGTCATTCACACCGGTTGTTTCCCCAGTCCCACGACTAGAATCCACGGGTGCGTGGCCTGCATGCCTTCAGAGGTGATTGACCTAACTGCTGCTTCCTCAGGGAGGACCAAGACTTTCTCTCTCTTAACCTCAGTTCCACATTTTTGCTGGGTATTTAGAAGTCAAACCAACTTTTAAAAATATTTCCATGTTTCCTTTACTCATAGTCATATTCTTCTGCTCTCTAAGGCTCATAAGTATGTATGATTTTATTCCATTTATTCCACAGGGTTCATCACCTTTTTATTCACAGTATCACTCAAATGTCTGTTTGCTTTTTGTCAGCATCAGCATCTTAGGATGAGTTCATAAATCCTTATCCTTAAACTGTTGTAATACAGCTGCTCTCAATTTGTCACCTCTCTACGACATTGTGTGTGTGTGTGTCATTGCTGAAAAACCTTCCTGAAACTCTATTGTGTACTGCGTACTACTCAGAACCTTTAATAGTTGCACTATCTCTAGAATAGGCTTCGATTCAAACCTCCTCATCTGGCATTATAATATTTCCTTACTTTTCCTTCCAGCCTTCCCTTTTCCTCTCCCCTACTCACTCGTCCTTTCAGCCAAACTGATCTACTCAGTTTGCGATAATCACAGCTAATACTTCCTGGTTCCCACATTACCATTCTTCAGTCAAAATGTTCTCTCGCCTGTTTTCCTTCTTTGGATGACTGTTTCCCACTCTTTAAATCTCACTCCGAGCTCAACTCATTTGGTTACTTTTCTAGCTCTCTTGATTGTCTGTTGTCTGTTACTTGTTCATCCCTGGTACTTGGTTTGCTTCTTCCTCATTTGTGTGTGTGTGTGTGTGTGTGTGTGTGTGTGTGCGTGCGTGCATGTGCATGTGTGTGTGTGTATGTTGAATTTTTATGTACTACTTTTCTATTTTTTTCAATTTGATTGCAAACGGCTACTTAAGTGAGTGTCATGTCTTAACACTTGTTTGTACTCCCCAGCATTCTTAGCATAGGGGTAACAAATCATATGGTAGACAATCAACTGTTGTCTGTTTATTCGCTCTTTATTTGTGATCGTTAGCGACAACATTATTTTCCCCCTCTTGTAAAAGCTGTCATATTGGAGAGTTATGGAAACTTTTGAGAGTGAGGTTTTGCCATCAAAGAATCATAAAGCATAAACAGGGTTATAAATCATACGAAGGCCTGACACTCTGGCTTGGGGAGACTGTGTGTGTGATCCAGTCGCCGGCTAGATGTGTAGTAAATATGGGGGATGTCTTATTATCAACCACTCTCAGCTTAGACATTCAGTCTAGGTCAGCAGTGTTCAAGGCAGGACTATATACTCCCTTTCCCTCAGTACTACTTTTGAGGTGATTTAGGTCTTACATGGATTTGGTCTTTACTTAGTCAAGGGAAAATTTCCCAAATAAAGTCAGAGGATCCAAGTAGTGGGGAATTAATCAGGAGTTCTACTAGAGTGTAACAACTCTGAAAACATTCTGGAGCTTTAATAATTATCCAAACTCCCTTAAGAGTTTCTCATAACCACAGGAAGCTCTTAGACAATTCTATCCCAAAGATTGGAGAAAAGTCTCTAGAGGTGCCTGTATTTGTTTATACTGACTTTCATTCTGAAAATAACTTAAGGTAGCATAGGAAAATACGAACAGGTTTTCAAGGTGTAATATAATACAAGGAAGGGAGAAAACCTGAGAATAGGAGAGAAAAGATTAAACCAGGGTGAGCTTAGTGTCCCAAGAAGATGTCACAATATGCTGAATGCTTTGTTAGAAAGACGGGCCACTGATTTTGCCCTGAGTTTTCTGGTCATCAGAAAACTATGAAAACAAAGAAACGTGCAGGAATTTCCATGTCCATATTTTAGGAAAATGGAAGAAATAAAAACTACTTCTGCAAGCTGAGAGTAGTTATCTTTTATGCATTTAGGCCTGTAATGAATTTCTTCTGTGTTTTCAGACAGGACACTATGAAAATGCAAAACTGCTTAACGTCTCTGCATTAGATATGGTCGTGTATTTTATAGGGCTTTGAGTTATCCCTTGCAGATAGCACACAGCACATGATTTTTTTACAGTCCACTGTGTAGTCTCAGACACAGTTTTCTGGTGGTCTGATCTGTACCATGGTTAAGACTCAGAATATCTGGAGGAGCGAGTGGATTGCATAAAGAATTTTTTGTGGGTTTTCGTTTGGTTTGGTTTGCTTCACTGAAGTCACTGTGATTTACAAACCAGAAGTTCAGATGTGCAGGCTCATTCTCCATCAGAGTTAAGCCCACCGCACCAACCACCACATTTCCAGCAGTCTCCACCACTGTCCGCTGGGTCCACCACCTGCTTCCCTGCTGATACCTCAGTTCTGCTGTCAGTGTCCAAGGGCTAGTTTCTTTCTCCTCTGTGCGTTTCTTTATACTCCACCTATGAGGGAGCCACCCCATAATGTTTTTGTTTTCAAACAAAACCGTTTCATTTTAGTTTGGGGTGAAAAAATTCCCTATACAATCTTTGATGGGAAAAGAACAGTGGCAGCCCACCCTCTTTCTCCTCCTGAGGCAATCTGCTTTCAACCCTTTTAGCTGATTAATTTGGTGTTTCCTTGGTGTCTGAATTTGCTAAATGTGCATCTTAGTTTGGTATTCTTTGCACTAGCTATTGACATTCTTCTCTGATGACAGGCTTTAGGTCTATTCCCTCCTTTTCTGCAGTACATAGCCCATTTTAAACATACAACCCCTTTGCCATTCTCCTTATGTATTTTAGTTCTGGTTAAATCAATATTCAGTGTTCACATTTGTATGACTGCAAATGCTGTTAGAGCTGAGACGTACTTTTATTTCTAACATTTTTTTCCTAGAGTTAACAACTGAGTTTTTTTTTACTGTTCATTTTCTTTGTACGTATCCATGTAACTTAATTCTAGATTTACTGTACTTTATTTGCATCTTGAAAGATGTTTATTCTTATCAATCTCATTTACATGAAGAAAATTCTCCTGGAATCTTTGACTTGCTTTTATATGAACCGGATGCTTTGTTCTAGGACGTCATTTTTCATCCTAGAATTTCTACTGTCACCTCTTCTTTTAGATCTTCTGTTTCTTGCATTCCAAGTTTTCCTTATCATGGTTTTATGCCTCTTTTTTAAGGAAATATGCAGGCAGGAATGAAGGCAAATAGGCAGGCAGGCAGCAGTAACAGAGAGTAGGTAGAAGCACTTTTTATTTTTATTTAGTTGTTCACACTGTTTGTTTCTCCCCAGACCTGGGACTCGAACCCAGGGGTATGTAGCCTGTGCTCCTTCGGAGGTGATTGACCTAACCGCTGCTGTACTAGAGGGCGCCACGTGCTGTCATTTTGATGGACCAAATCATTCAGTAGCTTCCTAAGAAGCTTTATTGACGTGGGAGGTAAACTTGTTGAGGAGGTTTTTCCCTATGTCATGCCCGATTGATAGCGTGACTGGGCATAGAATTCTAGGCTAAATGTCCTTTCAAAATTATGAAAACCTTGGTCTGTTGCCTTAAAAGGTTTGTTGCTTACACTGTGGTTCTGAAGTCTAAAGCTGGTCTGATTCCTGACCCTTTGTGTCTGAAGTTTCTCTTTCTCATTTCTCATGTCTCTGAAAATTTTAGTGCTGGAATTTCTGAAACTCACAAAGGGACTTATGAGGTTCTGGAATGTCACAGTAATAGACTTTGGTGTGGGGTCCATTTTCACCCATCATGCTGTCAAGTCCTTTGAACCTAAGACATCGCACCTCCTTTTGGGGGGGGGGGAGTTCTTTTGAATGTTTTACCATTTTCACCATCCTTTTTTCTTGTCTTTTTTTCCTGAAGATCCTGTTATGTAGAAATAGGACCTTCTGGTTCCGTTCTATAATTTTCACACCTTTTCTCTTGTTTTCGCTACACTTTGGGAAGATTTTCTCACCTTGGTCTTCGGAACCCTATTTTGAAGTTTTCGTATTTAGTTTATGTTCCTAATCTCTGTAAAGATTCTTTTCTCCTCCTTTCTTGAATGTATGTTCTTATCGCTCCAAAAATAGTGATGGTAGTTTTGTTTAAATTTTCTCATGGTGAGTTTCTCTTTATATTTTTTATTTCTGATATAGCATTTTTAATTTCCAGTATTTTCCCTGAAACATTTGAGCATATTGTATTCTTTACCTTGGTCATCTCTTCTGAAATATTTTTCTTTCGTTTCACTGTTTCTATGTCTTCCTTAATATTAGCCATTCTTCAGGTGAGGATTAATCTTTGGTGTACTCTTCATCTAAGAGTAGGGTCTTACAAAGCTTGTGGGTGGGATTTACAAACAAAATTTCATTTCAGGGTGATCTTGTTGAGTTTTTTGTGGAGAGTGGCCATGATAGGGTATCCTTGATCCTATGTCAGATTTTCTAGAGAAATCAACACCTGCAAAGAAGGTAAAAAGGCCCATGTGTCAACACTGCTTGCTGAGGAAGGAAAGATATCAGGCTCTCAGAAAGCATTCACTTGATGACATTATTTTAGAGCAGTCCTGTTACCGTCAGCAGTGCCTACTATTCCATAGTCCAGAGAATAAAGTTCCAGACATCTGTAAGGGTAACAAACATGTGGCACCGAGAAGGGTCCCTAGGGATGTGGCTGTTTCTTAAGCAGCTTTCATCTAATCCTCCTTATTTCAGCTGCCACCTCCTACCTACCCCATCTCTATCATTTCCAGAGGCACCTGGTGGCATTCATTCTCGAGCCTTTCGATGATTCCGTAGAGTATGTTTTATTGGTTCTTGGCTTTCCCTTCTGCCAGTCTAAGATCCGGCCTTTCCGAATCTGTTAAGTCAGATCGTACTTACGCAGCTGCTTTTCAGCTTCAAAACAGACTTTGGTGCTGCTGACTCCTCTTGTTCTTGTGCTCGATGCAGGAAAAGAAATCTCTGAGTTATCGCTTCATTGATGCTGCCAGAGTGGGTGAAAGAGAGGTGCACTTCCAGGCCCCTCTGCTTTCCGAGATGTCCTGAGTTTATCTAGTACTGCCAAGCTGTTATTATTTGGGAGAAAGAGATTGAAGATATGCCTAGAGCGTCGATAGGCACTTTTACTAATGAAGGTCAAGGGCAGCAGCATCGCCTCAGTATCACTAACTTTATGTGTGGGGTCCATTCACGTTCTCATTTCATTCTCATGATCTTACGAAAAGCACTACAGTTTTTTTTTATAGGTGAGGGCAGTTAAGGCCTGAACATGTTGAAGCATGTATGAGGGTCATGCAAGCTCTGAGGGCAGGACATCTGATGGCAAAGCGTTCGTGCTCTTAACCATCAGGCCTGGATATCACGCTTTCTTTCCCATCAGCTTAAGCTAAACTAGACTGAGGTTGATCTCCAGGTAAGAAAGTTAAGAAACCTAACCCCAGAGCATAAGGATAAAGAGAAAGTGGAATTATCTTTATAATCCATGTTCTACAAAGTTGCCGCCCCAAGGAAGCTCTAGGTCCCTGACCTCTACCCCATGTCAGAGTTGTGGCTCTAGGGTCAATTCAGGACTTCAGGGGCAGGGATAGAATTTTCAGGAATGATCATACCCGGTAGCTTCATGGCAGGGGCGGAGGGGTGGGGGGTGACTTGCACCTGCCACTGCTCGTATTTCACCATTTTCAAGTCTTGCTGCAGTGATACGTCAGTGGACTGTTGGGTGTTGCATTCTTTTGTGATGTCTGACTTAGCAGGGAGCTGTCATGACTCATCACTAGGTGAGTTGTGATGAAAGTGACCCTTTTACTTTCCCTTTGGTTAAAGCTGGAAGTACTGAAGCATCTGCAGCAGCAGCACCTACAAATTAACCAAGACATCACTGAGTTATGTCTACTGGAGGTGCAACTTCAGGAGTGCCATACGACAAAAACATTCCAGATGGTGCAAGAACAACTCAGGCAGGAAAATCTCTCCTGGCAGCGTGAGGTGCATCAGCTCAGGTATGATAATCCCTGCTGGTCCATGCTTTTCTTTCATAAAAAAAATGTGATCGTGAAATTACTATGAATGTATAAAAACGTTGCAGCCATGGTAGAGAAAGTTCCTGTGGCATGTCCACCCAGTTTTCTCCTGTAGTCGCATCTCACATAACTACTATGATAGCAAACCCAGGAAATGGACACTGGAATGATTCAGAGACCTTAGCTTAATTTCACCAATTTTGTATTCACTTGAATCTGTGTGTGTATAGCTCTATAAAATTTTCTGTGTGTGGATGCTTGCAGGAATCACCACAAACAAGATATAGTACTACTCCATTGTCATAAGACATTCCTGTGCTGCTAGTTAATTGTCACACACTTCCCCTTGAGATCCATCAGCACTCTCACACGCATCTGTAGTTCGTGTGTTTTATTGACAGATAGCATGCCACAGTGAGTGTGGAGTGTACCCACTGAAGAATAGAAGTGTGGTTTCTAATTTTCAGACATAATAAATACAGAGCCACTATAGCATGTCATGAGAGATTTTTGTGTGAATAGTTTCCATTTCTCTGAGATAATGGCTTAGCCGTGTAAATGCTAGGTTACTTTTATGGTATTTATGTTTATAGGAAACTAAAACATAACTGCATTCTAGATCGACTGTACCATTTTATATTCCTACTGACAATATGTGATTGATCTAGTTTCAGTATCAAATGTTGCATCCTTAACAGTAGTTTATATTTTAGCTGTATTTTAGTTGTTTTGATAGGTATATAATGATGCTCCATACATTACATTTTGATGATAACTTGCCTAATGGTTAATAATGTTATATTTTTATTTGACATTCAAACACCTTTGAAAAAATGTTTATTCCTATGCTTTGTCCATTATCTAACTGGGTGGTTAGTTTTATACTGTTGTGTTTTGAGAATTGTTTATATATTTTAGATAGTTCTTTGTTATATATGTGGTTTGCCAATATTTTCTCTCAGACTGCATTTCATCTTTCTCATAAGTTCTTTTAATCTTGACATAATTCAATTTATTATTTTCCTCTTTATTCTGATTACATTTTTACTATTTTTCTATCGTTGAGTTCAATATTCTTTCTTTCATCACCTCTGCCCATGCTATTGGGCCGCTGAGTTAGCTTTTCACTTGGTTTTTGGCTTGTTCAGTTCTGTTTTAGGTCTTTTATTTATTTGCTGAGGCATTCTGTATTTTTCCTTCTTTCCAGGATGTTAGTAATGGCTTCTGGAAGCATTTCTGCAATGATTGCTTTAAAATCCCCTTCATGTATTTCACCATCTGTGTTCTCTTGGTTTTGTAATGTGTTGATTTTCTTTGCTCGATTGAGTTGTGATTTCTCCGGTCCTTCATATAATGAGTGATTTTGGGTTGCATCCTGAACATTTGGGGGATTCTGGTACAAGACTCTTGGTCATATTGACATCTCCTACTTTAGTAGACTTCCACTGTCACCGTCACCGTGCCCATAGGGGATGGGTCCGTTGCCACCTGATGGCCAGATGGAAAGTGAAGGGCAGTGTCTCCCCACTCAGAGTTCACTCAGAGTTCACTGTCCCCTCAAGGGAAGTGATGCCCTAACACTGCCAGAAGAGGTGCAAGTCCAGACTCCACGCCTGCATGCCCTGCCTCTGCAGTTGGTGGAGGGAAGGTTCTCACTGTGAGAGGACAAATCCAAGCACCACACCCGGCTTCACTGGCACCATTTGCTCCCCAGGAATACAGCTGTCTTCCGTGTCTTCCTTCTGGAATTGAAACTCAAAAGATGAGATAAATTGCTGCATTTCAACCTCATCCTTTATTCTGCGAGGGGAATAGTTGCTGCCACTTTATTTTATTGTATTATCAAGTGATTGTCACGTGAGCGGGCATCCAGTGTGTCTTTCTCCAGATGCACACGAATGCTGCCCATTGAATGGTGGGCATCTGCAGGTGACTGGGACCTCGTGGAAGCATCACCTGGATGTCTACCAGAGTATCTCAGATCACCTGGAACGACAAAAACTAAATACTCAGTCCCCCGTATAAGCCTGCGAAGAGCTGCAAAGCACTGCCTCCAAGACTGGCTTCTTCATCTGACTTTCTTTAAGACTCCCTCCCTGTCTTTGACTCTTAAATACTCTGGAGAAGTGAGCTCTCCAAACATGAAGCAGCTGGAACATCCTGCTCAAGATTCTAGTGCCTTTGGGGGTGGTGTTCTTTTGGCCTCTTTGTCAAGAGAACCTGGATTCATACCAGCATCTCTCTCTTCCACTTTGACACCTGGTTTGCTTAATCTCTTTGGTCCCTGGGCTCTCTTGCTTCAGGGACAAGCAGGTGAAGGAGAGCTTTCCTATAGCTGAGTTCTCTTCAGGAATCAGTTTGCTCCTTGTGCCCCAATTTCTGCTCTTGTCCATCCTGCCAAAAGACATGGCAGCTAGAAGCTTTTTATGGAAGACGGTGACATTTCTCATGCATTCTCACCCTTACACTCATTTCTTGTTCTTCCTTTTCAGGAATATGTTTTAGAAAATTCCAGTGCCTTTGGCACATAATGACCTTGTAGTAAAAATTTCGTTTCTAAGCTTTTTGAAACAATGTTGACTAACAGAAGTCACCTCTTAGCAAAAGCACTATTTCAAAAGAGGACTATATCAATTATAAAAGAAGGGCCTATTTACCTTATTTCTGGAGAGAGAAAAAAACTGGATACAGTTCAAATAAGACCTCATATATTATTCAGAAAAATACATTGGTACTACTGAAAGTGAAGAGACGCTGCAGAAATTTGCTTACGATTGTAGTGGATTTTTTCAGGCATAGTGTAGAGAGAAGTAGAACTAAAAATTATGGCAGAGGTAGCTTTAGTAATATGAAAGAAAAGCAGCTAGGATTAAAGAAGAAGCCTTCTTGACCAAATTCAGGCAATGAATAAATAGAAATAGCAGCAGCTAATATTCTTCAGTGATTACAAAGTGCCAGGGCCTGTGTTTGCTCTATGACATCAGTATCGCACACAATCCTCAGTAATCCTATAGAGAAAGACAGGATATTCTTGTTTTACCAGTTCAACCCGAGATATTGAGTCACCTTCACTCAGGGTCTCACATCTACTGTAACATCGCGTCAGCACTTGAACCGGGCCCTTCAGACTCTGCGGCTGGATTCTGGGAACTGATGTTTAGCTGCACCATGATGATGCCTGTGGGAAGAATGACTGTGTCTTCCCACTGCTTTCAGAGAATGTGTTGTTTAGCACACACTTCAGTGGCCTGCATGACCGGACTGCCTTCCTCTCCATTTCACGTAGAGGCTATAAAAAGAGTTCCAAGCTTCACTGTATACATCTGTGTGCCCTTTTCTCAGCTTGTTCCCTGACCCTGGAATGTTTTACTCTTTATGGAAATTACTCTTCAGTGTTCAGACCATATATCTGTTTTTCCATGAACTCATCCCTAGTCTCTACAGGTGAAATCCTGGTGGATTTTTTTAGTTCTGCTGTATCTTGTCATAGAATTCTGTCTATAGTAGAAACTCCACTCTGGTTGTATATCTTCTTTAATACATTTCTATAGCTCATAAGTCTGTTTTGAATATGGAATCACTCATTTTTACCTCACAAGTATGTTTTTGCCTGTGGTTCTTTCTAGGCTGGAGAAGAGTTCATGGGAAATTCATGAGAGGAGAATGAAGGAGCAGTACCTCCTGGCTATCTCAGATAAGGATCAGCAGCTCAGACATCTACAGCATCTTGTGAGGGAATTGACATCTCCTTCCTCCCAGATTGAGGTACTCAAAGCGCCATACCACAGACAAGTAAGTGATTTCCATTCTGATCACTGTTCAAAAGTACCAAGCACCCATGAAGCAGCAGCTTCCTGCAGGCCAAGTGCCCATCAGTCACTCTTAGGTGAACTCTCCTATGACATCCTTGTAAGTGGGTGAGCATTTCTGGAGGGAGGGATTTAAGCAGGAAAACATTTCATCAACACATTTGTATCTTGGCAGGCATCCCCAGAGACAAGAGCTCCCCTAGATGGGTCAGAAAATGTCATTTATGAATCAGAACTTCTTAGGATCCAGCTCAATGACACCGTAAAGGAAATTCACCAAAAGGAATTAAGACTTGAAGAACTTAACAGTAAGGTAGGTGTCCTGCCAGACTAGTTCACATTACTAGAAGCAAGGAGGTGAGTAGAAGTTGATGAAGCCTCAGCTTTAGCGTGGTGTGGTGGATCTTGGGGTACTGAAGTTTTACTTTTCTCAGAGCCTGGGTTGCTAACCCCAAAGCACTCTGCACAAGGTTGTGTCCTTTTCCTTGTCCTTGGAGAGTCCTTGAGAATGATTGGGAGAAATCCATATAGTAAGAGTGAAAAGGCCCCCTCATTGGAGGAACCTTTCTCCCTAGTATTGCCTTGCTATCGATTAGTAATATAGTTACTTGTTATATTGAGGTAATTCCCCACAAATCCTCCAGGAGTGCCTCTCTGCTTCCCGGTCAGATAGCAGCAATGAGTGTGAGAGTTCTGTTCATTCCACTCCATCCATCAGCTTCCTCATGTATGTTGATTCTTCTGGAACTAATGAGACCAGCTTGCTTTTCCCCAGAGTAATTGACAACAAGTAATCAGAGACTGGTGGGAGTATTAGCTTTGGTGGATACATTTGCATTTCTTTGTCCATCCAAATGAGCTGTTGGAGAAATTGCCTGAGAGTCTTCAGGGAGTCTGCAGAGCAGCCCTACTCAACTCCCTTTCCAGTCCCAGTCAGTTGATTTCAGAAAGATCTAACCTTCATAACTCCTGCCACTTCTCCATAAACTAGATTTCATGTCAACCCTATTATATTTGCTCTTCTGGACTTCAGACAGTGAATCGTGCTGGGCACATAGCTTCGTAAGACAGTATTTTAAGCTGCAGTTCAGGCTATTAGTAGATGAAGAAGTCATTTTTGTGGGTAGTAACTACAGTTTTGTTTAATGTAAATGTTTTATCAAAGTACAACAGTGAAAAGCACACAAATCATAAATACAACATGGAAAGCGTAGTCCCCTGTGTATCCGGCACGCAGATAAGGACATATCCGAATACCATAAGACCATCTTCCACTCACTAACATCCTGTAGAATTACTTTTTGTAGTTCATAGATGTTGTGGTTCTTCATTAATTTTGTGAGATTTGTACATGTTGTATAAAGTGTGATTCCCCCCGCCCCATTTTAACAATTTTTTCATCAGAGGCATACACTTTAAATTTCTCTTTTCTACTATTGAATGACTGGGTTTTTTTCCCACTTTGAGATTGTTACCAATAGTTCAAATAGCATTTTTATAAGACAAAATAAGAGTATTTGGAAATATATGTATATAATATAATGTGTAATAAAGGGTATACCTTGTTTTGAGAAATTTTAGTTTAAATTATCTATGTTTACTTAATGGGTTCTGGGTCATAATCAGAATTCTGTTTTCTTTTACCCACTTTTTTGAGATATATTTCATATACCACAAAGTCAAAGTGTGAGAAACATTGCTTTCGGTCATTGTCATTTTGGATGAGAGTTCTCCCTTTCGAATTTGACTGTAAGAAAAAAATCTGCAACTCCAGTGTCAAACATTCATTCATTCATTCGTCAGATAACTATTATTTACCTTGGATGAGTCTGGCCACATGTTATGTATCGAGGCTACAAAGTGGCCCTTCGTGGACATTACGGTCCAGTGTTCTTAGAGCCTCACTCTAAACGGATCCCAGCTGACTCGAAGAGTTGCTTCCTGGGCCCTAGAAAGAGAATGTAGACAGGCTGTCAGCATAGAATGGCTCCTCTCCAAGCCATTGCCCTAGCTCTTTCCGCGGATCCTTAAGTTTTATATGTACTTTTACCAGTGTGGCTAGACGTAATGCCAACTTAGAAACATGATAGAAACGACTATTGGTATAATGTGGATTAGACTATTCCCTCATGTTCCATTTTTACAAATGTAGACATGATGAAATAGAGTAGCTTATGAACTAGAGTAGAGGTCAGCAAGCATATCCTTAAAAACCGATCCCATAGTAAATATTTTCGGGTTTGTAGGCCGTGCTTAATCCTGCAATTGTAACATAAAAACAACCATACATAATACAGAAACAAACGGGGTGGCAATATTCCAATTAAATCTTATTTACACGGGCCCTGGATTTGCCAATCCCTGCAGTACAGGGACTGAGGTATACCTGGACAGGTTAGTACATTTTAGAAGGTGGTTTATATAGGAGTAGCTTTATTATAAGCCATTAAGACATCTCTAGTTAACGGTTTTGTTTTTGTTAATGTTTTGCTGAGTGGGTTTTACAGTCTGTTCTTTTCCCTCCAGACTATCAAGGAAAATAGTGTTAGGGGTTTTTCAGCACTAAGTGTCCTTTATTTTTTTAAATTAGTTTACTATGTTTTGGGCTGTTCAGGGTTGCCAGGAAAGTCAGCTTTTCTCTCTTAGGATCATGTTCCTCCCTGTCTCCGAGCCCCGTAGTTACTGTGCCCAACTCTGTCCTCAAAAATGAGTATTCTTTGAAGACATTCATATCCTGTCCTTTCTAATCACCACACCCCACCTCACTCACACACTGTAACCTGCTGAGCTATGCCTCTAAATGCTCAGCTGGGACAGGTGATGGTGAAGCTCTAACTTGGATCAGGGACCCTGTGTGAGTCCTGGTGTGCCATCTGTTAGCCTCATGATGGAACCAGTCACTACTTACCCGTTTTATCATTTGTTCGCAGGAGCAGAAATCACCTCTGCCTCTAAAATCAGGTGAAACCTTTCAGAGTGCTCTGAAAACTGAATTGCTCTTCCAAGATAAAGTTAACTTTGTTTTCATTCTAGCTGTCACGTACTTTCATTTGAACATGGGGGTGTCTTACTCTCATTTACTGTGTGTCATATGTTCCTCCCAGTTTCTCTAAAAAAATGCCTTCCCTCCTCTGAACATTGATTCAACTTTTTATACAAAGTTTAATCCAGTGTGCTTACAAAAAAGAATACTCAAGACTGGAATGTGAGGCAGATACACCAATTTACACCATAAAACTTGAAAGCCTGCCCGTGAGGAATTAGAATCATAGGTCCAGGGCAGCAAATTCAAATCAATGCACACAGTTTTCATTCAAGAGGAAAATTACTCTGTGTTTTGACATGGTAAAAATGAATTGGGCTGCACTGTCAGGTCATAAGCGCCACTAATGCTAGACATGTTCAAGGAATGACTCAGTCTCTACGCGTTCCTTTGGAGGGAAACGAGAGTTCCGCTTTGAGTGACTGAAATGTTTCTCCCTGAGCATCTCTGCTCGCAATCTTATTTCTAACCTGTATATATGAAGGTTTCTTCTTCCTGTCACATAATGTCTTATTCCGCTTTCTGAGTAACTCCCCACCGCTCTGAATTCCAACCCTGCACGGTATGGTACAGACTTGCAGGTAACAGGGCTGTCTCCCAACATCTTAACCTCTGGGGTTTGCATTCGTTTAACTTCAACCTGGACCCAAGCTCCTGCCTGTCTCCTCTTACACAGCTGGGCTAGTCTATCTGAGGAGATTGCTTGTGGGCCCCTTCTTTCTGTTTTTTTTGATTGTTGTATTTTCACGGAATATACTCGAATGTACTAAATTAAGTTTCTGTCTACTCCCTCCGGATTGTTTTCCTTTCTAGGTCAAAAAAATCTGTTTTCTCACTTTCAAGTAATGGATAATACCATAGTTGCCATTACTGAAATACAGGTTTTGCATAAAAAATTAGTTCCTTAAACCCCAGAACAGTTGGCCTCAGCACTGCTTGGAGTGTAACCACCCTCCCTCCTCTCTTTCAGTTCTCCCAGCTCCTGGAAGAGAAAGCCATTCGGCTCTGCATAGCAGCCAGAGTCTTGTGAGAACCAGAAACGACTACGAAAATGAGATTCAGAAAGTTTATGGGTCTTATCCTGAGAGTTAATACCAAATCAAGGACCCTGCTCCTTCCACTTTTATACATTACTATGTCATACTATACATCTTAAACGTTTGATAATAATAAATATATTGTTTTGTTTTTGTTTTCACTTGCTAGTACACACTGAACACTTCTGTACTTTATTCTCATCTGATCTTCAAAACACTGTAATAAAGACAATCTTATCCCCTTTTTATAGAAGACAAAAGTCTAGCTTAGATGTTGAGACTTACTCAAGGTTCCACTGCTAAGAAAAACTGGGATGAGAAATGCAAATTTCTGTGCTTATCCTACAAGAAGTCCCTGAGTCATGTGGCCTCTGCAACTAGCTATGGAGCCAAATTCATTTGAGTAACACCATAGTACACAATCCTAAATAAGCATCACACTTACCTAAACTGATGGTCCCTGAGATTTGATAGTATTTCCATTTCATGAAGATAAAAATCAATAGTATTTCAGTCCTGTAGAATAAAAAATATCGTTTACTTTTCAAATATGAAGTATAATTAACACTCTAATTCTGATCTTACGCAGTCATTTGATAAAACTTTTAACTATGAAACTCATAAAATCTCTTAATTATAAGAGATTTAGAGAAGAGCTCCCTCAACTCACATAGAAACTCCTCTTTTCATAGCTGTTGACTAATGCTCAAATGCCAGAAATAGCTTATTTCATATGAAACTGTTTCTGTGACCTTTTTCTTCAGTGATGGCCAAGAATTGGAAAATAGTTATCAAACTGTCTTTTAATTATTTTCCCCACTTCAAATTACTCAGTCTCAGCATTTGCAGGTTTCAGATCTCTTAAGAATCCTGGTTAACCACTCATGGAGATGACCCAGTGAGTCAGTATTTCTCTTAAAATACGACTTTCTAAAAAAATCTCATTCTGGGAACGCCATGGTGGAGTAGAGGTTCAGCACACAGCCCAAGGACTGTGGTTCCCATCTCTGGTGTGGGGGCAACAAAATGAACTAAAAATAGAATGCTACTTCCTCTTCTCTCTTCCTACCTGCCTTTGCTCACCTTCATTCCTGTCGGCACCTTTTTACTTTTCCTTTATTAAACACAAAAAAACTCATTCTACAGAGACTTCAAAGTGAAAAATAATCTACAACTAGACAAGAGACATCCGACAGGACAGTTCCATTTCTCACTCTGTCAAAGAGAGGTAGAGAATTTTTCTCTAGTCAGATAACTAGTTATTAAAAATTCCCAGAATGATAAACTATAAACTCAAGCAAGCAATGACAGAGACAAATGAGAGGAGAATGTGGAAAAACCCATATTCCTGATGAGTTATTCCTGGCAGGAGAGTGTTGCCCACTTACATGATGTAGAATAATGTTGGTGCATGGCAGTAGTAAAAAGGCTTAAATGCCCTACATTAAAAATTACTTCAGCAGTCATTGCCCAAAATTAGCCATGGCTCTGTGCTACCCCATGGCTGTGGGCCTAAACAAGGGCCATAAGGTGACAAAAATGTGAACAAACTGAAGTACAGTTGCCATTGCAGGCTCCTCACCAGCATACTAAGTTTGAGATATGATCCAAGAGGTGTGTGGCTTTTGCTCGCTATGTGCAGCATGCCATGGAGCTGTTGAAGGTTTCCAAGGGCAAGCAGACCTTCAAGTTCATCGAAAAAGGATAGGGACACTCATCCATGCCAAGAGGCAGAAACGAGTTGGATAACATCCTGACTGCTATGAGGAAGGCAGCAGCCAAGAAGGAATAGGCCCTCCCTTGTGCATAATAAAGTATTTTCAGGAAAGAAATATTCAAATTAAATTAACTTATAATAAAATAAATTTACTTCCTTATTCTCTTGTAAGGAATAATGCCTTTATACCCGGGCAGATTCCTCCCAAACTCTGCCCTCCAGTTTTGATACGCAACTGGACAAAGGAATTATCACATAGCAGAGAGAAAAAAAGGCACCTAAGACAACTTGCTTTCCAATAGGCTAATATGACAACATGGAACCATCAAGAAAAGTAGCGATAACCTTTGATTCCAAAAATTGCAACTCCCAGTTAATTTACGAAGAGATTAAAAGAGCAACATGAGATTAGCGTGCAGAACATTTAAGAGAACACAATAGTCTGAAATGCCAATTGATTCAGGTAAGTTTAACAGGCATTTACAGAACACGCTACCCAATAATAGCAGAATTCATATTCTCAAGTGCTTATGGAACATACTAAAGGACAGACCATATGGTGGGACACAAAACAAGTGTCAATAAATGAATGAAGACAAATAATATCAAGTATCTTCTCCAATCACAATGGCATACAACTAGAAAGCAACCTCAAACAGTAAAGTTGGCCAAGTCCAAACTGTTTGGAGGCTAAATAACATGCTTTGGAGTTAGTATCAGAAAAAGAAGTCGAAGGAGAGAGAACCTTGACACGTGAGAATAAAGAGCTATCAGAACTAATGAGACACAGCAGAAGTACTAATAAGTTTACAGTAATGTGAGTATACCTTAAGAAAAAAAATGTTAAGTCTATCCTACCTAAAGTAACTAGCAAAAGAATAAATGAACCTAGTCAGTAGGAGGAAGGAAATAATACAAATTCAAGCAGAAATAAATGAAATAGAAATCAAAAAGGGCAATTAAGAAGATCAATGAAACCAAAAGTGGATTCTTAACAAAATTTACAAAATTTTGGCTAGGCTCCCTAAGGAAAAATAAAACACTGATAAGTGGAATCAGAAATTAAACAGATGTTACAACAGATCAAATAGAGTAGCTCTTCCAAAAAGATGATGAAAAGAGAATATTTCCAAACACTTTCTATAAAGTAAAAAGCAAACTGTTATCACAGACAAAAAAATTACATATATATGTATATGTGTATGTATACATTTTTTAAGGAAGCAAGCAGGCTGGAATGAAGGCAAGTAAAAAGTATTCATAAAGGCAAATAAGTAGGTGTGCATGCAGAGAGATGTATTTTATTCATTAGCTGTTCATTGTGGAAATGCAGAAAAGTTAGAATAAGCTACTATTAACTTGTTGAACAAAAAGAATGATATTTATTGTTTTATTATATCATCCAGTTACAATTTTTTTAAATTCTGCATGAAAGTATGATGATTTAATAAATATTTTCTCCCATTTTGCAAGTGGTCTTTTTTGGCATTTTTTAATGTTAGTTTCTTTGTTTACATTGCTAGCTGCCTTTCAGTATATTGAATTTTTGCCACAATGTTTGTGCACATCAAAGAATAGTTTTATAAATTTAGTGGTCTAATTAGAAAATGTAAAGTTTTCAATAGTGTACAAGTAACATTCACTCTACTCACTCACCCAAAGCAGTTTCTAGTAAATAAGCTCCACTTACGGTAATTTATCTCTATAGTTACATCATATATTATATCATATTTTTACTGTACAATTTCTATGTCTCAACATGTTTAGAAACACTAATGCCATTGAGTTATAATTGCCTACTGTTGTCAATATAGCAACATGCTTACAGTTCTGCAGTCCAGGAGAAGTAGTCTGCAGCATATTGTTGGACTGCAAACAAATATATTCCCCCAAACATACAAGGTAATTTAAGTGTGAAGAGTAAGGCAAGCACAGTCATGAAATCCAATAGTAATTTGCAAGAGTAACTTACATATAGGGGTGTTATATACCCAATCTGTAAACAGCTTTCAGTCAAGGTGAGATTCATACCATCCTCATACCTAAAGTATCTTCTTATTTTCCATATGCGTTTTATCTCAATAGTTGACTAAGCTAATAATTTAGCTAAAAGTACTGATAGAGTGTCCTGAAATAGGCATTTTTGTTCTACTAAAGATTGATAGACTTGTTTATATCTTTGGAGCAGAAGGATGATTGGGTCAAAAGTAGTTAATGGAGAGGAGAAACAGTGAGTAGTAATAATCAGTAGTAAGGGTTAAGTGGTGGTGTTTAAGATGACGTCACTTTGGTTCATAGGCAATATAGCATAGGTATGTGGTAATCTGTGACTTCTAATTTGTCTAAGTATACTCTAACATTCACACAGTGAGGAAATCACCTACTTATACTTTTCTTAGACTGTGTCCCAGCTGTTAAGTGATGCCTGAATTATGGAATACCTAACACATGGTATACATAGTTTAATAAAAGTTAGCACCATTATGTCTATCTCTCTCAGTAGATTTAAGCCGTTTTCAATTAGGAAATGTATTTTAAGCTTTTAACATTCCTTACAGTACTTCAACAGGCATCTTCATATAGCTGTCAATCGATAAATATTAACTAACTTACTAAAGGTAAGTGTTGATTCCATACATAAGTTTTATGACCAAAAGTTATCTTATGTCCTCCTGAAAACTAAACTCAAAAGTTATCATTCAGATGCTACCCTGCTGACATCTCTTCAAAATTTATACAAGAAGGAAATAACATTCTCTATAAAATGTTTCTTGTTTCTGTATTTTCAATTCACCCCTGACTTTTATGATTTCCAACTACTTTATTGGTCTTATTTTTGTTTCTACACATAAGTGAAAAAATTCAAATTATGATTCAGAGTCCTCATTTCTCTCAGTCATTTTACTTAACCATATCATCAAAACACCAGGTTTATGTATTAACTATATGCAGATTAATTTCAGATCTTCAACTCTGGCTTCTTTCCTAGGCTACAGGCCTTCAAATTCTGCTACCTACCAGAAATTGCTTTGCAAATACTTTGATGGTTTCACAAACTCAAAATTGTGAGACAATTTCAATTATTTCTAACATTGTCTCAACCCTTAGGTCATTCAACTTTAAGAGTTCTAGAAATATAACCACCATTCCGTCAACCGTATAGAATTGAATTCTGGGCAACATTGTCATCTTGGGGATACACATGAACATGATCAAAGAAAACGTGAACTGGTTCTATTTTAGAAGATGGATTATATCAGAATAGAAGCAGCCATACAAAATGACGTCGCTGTTTTGACAAAATTTGTGGACAGTGTTAAATAAGTATTAATTGAATGTATTTATTGAGCAACTACTAAATGTTAATCATCAAGTATCTGGTAAGTCATTTACAGTCCTTGTTTCATTAAACTTAAACAGAGTAGATAATAAAGACAAGCCGACAGGAAATTATTAAAAGAATTGCAAAGCTTTGGGGGATACTCTAAGAACATACAGGATAGACATCTATTCCAATCTTAATCTTAAGACTTTCTGAATAAATGTTAAATTGGCATACAAAAGTGATTTAGGTAAAGTAAGATGTTCTTAGTTGAATAAAATGCACTCAACTGAGTATTAGAGACAGTTCATTAAGAAAGTTAATTCGTTAATTTACAAAGCAGGTGACATATAACTAGAGGACATTCAAGAAACAATTCAAAGGTATGTTTATTAGTCTTGTTAGTAAAGGAGAATTTGATCATAAATGTAAAGGAGTTTCAATAAAGTGGATCATTAGAAGATTGTAATCAGATTTAAGCTATAGAAAGATTCAAAATATGTGATAAAAGGAAGAGCAGAAGGTCAGTCTTTAGGAGTACGAATTAAGATGTACGAAAATTACTGTGAAAGAGGATGTGGTCTATATTTACATGATGACAGTGAATGAGGTAATGCATAGGAAAATTAGGGAAAATAATGCAATTTTACTAAAAGGATATTTTGACTGGTTAGAGGTGGGGAACATTGACATTAATATTAAAGACGGGCTTCAACAAAATTCTGCAAAAAATTGAGACATTGTAACAACTGAAAATATAAACCTTGATGTGTTTGCTTAGAGATAACACATACTAAGAGAAGAAAAGTGTAATGAGCTATAAGGAATAACTCTATGGAGAAGAACCACAAAAGGAAAAGGAAGATCAAGAAGGCTTAGGAGGAAGAGCGTTTGGAAAAGCAGAATTCAGCAACATGAACCTATATGAAATAATATTTTAAGAAGGAAGCAATGAACAAAAGAGTGAAATATAAAATAGAAATGGACTTGGACTTTACAGACGCAAAAGACAAATTATTTTTAGGAGATAGAATAGTGGG
This sequence comes from Solenodon paradoxus, assembly GCA_004363575.1. NCBI lineage: Eukaryota > Metazoa > Chordata > Mammalia > Eulipotyphla > Solenodontidae > Solenodon > Solenodon paradoxus. The sequence continues at coordinate 188,044 of RJWH01002292.1, forward strand.
CTACAGAGTAAATATAGCATATAAAAATGAGGACAATTAACATTTTTTATTGTATAATAAAAGCTTTGGTGGTACGGAGTGAATTACAATAGTAGCAGTAGGGAAATCTTTGCTATGGATTTTGTTGCTTCTTTTTCTTTGTTTTAGTCCTAGAGAGACTTTGCCAATACTAAATTCATATCAAAAGAAAGTAGTAATGTGGAAGAGACTGACTGATCAAGAAAGAGTGGAGATAATATATGGAAGATGTCATTCTGGTAGGTGGAAAGGATGAGGTCTAGTAGGTAAGTGGGGAAATTAGCTTTAGAAAATCAAGAGCTTATCTATTTTGACAAGAAAAATGCAAAATAATTATGCAGATGAAAAATATGTATAATGGCAGAAAACCCATGGATTTATAATGTGACTCTTCTGTTGCATAATAAATAGACATTTACATATAATGATTAAATAGGTGCTTTGAACAAAGATTTCTTGAATTCAAATCTCATCACTTCCACTTATGTCAGTGATAATCAATGAATCTCATAATTGATGTGAGCTTCAGGTTACCCATAAAATAGAGATAACATAGCCCTTATTTCACAGGATTGTTGTGAAAATAAATTATTCTTACTGAACTGTCTGGAATTTCCTTCGTCAAAAGCAGCAACTTATTATAATTACTATTATTCCTGATCCCTGAGAGTTAAAGTAGGAAGTTTTTAGATACTTGTAGGAAGATTTGATATGGAAGAAAAACTTATTGAATCTAATGAGCATAGAAGAAATAATTTACCTAAGAATCAAAGGAATTCTTTATGCTCCCATGTGAGATTGAATGCCATAAATATGCAGCTGCTGCCCGGATTAATCAACCGATCTGAATGCATTTTGACTGAATAAATAATACTTTGATAAGGCTGATCAATTAAAAAATGCCAAGACTGCTTTAATCTGAAAAGTATCTGAGCCTAAGGCTCTGTATGAAATATGTATGGAACATATTACAGAAGGTATAGCTCCAAAACATACATTTAATAGAGAAAATATAGAAATAGGTAGTAAAATACTTCGTTCATATTATATGTCTTGAAACTGACAACTTTTCTTAAAAGTCTGCTTCTAATAATAAAACTTTATTAAAGGGCAGAATATCTTCTATTAACATTCTAATAGTTCATTCTAAAGTCTTATTTAAATATTTAGTAATAATAGATGATAAAGTACAAATATAGGATGCAGGTATATACAGACTTCGTGTCATTTGTTGAATATATGCTTTATATTTTACTTTTGTATTAATCAGTACAGTGTTTTTAAAACAAAAAAAAATAACTTAAAATACCAGTTTAAGTTCCCAAATTATTCAATTTTTATCAAGCACAGTTTAAGAATTAGAGATTGTATTAGCACTATGGTTATTACTAGGTCAGCATTTTAGATATAGTTTTTAGATTCCATTTATTTTTTTGAAATATTGTGTCTCTATATAGGACATATGAGAGGTCAGGACACATTGTGTAGACAGATTATTTGCTTTTTATACTATCCCTGTTGCCATTTTTAGATGCTTTGAAAGTATTCGTGTTCTATTTCACTTCAATTTAGATAAGGCATAATTGTTAAAATTGTATCCTGCTTCATAAATTGGTAATTTTTCAAAATATCTGAAGACGATATATTCTATAAAAATGCAGATAGCCATTTAACATTTAGTTAATGAGTCTGAATAATTCTCTAGAAGCGCTTTTGGATTATGCATCTTTTTGTAATACAATTATTTGATGGAATGAAGTTGGCATTTTAAACTCCTTTTTATATTTCTATACAACATAGGAAAGGTCTGTGAGGAATATCAAAGTAGTTCTTCAATGCAGGAGACTTTTGTCATGCTTAGAGAGCTTGTTTGTAGTTGTCCTGAAATGTCAATGGTGTCTTAGACTATTATTTCATGCTCAGCAATTTTAAAGAGAATAGTATTAAATTTGTCCCACTCAAGAAACTGACCTGTAGCCAAAGTCATATCAATGTTCAAAATAAGAGAAACGTTTTATTTTTACAAAACAGTTTCATGCTGTATTAAAAACAGGCGTTATTGCAACATGGGTTTTGATTGGTTGAATAGGGTAAGAGAATAATGCTTTGTGTGGGTGTGAGAGAGACAGAAAGAGAGCGTGATTTTGTAACAACGTTGTGTCAACTGCTGAACTACTGCCTTGAATAACTCTCAAATTATTTCTGGACATTGTTTACACATGCTGATTATCTGTGCCAAAGCAAAACAATGATGCTGAAATTATTTTCTAAATGATAAAGGAATCCACAACTAATGGAATACATTGTTTCCACAGAAAACAATTTCTATACGATTCTATTTAAAATGATTTCTAGAAGCATGTTTACAAATAATTCATGAAAATAGCTCATAATGATGTTTTTAGTAGGAACACATACTTATTAAAATCACTAATACAGTTTTTCTCCAAACCTTGGGGTATTTTTCATATTTTCCTGGCTATTATATTTCATTATGAGACTACAGTTTTCCAATTTAATTACTTCGAAATATAATTTAGACATCAAAAGTTCAGTCTAAACATAAAAATTTCATTTGTATTTCTAAAATTTTGATTTTATATCTGAATTGATGTCAGTAATATAACCTAGCTTGTATTTATAAATCATGAGATGTGATAAGATTATTTTGTTATTTTCATCATATGTAATGCCATAAGTGCTGCTTAAACAAGGACACCATTTGGCTAAAGCAAAGTGGATGATCACAAAGAGATTATGTATCTCAGAGTATCATTTCAAATGAATGCCATTATATCTAATTTTATTTCGCAAAGTGAAAGTTTAAGAAATTAAATATCTATTTCATGATAAGTATATGACATATTTTTAATAAAAACAATATTTTAGAGCAATTTAGAAGTATATATCTGATTAATTTTAGACATGTTTTATAGCAAGATAGCCTCTCCTTAAATTATATTTTTAAAGTTCAATATGAAATTCTCTTTCTGAACAGGTGTATGATTTTAGTACATCTCTGCTCAGTGAAAGCTACCTGTCTTAATCTACATGCCTGTGTGCTCTAACCTGAGAGTACTGAAATTTAGTGTATAGTAGAATTCCCTGCAAAGTCAAGCACAGAACATTAAATACTATAGGTAATCGCATGTCATATCAAGCACTGAATGTGGAAAAAGTAACTAATTTTTCTTCAGAACCATTTTCATGAAAGTTGTCTAGACTTGCATATCTTAAAACAGTATTTATGGGGTAAATTTTAAAATATTTAACAAGTATTCATATGGTAATGGCCAACGAGTATGGAATTACCTGAGTTAAAATTTAACACATAAATATCAGCCTTGAGACCACACCTAGGAGAGTTGTTTCCCGGTGCGCACTTTATTGACAGCTTTGAAGGATTTTTCCCCAGGGAACAGAAAGTGCAAATATTTGTCTTAAATTCATTGATAATGATTTAACAGGGGAAAAATGTAAGTCTAATGTAAAACAACAAATGACACTTCTTTCACAATCCAGGGGTGGAGGAGAAAAATAACATGATCCTACATAAATAGTAAAGCAAGGAAGAGAAACTGGCCATGTGCTGGGAAAAAATTGGAAGCTTGAATCAGAGTAAGACCAAAAGTACTTCTAGAGTCAATTGTTAGTTGTTACTCATTGACTCTTGGAATACATATTTTCAACTATAATGGATACTACCTAATTGTTCCTTTAAAGTTGTGTTAGCTATACTTCTATTAGAGGTATTTGGTTACAAATGACACAGTCCACACACACATATAAGTATATATATAAACATATATAAAAAGCACAGTTGTTACCTTTGTATTAATTGCCCTTTGTATTTTAAATGACTTGAAATATAAAAATATTTTACTGATACGAATAAAACATTTTTTACCTAATGATTTTATACTATGCATGATTTAATAGCTTCTGTCAGTGTCTTCTCTTTTAATCTTATTTGAAATCTAATCAATATAGAAATCATCAATCCAATCAATAAAGAAAATATTACCACTATAATAAATATAGAAATGATCAATATTAAGCAGTCATGTTTTTAAAGCTTTCCATTTTCAAGTATAAACAATTGCTATTATTGATAGTGTGCTAGGTTGTGTAGTTTTTTCTAGTCAATCCTAAGACTTATCTTAGTCTTGTTTGTCTTAGCAGAATCTTTATCCTTAATTCCTACCCACTTACCAAATAGAGATTTGATGATATATGTGAACACAGATTTTGCATTTGTAGAGCAAAGAACCTAAGACAGCACCCTGTTAAAAACTTGCAAATTTATATTTATTACTGTTCTGATAAATACATAAAGACTGAATCTATTTTATACCTCTTACCTCCTCCTACATAATCTTTCAAAATGAAGATATAATATAATTTAGGGGAAGATTAAGAAAAACTGAAATGAGTTTGGTGGAGAAAGTCATTTAGAAATGGAGATATTCCTAAAACTGCTGATTTGCAAGAATAATTTAATTTTAACTTACAAAATTGGAAATAATAAACAAGGAAAAACTTAGAAATTGATAATTCTGAGAATGGAATTTAGGGAAATTCAAAACTACATATACTCTATGAACACAATCAAAATTTTCAAAAAGAAGTTCAGAAAAACGTGTACATTCTTATGGAATATAGAAAAGAAAGAAGAAAATGTTTGAATCTCATTGCAAACCTAATTGAAATTTAATGTTTTTGATACATTTTCATAAAAAATCCTTTAATTTTTGAAATTTTCTAATGATAAATTTTGTATTTTTAGTCTAATTGTGAAACAATTCTGAGTACATACACAGATATATTCAGTGATATATTATTTCACTTCAAAGTCTTCATTAAAATTAAGTGATATGACATTGAATCAATTAAATATTAATTCTTATAGTTTGATTATTGCAGTGTTTATTTAAAAATGATAAAGTGTCTCTAGGAGATATATTTGTAAATTGTAGAATATTAAATGGTTATTTCACCACAGCGATCTTTTACAATGCCGTCTCCTTTTTAGTATGCTAAATTAAGTGGTGTCTGATAGCTTATGGATTTGAGACAGTTTATGCTAATTTAAAAGTAAAAAGGAATTCTTTAATCTCTAAAATAAAAATGTTAATTGCACTCTAAACGCTAGAATTTTATCACATTTAATTAAATTATCTGATAATTATTACCTATGATTCATTATTTTTATTTTTGAAGTAATTTCAAAGAAAATGTCAAGAATGTGTATAAAAGCACTATGTAATTGAAATCTGTTATTTCCATTAAAAGAAGCATTGAGTTTCAGTGCTCGGTACATGTTTAAGCTTCGTTGGAGTTTAGTAAGCTATGCACACAACCAGAATAAAGGAAATTGGAACTTTCGGAAGACTCATTTTATCTTATCTTTATTTTCCGATTTCATGTTCTTTATCTTTCGTCCATCACTTTGTCGCTACTCTAATATATTGGATTTAATTTTACTGTCATGAAAGTAGACCCCATCGACAATATTAAAACTAAAATGAAAATGCAAAGTAATATTGTATTTTCTCAAAAGAAGTCAAAATTCAGAAATTTTATGGGTTAAAAATAGAAACGACTGATTTGAATGCACACGATGATAGATTTAAACCTGTTTTAGTTCAACATTTTAGGAATATTTAATGAATTCAGTGCTAAAAGAGAATAGTTTGGAAATGGTACTTTAAATGTGCTGTGGTAGATACATATATTGATTTATGAATCCCATCTAAACTTAAGTAATGTTATGATGCAAAATTACTTATAATTATATATAAATACATTTCCTAGAAAAAGCATTATTACTAGTATACTTATATGAAAATAATAGCATACAAATAGTTTTAATAACTTGTATTATCAACATTATTTTAGTTAAAAGTAACTGAAATAGATATTCTTTATGTATTTGGAGGTAGGTCATATGTTAAGGCACGCTATTGGAGTAGATGCGCCAATTTAACTAATTATATCCTGTGTTTCAAGGTAATTGCTCAGTTCCGCCAATGATCGTATCAATTACATAATATTTAAGTATCACTATTCATAGATAATATTTTATGCTTAAATTGTTTCTCACAAAAATATCAGCTTGGTGTGGGATTTATACTCTGTGCTATCTGTTTTCCAGACATTGCTATATAAATAAATGCCTAAAATTGCAAGCAAGATTGCCCAAAATGAGAAAAAATATTGCCAATGCAATGACCTGTTAAGATCGATCAGAAAGTGTACATCCTAAATGGCTGTTTATTGCCTCCTTAAACCAAGAAAGGATAGTCTGAAGATATTAGCTTTAAGTGGGACTCAGCCAAGGCAGAAAGAAACTTGGTACTTAATGCTCAACCAACTATAAAATGTCCAGCCTCTCTGGAACATATATCAATCAGTTAAAGCTCTATGCTGTGTAAAAGTCAATTTGAGTTCAGGTTTCTCAAGACAAAAGCACCCTGACATATACCATAAAAGTATCTTCTTAGCGAATAATTACTGTGAAGTTAAATAAAGTAATATGTCAATATACACCAATCACAGAAGTACTTGTAATGTTAAAATGGGTAATGGTTTTCACGTTATATTCTCATGCACTAACATGCAATATTATATATCAGATAATAATAATGTACATGTATAACATTAACTGTAAATACTGTTACAAGGAAATGATATATAAAATATGCAGAGCATAATTGTATTTATAGCCATTGAAAAACATATTGGAATAAGTACATAAATGCATATAAATAACAAAAGTTTGTAACTATTCACATAGCCATGCTAGGAAAAAACACTGACTTCAGTATAGAGTAAGACTTTATTTTATAACTACAAATAATTCGGTAAAGTTTCCTGTATTTCTAGTACGTATATATTTATGGAACAATGGCATGTATTAAAAAATTAATTCACTAGCAAATGCTAGTAAATTATTACCAGGTATGCTTTGTGTTTTTGCCATATTTTATTGACAATATGTCTTGGAACACAAATTTCTTCACCTGAAAATTCTTGTGCAAAATATGAATAGAATTTTCCTGTTTGATGACAGGTATAAACGAGGTTAAAGGTAATTTACATCATTTTGCCACAAAGAAGTATATAGGGACTAGAAATGACAGTGATAGTATTTCAAGCCTCAATTCAATCCTTAAGAGAATGTGAAGCACAGCAATTGAAACTAAAGTAGTAACCGCCTAATTTATGCTTTGTAAATAAAAATGTTAATTTATAATATAAATATCCATTCTTCCAAAAAGCATATACTGAATTCCTACAATGTGTCAGCCATTGTGGAGAGTTTTCAGATAAATTGTAGTATATTATAGATTTGCTTTAAATATGCAATTTTATGGATTTCCCAACTAACTTGATAAGACCTTAAGTGTAAATATGTACTTTGAGATTAGGAAGTATCCCATTTTAATGTGTATATAATAAAATTAGTGACTTATGAGTAATAGATGAGATAAACCATGCTATAACAGTGACAAGTAAAATGAATATGTAAAGATGCATAATTGGGCTATATATTAACTAAAATCGGATAATTTCTGGAAGATACACGTAATGCTTCAATACCAACTTGTAAGTGGTCATTAGTTACTAATGTTACTTTCTTAGAACTTTCTGATTGAAAACTTACAAATATATGTAAATAAATATATAATAAATACATGTGTTATATATATATGTTTATATCTTTATCCTTTTTGGTACAATTGTGGAATATATACAGGTTATATATTTTAAAAAATTAAAAGTGAAAGGAAGAAAGAGGAGTAAGAAGCATTTAAGGAAGGGAAGAAGAGGAGGAAATAATCTTGGTTTAGTTGTTAATTTTTTATTTTCCTCCCTGGTCTTGGCTTATGAATCTAGGTCTTTTGGCTATTTGTGGTCCACACTCAATTGTCTCAGCCACCTGAGTCACAAGAGTGCACCCCATATACTGATTATTACTTAGTGGGTCACTCACACACATAAAGTTACGTGATTTTTTGTGTTCTGTGTTGTGTTCTCATGGAGCTTTTAAAAATCTTTAAGCATTTTATGAAAGTAGAAGTGTATTAATATAGAGTTGTAATAATGCAATGTAATAAAAATTAATACATTAAACATACCTAGGTGTCATATAATCATGATTTAAAAGTAAACTTATGCTTATGCTACCAAATATGTTATTTCTATACAGTTGTTCTAATCCTTTGCATATCGCGATTGAGACAGATTTTCAAGGGAATACCAAGAAAAGAATGAGCAATTTAACCTAAACTTACCACTTTTATCTAAATTATACACCTTAATATGTCTACTCACAATGGATAAGATGCAATGTGTTGCTAAGAATGTAATTTAAAAGTTTATATTATTCAAGCACATGAAAAATATTTTCAATTTTACAATCAAACTAAACCTAGCTTTATTTTTTCTATGTGTGATAAACCATTTTCTGACTAGGTATTTTAGAATTTTTTAAGCTCAAATTCCATTAACTATAACAAATTAAATCACTATATTGTGATATTATTATTACAGTTTTGTCTTGATATTTTTACATAAAAACCTTTCATATTTATAATGATGTATGTTTTTAAGTCACAAAAGCCCAGTGTACCATAAAGCAGCCTGATTTCAATTGAGACTTTATGGTTCATAAGCCCCAGAGTCTGCTCAGCCCGGCCTCAAACAGAGCCATACCGAGAAACGGAATTGGATGACTGAATCAAGTAAAGTTGAGGGCTAGTTGGATTAAAATGAATTGTCTAGCACAAAGGCTACTGATTTTCACAGTGGTGTTGATATAACTGGTAAAAAAATTGAGTGTCATCTATATTTTATATTTCTTCACACTAGTTAAAAATGGTAGATTTAAATTTTTGATCATTGGCGATATCATCCTTCTATTTGGTTTATCTCATTCATCACAATATACATATTTCTATCGCCATATATTCGTGTTTATCATTTCTACTATCCGTGCATCACTTGAGACTCTGTTCTTCTTACAGATGACTGAAATAAAGGAAGAATACAGATATCAGTTTAGTTTATGGTACTAAACAGATAAACATCATTTCAAGGAATATATTGGGAAGTCACTGAATATTCATAGCTTATTAACGTTAAATGCAATTTCTTAGAAAGCGTATATGCATATATATAATATGTGGTGCTGTGCTTAACTGAAACATATGTGGAAACAGCAGTCACATCTCTGCTGCAAACATTTAACTGAAATGTAGAGTTATGGGCTACAGGAAGAAATTGGCAAACCTTCCAACATGTTCTGCTGGAAACCCCAGAGAAATGCAAAAATGCAGAGAGACATGCATCTCTGATAGAAAGCTGGGAAAGTCATCAACCACCCTAAGATACGCTGAGTCTTGTTGCTAGAAAAATGAAGGTATGCAAGAGATTTTTTTTCCACAAAAAGCAACTCAATGTTGGAATGTAGTAACAGAACCAAGGTAAATTAGAATCAAGGGTGGTTCCATATCTAAGCATTGCATGTGACAGCTCAAACAAGAGGCCATTCAAAGATTCAGCTGTACCAGCACATCCACATAGATTAAAAATCTGCAGAAATTCTGCTATGAAGAAGGCACCCTGGTAAGTGGCAGCTGGCTCATGTCACATACATACCGAGGTCTTGGTTCACGTCATGGAGACGGTAAGGAACAACCAGGACGAACAACTAGAGTATATAAAATTTTCCCTTATCTTTCTTTCTGCTGTCTGCCTCCACTCGCCTTCATTCCTGCCTGAAATTTTTCTTTGGAAAAAATAAAAATGAAGAATAAAATAAATAAAAAATTAAGTGAAGTGAAATAAAATAAAGTCATGAAAAAATAAATGATAACTTTGGGAAGGAAATCTGAGATAGTCTCAGATATATCTAAGAAACCGGAGTAAGGGTAAAACACAATACTAGATAATAGAAATTTGCCTTTGAGCACATTGAATTCACTAAACAGAAGGAAATCTCAAAAAGAAACCGAATTTGTCCATGATCCTTTATTTTTTCCAAACTCAAATTTACAGATCACTAAACTGTTAATACAAGCTTATATCAACTAGCAGACCAACTTATATTCCAGAAAAAGAATTTAAATATAGTGTTGGGAGACAAGAAATATATATGCCTAGGATTTTTGGGCAAATATCATAACTAAATAAACAAATATTCATTTAAAGATGAGTACAGAAATAGAGGGAAAAATTGATAGTATAGTTTTTTATTTGATCAGTTGTGATTTTAAAATACAGGCTCGTGTTGATTTCCAGCACTTTCACATTATTGCTGTGTGACCTTGGTCAAAATATTAAATGTTTTCTATAGTTTCTTAACCTCTAAAATTAAAATAGTGGAACCTATTAGGCTATTGTTGTAATTGATGCAATAATAAACAATATATCATAAAGCCTGATATAAATATATAGACTTATAAACAAAATCCCCTGATCTCTACAACAATATAAGTCTACATAAAAATTTAAGCTCAAATATAAAATTAAATTTTCTAATATTAATTTAGAGAAAAAGCATATGGAAAAATTTGCTCTTAAATTTGAAATGTTTTGATATTATTGGCACCAAAAGTTCAAAAATTGTGGATTGTTTAATATAGTGATGAACCATGAGATGATGGAACAAAGTATGTAGGAAACATTATTAAATTATAAGAAAATGTACAAAGTGAAATATTACATAAGAAGAATTTTAAGTCTACCTAGTTTAACTACCAAACAGGAAAAGGTCTTCAAAAGGACTATATATGATAGTCACATCAGTAAGATAGCAGAGCAACAGTAAATGTCTGCCTCCCCATGTAGATTTTTGAAAGACTAATGTAAACTGTTAGAACAAAGTGTGCAGAAATCTGGAAAACAGTCAAAATTTATAGCAACCAAGGGAATGCAGAGTAAAAAGTAAGACAATTTATTCTGCAGAAGCTTTGAGGTATATTTAGATGTTCTTTCCCTATCCTCTCCCAGACTTTTTAAAAGTTTCAAAGATGTCAATTCATGTTTCTAGTATGGGACATTGTTCTGGAGACAGCAGAGCAGCTATTATTTACAAATTATATATCCTATATTGAGTGGGAGCTACCTGAAGGACTAAACAAAAATGGCTACCTCTATTTTGCTTAGTTAGAACTCTTCCAAGAAGTACCAAATATTAATCAAATACATTGTAGATGAGCAACTTGCAGAAATCTTGGATAACAGATCACAACTGAGGTATAAAATAAATTGTCCGAGATCTGGAATGAAAAGTTGAAGAACGTGTCTTTGGGAAATTTGGGAACACGAAAAATATATGTGTATAGAAGAATGTAGAAGTTCACATATGTTCTCAGAGCGAAACACATGCTCAGAAAAGACCTAAGGATAACCTAACTTTTTATCTCGTGATCCCTAGGTTCATTGTATGCCTCACTAAGTGTTAAAGGAGGTCCAGAGCACAGAGAAAACACTTAAAAGATATTTGTTTCTTTATTTAGCTCCTACTGTTCAACAATATCGCTTTCAAAACACTAATTAAAAAGAAACAAACTTCAGCTATATATTCCATAAGAAATATAATCTCTGCCAAAACTAGTTGGGAAATTCACTAAATAAATAGATCGCTACAGCCTTCAGCAATCAATTAAAAAGATATCAAACTTGGATAAGGTAAAATCTTGCTTCCAGAATTACCATATTTTAATCATCAAATGTGCAGATTTCAACAAAGTATCAAAGAATATGGAAACAAGAAATATTGCCCATTCACAAGAAAAACTGGAAAGTAATTATTCTGAGGAAATTTGGGAAATAGACTTATTTAAAAAAGATTGCCACATATGGTCTCAAAGCACTGAAGTAAAACATGGAAAAACAGCCAAAGGAAACCACAAGAACAATCTATAAAATATATAGAATAACATTAAAGAAAGAGGAAATATAAAAAGAGGGAACATTCACAGCAGAGAAAAGTGTGTTACATCACAAAAGCAATCCTCTTCAATATTAACAACCAATTTCTGATCAGAAAATATCATGAATAGAAACCAGTGGGTGACATAAAAATGTTACAAGAAAAAAACAGACAACCAAGCATTCTGTATTTGCTGAAACTCTCCTTCAAAAATGAGGACACTATTAAGATATCTCATAAAAGAAAAAAGAGATACAGGTGTATTTAGCTGTTAGTATGTTTTAAAAGAAATGAAGATCTCTGGTAAAGGTAACTAATAAGACAAGTAAAATACACAATTTAGTAATGTTATTTCTGATTCTTTGTAAGTTACTTTTTATCTCCTTCCTGCTATAAAAACATAATAAATGTTTTTATAAATATGTTTAGTGGGATATGATATAAAAGATATAATTATGACAATAGTCAAGTAGAGGGAAATAAATCTGTATAATTACAGAAGTTTTATATATTTGAAAATGAATTGGCATATAATTGAACTTAATAAAATTGATCGTTTTAATTAAGAATGTTCAATATAATATCCGTAAAGGAAGTACACAATGCGCACATGTGTGCACACAAAAAAAGCACAGAACATTGTTAGGTAGTGAAAATACTCTATATTATGACATAATTATGTACATATTCATTATAAATATGTTAAAAACCACAGAATGTACAAAACCAAGAGTGAAACATAGTTTATGAACTCTGAATAATATGATGCATGAATGTAGTTCATCAATTACAAAAAATCATTATGAATTAAGTTTGGTGTGGGTAAGGGGATTGCGTGTTATATGGGAAATTTCTGAACCTTTCCCTCAATTTTGCTATAAATTCACAAGTATTCTAAAACAAAAATATTAATAAAACCAAATATACATGTGTATTTGGAATTGGTCCTGGAATTGGAAAATATTTTCATGTTCAGAATTCTGAAGGTGAAAACAATTTATATACACAAAAGAAAGCCAGAGAGAATAAAAATAACTAACTTCAAAAAACAACTAGACATAAAAAAAATCAAAAGAAAGCAGTAATGGGAGAAATGAACTACAAAGGGGAGTAAATCCAGAAAATAGCGGCACATAAAAAAGAAAGGTCTCAAATCAATATCCTAATTTCACATTTTGAGGAACTATACAAAGAAGACAAACTAAACCCAAAACTAGAAGAAGGAATTAGCAAGCATTTAAGCAGAGGTGAATGAAATAATAGGGAAAAAATTGGGAGACTCAATAACCAAAATTGATTCTTTAAAAGACAAACAAGTCTTTAACTAGATTGACATAAAAATGAAGCCATAAATAGCTAAAATCATAAATAAAAGTGGGGCTATTGCTATTGAACTTACAGAAGTAAAAAAAGGATAGATAAATGAATGCAATGATCAATTTTAGATCAGGAAATTAGATAATAAAAAATTACAAATTTCTTTAAATACAAAATGCTAAAACTGAATCAAGATAAACTATTAAAAATTTTCTCCCAGAAAAGGGACCAGTAGCAGATTACGCCACTGGTGAAGTCTTCCAAATATTAAAGATTAATTAACACCAACATACAAAGAAATTTTCAAAAAAATTGAAAAAGAGAGTATATTTCCTAGTTTAGTCTATGAAGGAAATACATGTAAGGAAAATTGCAGAACAATAACCTTTTTAAAAATTGATGCTGCAATATCCTCAGCAGATTCAGAAAATTGAATATAACATTATATTAGGAGGATTTTTACACCAATACTTGCAGAATTCATTACAGGAGTTCAAGAGTAGTTCAAAATAAGTATATCAACCTGCAAAGTGTATTACACCATCTTAATACAATAGCAACAACAATGAAACTCACATCATCTTAGCTGCGTAAAGGAAATTTGACAACACCCACTTTCATAATAAGGTTAATTTTATGACAAAAATGCTTAGAAAATTAAGAACCCAAGGGAAATTCTTCAACATAATACAGAATTAAGAAAATCCACAGTTAACATCATATTCAGAGATGATATTTTCTGAATTGCTGTAGTTATTTCCTAGCAGGAAAAGTTATTATAATTGTATTAGATGTTATGACTACCATCAAAAAAGTATCAGACACTGGAGGCTTAAACAATAGACATCTGTTGTCTTACATTTGTGGGGACTATAGAAGTTCAATATCAAGGTGTCAGCAAGTCTGATTCCTTTTGTAGTTTGTGAGAAAGAATCCTTTTCATGCTTCTCATGTAGCTTATGGTAGATTGCTTACAAGTCTGATGTTGTTTGTTATGCAAAAGCATCGATCCCATATTTGTCCTCATCTTCACATAATGATCTCCCTGTGTGGATATCGTATCCATTTTCTACTTTTTTAAAAAAGTAAGAACACAATTTCTATTGGCTTAGAGGCCCATCTTACTCCAATATAACCTCATCTTAAATGTTTAATGACCCTATTTCTAAATAATTCTAGTCAGTGTCTGTGGTTCTGGGGTTAGAACTTCAACATATATTTTGGTGGGGAACACAATTCAATCCATCATTTGCCTTGTATACCCCAAACTACATATCCCTCCTTTGTACAAAATACATTTACCCCACCCCAATATCAATAAAAGTTCATACTATCCCAGGATCAGCACTAAGTCCAAAATCTCATCTAAATACCAACTAAAAATTTCCAAATGTATCACATCTAAATTATTTAAGTCACTTATAAATGAATCCTAGTTTATGACTAATCATGGAGCTAAATTTTCCTCTCTATATGCAACCATTATCTGTTTTCAAAATGCAGTAATGGCACAGGCATAATAAATTAGTCATGCTTAATCCAAAAGAGAAATTAGAGGCTAGAATGAGTCAAAGGTTTCAAGGAAGTTCAAAATCTGTCACGTCAAATTTCATTACATTTTATGACTCTAGACTGTTCAATTTTGGTGGGCAACTTTGTACCCTTTTCCCACTCCACACACTCTATATTGCAGGACCACAGGAGTGGCAGCTCTCTTGTATCCTGGATTTGGGCCCCAAACCCTCAGTATAACTCTACTTTTCAAAAATGAGGACGTGGTTTCGCTGGATGCAATGAGATGACCCTGTCCTTAGAGTCATTCTTCCTTTTATTTGAAATATAAAGTATCTGCTGTCAGATGACAGTCGATTCAACTCTGATGTTCTTCCTTCATTTTGTCTAGTTTCTATATCCTATAGTCCAAGCTAGAAGCATTTTTTTCTGAGGCAATTGAGTTGATACACAAGTCAATTGCCTAATTTATTTTGCTAAATATTTGGCTAGCTAGCTTTTCATTTTTGTTCCTAGAGCATACTGTCTGGATAGATTGAGACTATCCTAAATCATCACTTGCTGTTTTCTTTCCTCTAGGACCTATCTCCTTCAATTAATCTTTCTTCTCTTAAACTGTACTGAATGTATCTAGAAGAAATCAGATCATTTTTCAAAACTTTGCTTAGAAAACTTCTCAACTTAATAACCAGGTTCATCAATTCTGACTTCTATTGAATAGAATAAAATTATGCAAGTCCTTTGTCACTCTATAATAAATATCTTCGCATTATTTGGAATGATTTTTACAAAGAAGTACCACAAGCTAGATTGCTCAAACAACAGAAAACTTATCTCACAGTTCAAGGATACAAATCCACAATCAAGGTGTTATCAGGTCTAAATCCTTCTGAGGATTGAGACGGAAAGATTGTTCCAGATCTCATATTTTGGCTTACAGATGCATTTTTACCCTATGTATCTTCATATTTTCTTCCTTTTATTGTACTTCTGGTCTCAGATTTCCCCTCTATATAAGACTTTCAGTCATATTATATTCAGGCCCGTACTAAGACCTCTTAAGCTTGGCTATTAGTATAAAGACAAACTCTCCAAATAAGTTCATATTCTGAGGCACTGAGTGGGTATAACTTCAAAATATGATTTTGGAGAACTATACTTAAACCCACAAATGTGATAAAAAATATCAGAGAAAACTAACCACATTAATGTTGTTTCTAATTTTTAAGCAGTATAGAATAGTGACAAAGAAAGTAGACAGATTGCCTTGCCATCTCTCAAACTCACTATTTATTGTGATGTGAATTTTGAAAAGTTATTTCATTTGTCTAAGGCTCAGTTTCTTCACTTGTGTGTAGTGAATTAAATGAAGTAACCTAAACACCTTCAAACTGTGTCTGGCACATAGTAAGTGATACACATTTGCTTTTACTTGTAATGAACTGTGGAAAAGAATTACTGGCTATTCATTTATGAAGAATGCATGGTTTATATTTATTTTTGTCTATCCAATAGTAGCTTTTCATTGGGGATACATGACCTCTCTAATCAATTTCAGTATCAAATTTTATCATAACACCTTCTCTTCTTAGCCTGAAAAAATACTCAAGCAGTGCTTTTATCTGAGAAATTTGCATCAGAGGTAAGGTACACAAAATAAGAAGATAATTATAGCTCAGTTTTGGGGTAACTTAGGATAGTGATAGAGAAACTGATGCAGAGAAACAGTAAGATTCCCTGTTTCTTTCTTCTCCAAAGCCATTTCCTTCTTGAAACCATTTCTCCAATTTCTGTGACTGGTTCTTGAATCGTTGCTGCAAAGTTCCAATACATACCTCTAAATATGGCAAAAATACATCTGTTTCAGGCCACACTATTAAGACATTTATATTTCTGACTAATAAAAATCTTGGTGGTCAACAGTACCAGAGCTCCTTTAGAAAATATTTTCAGTACCCTTGAGCTTTATTCTGTAACAAGCAAATGAAATGCCCATGACAGTCTAAGTCGTCTCCGTGAATATCATAGTTCCAAAGGAAGCTTATGACCAATTTATTATTTCCAAGATCAATTTATGATTTTCAAAGATCTGAGTGGCTAACTCAAGAGGTAGAGGTAAGATTTAATGCACATTTCGGGCACTGCTAAAAAATCCAGCTATAATGTTCACCATTACTGCAAATGCCTACAGTAATGCGAGTGATATTTTGGATCCTTAACCTACTTATATACAAAGGTTAAAAAAGGACCATTCAGATTTTTTTTAGGCTGGTAAGTCCCTAAATAAAAAAATTGCTTTGTTGTAGTTGAATGAAGACCATGAAAATCATGGATGGAAGCAATATATCTCTCATTGCAGGTAAGTTTTTGTTTACATTCTAGTGGTAAACATAGAAACCAAATGAATAAAGCACAAAATTAATTAATTAATCAATGACTACTGCAATATTATTTCCCTGGAAACAAGGACTCAGAACCAAGAACTATGAATATTTGGGTCAGATTTACAGGCGGCTATCTGAAATCAAAGTAAAGACAAAAACCATCTCAAGATGGCTAATGAAGAAGGTCTAAACAAATACAACCACTTGGTAAGTTAAAAATAAATGCTATATAACTTCTTTGTGATTTCTCATCTATCTCTTTATCTAGTTAACCATTCATTTTTCTCCTTTTTGCTGTGATATTCATAATGTGGAATTTGTATCTGTTTATGAAAGTTTGTTAAGCATTGCACTTGCTGAAAAATTTTTAATGGTGGACATGTTATTGGGATAGAACTAAAAGAGGTAATAAAATTGCCCAGATTTTATACTTTCCAAATGTCCAGTTGTATTCACTCTGAATCTAATAGCTGAAAATGCATAGATTTCTATTATAAAATATTGTATCAAATCATAGAATTGTATTTTTGTATAGGAGATTGCATTTATAGTGATATATGTATCCTTTACTGACCATAAAAAGTAGCATGCATTTGCATTCTCTTTCCTGAGAACATTAACTATGAGTTGAAATTTCAAAGATAGAAAGATAATCCAGCTAATGTTGGATTGTCTTCTGTCACAGCACCAAAGAGACAGTAAGCTTGTTGTTTTGACTGAGAACAAAGGACTTGGTTATTTCCTGATCTTTCTGAGACCAGGTAAATCAGATATACAATAGAAACTCTTTCATACTCAACGTCCTGTTATGAAAACTTTTTGCTAAATTTAATAAGCAAATATAGTTATTATGATTGAAGATTCCTGAGGACAAAAAAGAGGACAATAAAGGAAAAAATACAATACAGACTTTTAGAAATGTCAAATACGTATATAAAATTTGAAAAGGGCAATTATAAGGTGAAGGAGACAACTGAAATTTTATAGTAAACAATATGATACGTAGGTTGATTTATGACGATACAAATCTTAAACTTATATAAGGTTATTATGCAAACTTCCTTCCATAAAAATTTTAAAAAATACAATTATATTTTATTAACAAATAAATAAGGTTGAATAAAGCATAATCAAATTTGGGTTCCAGAATAGTGGAATGCTTCTACAGTTGAGAGTATTAACTGAGATTGCAGGTATCTATTATAATAATTCACAATTATGTATGTGTCTCTTTACATAAAATTTTTGTACCTGATATGAAAAAGCTAAATTTGAATTCAAAATAATGTCACTAATGATGATACACCATGAAATATATATCACTGTTATATAGCTATGTCAAAATGTTGATATTGACTTTATAAGGAGATAATCTCACAGTCAAATATTAAATAAGGACTATGAGGATGGTTTGTAATTTGAATTGCTTCAATATTTTTATTTAAATAATTAAGGTTGCAGTATTTCCAAGCAAATTCGGAAAGTAGAAATTACATGTAGGTTTAATCGAGGAAAATAAGTTTCATGGTTAGAAACCTATCCTAAAGTAAGGCACGCTTTGATGGTGTAATTAACTTTATGGTGGATGCAGTGATGAGAATGATTGTCATGACAGTCGCTAAAATTAATGAACATTTTCACAATGTGTTGGACTCTATATTTCAGCTAAATAATCTTATTTAATTACAATAGAAATGTTGGAAGATGTGAAGAAAAATTTGGGAATTAATTTATGTGCACGTCAGAACATCAGGAAATATCGCCAGAACTTAATTCCGTAATACAGATAACGGTCCTTATTTACTCTCTCTAAAATTATTTCTTGGAAACTGGTCTTAATTATATAGGCAGGGCCATGAAGATTAAAAATATTTATGGACAAAAAAGCCAGCTGGAATTTTATGTACTTACTCTAGTTAGATTGCAAAAGTTCTGTGTGATGATTTTCATTTAACTCCGAAATGTAACACAGTAGGCAAGCCGTTCAATTTTGCATGAGTTAAAACATATTTTTACTCTCATAAGCCATACCTGTGCATATAGCTAAGTGTTTCAGGTAATTACTTCCAGGTGCTTGCCTATAGGAATTCATTGCAATGCCATGAAATCAGAGTAATAAACTCGTCAGCAAAATGAACTCACGGGCATGTTGCAGAGACACATATATTAAAAGGCATCAGTATTATAATTTGTGGATTCTAGATGTTTATGTTCGTGATGAAGCCAATCTCCTCCTAGGTAATTAAGAAGATCTACATACAACTGGGTATGTTTAGAGTTATCCTAAGCTCATTAGAATATTATGCATGCCCAATTTTTAAATGGGGCATTTAGTTTTATCTCATTAAACATAGCAAAATATTAGAATTTGATCGATCCATTGTCACAGCTAAGTGAAACAAAATGCAGCTTCCTCTTCTTGATTATAGCTCTATTAATTCTTAGGGAATTTTAATTAAATATTTAAATTAATTTTGGTAAAGAGAACTACAACACTGCAATCTATTTTAGCATTTTTTGTTCTTTTCAAAAATTTTCTCTTAGGTCTCTGAGGTGCCTTCAAATAACATGAAAAAAGGATAAGTTTCTGATTATTTCAAAGATAAGATGTAGTATTGGTATTACTAAACTTAAAGATCTTGAAACAAAATTGACACATTGTAAGATAGACAGAATTACATAGAAAAGGTAAAGTGAAAGTGATTACTGCAAAAATCAAGGTACACACACTCCAATATGTAGATAATAAAATGATAATACTGTATCAGAATTATACATTGGAATTAAAGTTGTATGCAAATAAAAATATATTCGAAAATATAGAATCTTAAGGATTGTGAGATTAGACTTTACAATGTCATTCATATTAAAGTAAATAATTTCTATTCATGCAAACTAAATTATCCTCATGTTTTCCTTAACACCCCATTTCTGCACAACAACCATTAAAATGAGAAAGAACGAGAAGTGATTAGTAGAATGTAATACTTCCAGAAAACTTGGATAGTTTGACAACTACCTGCTATAAACACAAGTGATTCTCAAATTCACTATAGGTTAATAAAGTATATGATATGTAACTAGCATAAAGAAACTTAGGTGGTGAAAGTAGAGTTTCCTAAATTTCAAAGAAGTGAGAAATTACATAATTATTTGGAGTTATGATAGTTTTGGGGAGAATAGTTTTATTCCACCAGTGCCAATGATGAGTACTTCACATATTAGAAACACCTTAAATACACACAACAGTCCTTATTATAGCATATCTGCTACTAATGAGATAAGCAGAAGCGATCCAAAAGTCAGCATAACATTTCATATGTATTAACATATTCACTAGAAAGCTATTCAGCTGGGAAATCTCTGCTTCAGATTTTGGAACTACATGTTGACCTGTGATGGTTTCGTTTCATCTGTTCCTTTCTTTTGTCTATTCACATTCCATCTATGAGTGTGATCATCTGATTTCTATCTTTCTTCTTTTGACTTATTTAGCTGAGCGTAATCGCCTCTAGATCCATTTATACTGATACGTGTTTTACATATGCTACAAAACAAAACAATATTCAGCAATTTCACAGTTTGCAGTTTAGAGAACTGAATTTTTATCATAAAATTTAATTGTAAATTAATATATATCTGGTGTAATACTAAATAAGCAATTTTATTTATAGAATTAATAGTTCAAGTATGAAATAATGACAAAATACTTTAAACTCTATGATATCTAGTATACACTATTCAACATTTACACAAGTAGCTAAAGCAGTGACTAGAATGAGCTGTATTACTTTACTTGGTTACATCTAAAAAGAGAAAAGATCTAAACTCAGTTATATTTTCTTAAATTTCCAGAATAATTTAACATAAGTAGAGAGAAAAAAGAAATCAGTGAAAACGGTTTGAAAAATAGAGAAAATTCAGTGAAGAATGTCAAGTTATTGTTTTAAAAATACAGCAAAACATAAAAACACCTCTTGGTATAGCTCTAAACTCTACTCTCTCTCTGTTATTGCTGTGGCATCAGTGACCAATGACTTTGACCAGTGTTGCACACTTGAAAGATCACTGCTTTGTCTTGAGACAACAACCTGCTTCCGAAGTAAATCTTAAAGGAAATTTCAAACTCATGTTTATGGTTATGGCCCTGAATATATATATATATATATAATAACAATTGTTCAATATTATAACAAAGCTAATATCACATAATCAAATTATTTTACTAAAAAATACAAATAGTATAATACTAATAATCATTACGTATTTTATTAAAGAGAAATGTTCATCTCAGTTATTGCAGAAATCGCATTTGATAAAATGTAATCCCTATTCATAATTTAAAAATCATGACTTGTCATGAAACATGATATTGTCATGTGATTAAAATATTGATTAATGGAAACTGTAGAGAAACTTGGGGAAAAATATTACCTATATCAGATATATGAGCAAGAATGAAAAGCGGGTCACTTTGAAAAGTTTCTGTTCAATAAACAGAACTGTACAAATTTACTAATAGCAAAATTAAGAAAAAATAGTCTCTGATTCATGTTACTCTCTTCTAGTATAGATATGACAGCTAACACATGTAGTTTTAATTGGGGTTACTGCTTGATTAAACTTACAATGGCCTACTGTCATGGCCTAAGATCCAGTAGAATATTGTAAGGACCAATCTAGTGAATGATAGGAGTTATAACGTGGGACCACCATCCTGGCATTCTTCAAATTTTTATCTCTTTCATTCACTTACCTCTGCCGTTTGCCCTAGCATTTAATCTGATTTTTGATACATTCAGTGGGGATGGGGTGAATTGTTAGGATCTTTAAAATAATCTTTTCTGTGGATTATCTTTCCTTATCCTGAAAAATTAGCAACAAACGTTTTTGTATTTACAATAACTCAGAATTCCATTTTAATTATGTATTCTAGGAAATGAGAATGACTACTGGCTGTATTCTTAGTTTATAAACTAGAACTTGACTAGGACTCATGCTTTGAGGGAAGACAAATCAATAGGCTACTTTAAAGCTCCTGAATATATATATATATATACCCATATATATGTCAATTATACTTATGCCAAATTATATTAAAATATGTGTACATTCTTTTCCCAATGTTCGATTATTTGAAGAAATGTCTATGACATACAAACTTGCTGTAATGTTATGGAAGATGATCTCTTTCAGACATGAAGCTCCCAAATTTCATTTTTGGATTCTACATGGAGGGCAACTTCTTGCTCCAATGATCTTAGAGCAGTTCCCTAACACCAGAAACTTAAACTTAAATTTGCAAATATGAATTTTTTAGAAAGCACTTTGAGCAACAGAATTTATAATGAGATCAAAGTAGTAAAATGTGGCAGATAGAAAAGTTGAACTGTCATGAAGCGGAATGTAAACGTGGATGAGGCAATTCCCTTTGCAGAGCTCAATTTTAGGAAAGTGGAGATGTGTACAGCCAGCACATCGGGAGTTGAAAGAATGAGAGGTGCCACCATCTGACTTGGGTAGCGTAGCACAATATCCATTGCAAATATTCATATCTGCTATATATTTTATTGCAAATAGAGTTTACAGATGATTTTTGCTTTTTTACTTACATCGTATTAATTTTATTGTCGTTTTCAGCATTTTAAGGGAAATACTTATAAAATTATATTAAAAGTCTTCTATTATATATTTAAAAAAATATAAACCTTACCCAATTTTAGCTATGACTCATCCCCTACAAATATGCCCAGTATTTAACTGCTAAATGCTGTGAGGATGTATTTGAATACTGATGTATAAATCAATTACTTCAAATGAATTTTTACATATATTAACCTATAAGTTAGATGATTTTGAGTAGAAAGTTTAGAAAATGATACAGAAAAGTCATTCTTTAAAGTGTCTGATTAATATAGAAAATCTCAAAACATCAAAGGAAGATTAGACAGCATAACATTTTGTTCCATAAGACTATTGTATAGAAAAGTTTAATAAGCTTTAAAAAATGAAGGAAAAAAGGACGTTTGCTCATCTAAGTAAGATTTAGATCTGTCCCCCAAATAATATACAACTCAAAGCATATTTGAAATATATTGTAATTGAAATTAAATGTCATTTTCATCCTACTTCACACTGTAGTGTTCTTCCATTTAATACAGAAATGTACGGATATATGCAAGGAATTGCCCAGTAATCATATACTTGCCCTAATTCATTTAAATCGGTATCTATAAACTAAGACTGGGATTCTCTTTCTTTTATACCTAGTTTATCCCTTATTATTAAGTTGTATTTATTTTGCCTAAAATATTATATTTAAACTCAAAATATATACAAGTCACCTCACCTATATGCCATTTATTAATCCTACATCTTAATTTGATTTATTATAATTCCTTCTATCTTTGCCGCTCCATTATATTTTCCTTAAAGTAAATAAACTGATATTTTTCTTAACGATTAAGTAGTCATGCTACTCTTTTCTTCATCATCATCTAATGGATCCTCATTTTAGAATAAAGGTTAAATACCTGACAAAGTCTTCTTATACCTACTATAATTTGACATTTGCGATTAAATCTCCCCCTTAATTTGTCTTATACTTATCTATCACAATCTATCTGATCACACTTTTCTCCCAGCTATTTCTGCAACATACCAAACATTTAAGGGCACTTTTCTTGGGAAAAATTTCTTAAAGACATCCCTTCCCTCCTCCACATCAAGATTTAAATACTACTTTCTGTCAGTTATATGTTTATATATCTATATTATGCAATTCTGTCTTCCGCTCCTCTGCTTTATCTTGTTCCACAGAATCTAATTATTTTCTGAATGTTAGATTTCATGTGGCTGAAATATAAGTTTGAAGAGTATTGAGGGATTTGTGTTTACTTTTTTCTAAATTGTATCATCAGTACCTGAAAGAATAATCAACATAAACATTTGTGATAACTAATAAAATGGAAAACATTCTTCAATAAGATATAAATATAAATCTCTCCTTATTTTTGAAGTAAAAACAATCATTGCTCATAGATTGTATACCTGCATTTGATTATTTTTTGTTTCTGATTTAATTAAATTCATTAGATTTAAAACTAAAACTAAACTACTGCTCTTGAAGTTACTCGCACAAGATTATACCTTTAGCATATTTACATGTAACTGCTTATATAGATTAAATGAATATTTATCATCGAGCAATCACATAATGTGCTATACTAGACATTAGAGAAAAATTGATCAATTGCAAATATTATTGTCCTTATGTTAAATGTGTTTTACAATAGTTTTGGATACTTTAGGTCCTCATAATATTTTAAGGATTTTTCTCCAGGTCATCCATTATCTTTCATGATTTAATTGGAAATATGTGTTTTTTGACAGTTTATACTTAGTACTTGAATTTTTTTCTTCAAATATCATTGGAAGCAACAACAGCAAGATGGCATATTAAGATATTTCTACCATCTACATTCACAGAATATCAATTTTGACAACCACCCCAAATGAGAGTACCCTTATAGGAGTCTGTGAGTCCAGTGTAAAAGTTGTAGAAAACTAATGGACAAAAATTTAGTAACAATCCATCAAAAGGGGTAAGAACAGCTTCGTTCTACCACATCATCATACCCTGAAGGTAACAGAGTTAACAGCTAAGAGGTCCCTTATTCAGGCAGTATCTCATAGTGAAAAAGTAGAGTATTGTGAGTGAGCACCTAAATTCTCCAGTCATTCAAGATACTGAACAAGATGTCAACATTTTTTTGTTCTTTGGCAATACCGAGATGAGCAACATGTTTTAGAAGTAGGGAGAAACAGAGGGTATAGAAACTGTGGTTCGAAACTATTCAAAAGTTTAAAGCCTCTGCAAATCACTTCACAAACCATAACTGAAAACATTCTCATAGGCTTCTGGGGACACGCTTGTGGAACAACACCTGTCCCCACCTCACAAACATAGCAAACACTGTATGCCTCACCTACCCCCCTAAACTCTGTGATCAGCTCTCTGCATGCAGCTCTAAAAATAGTCTTTGCATCTGACTCGTGAGCATGCATTGAAAGATCATCCAAATTTAGAGTTTTAGGAGAGGCATATAAACTTGAGTATTTCAGAACACCAAAATAGAACAAACAGGATGCTCTCAGCACCTGACCATGTTTTCCATTATAAAAGAAAGCACACAATCCTATCAATTTTCCCCAAGAAACAGGAAAGCTTCTAAGACTAGATGATCAAAAAATTCAATATGCAAACAGAAATTACCAGTAGGAGATTGTTCAGTAATCAAACCCTCACAACAAGGAAAAACACAAGATCACAGGGTTTCAATAGTAAGTTATACCAAAAGTAAGAAATAATACTTAGCCCTAAAAGTTCCCAAACAATTGAAGAGCAAGGAATTCATTTAACGAGGCCAGGATTCATTACACTGATATCAAAGCCAGACAAGGATACTACAAGAGAAGAAAATTCATCCCTTATGAACATAGATACAAAAATATTCAAAAAATTAATGAACGAAGTTCAATAGCACATAAAAGGAATGATATACTAAGATTGAGGGAGATATATACTTGGCATGAAACAGCTTAACTTGAATGTTTTATATTTAAACTTTTTCTACGTCATGTACTCCATTGACGTCCATTTTATCACAAAACAAAACAACTCATTTTCCTGTATTTTCATTAAATGAGATTATTTTGATTTAAAATATTTGAATGAACATTTGCTAGTCTTTTAAATGCTTTTCACTTTAAAATACCTACAATTGTTGGATAAAAATACCTATATTTTTCTAATTATGTTGTATATGTTTAATTTCTATTCAATCACTTTGTTTATAGGATCGTATTTACTTTTTACTTAATATGGAAATGAAGATAATATAACTATGATTTCATTTCCATTATTTACAAATATATTTATATTCTAGGGTGATTCATCTTTTATGATTTTTTACTATTACAATATTTTAATGTACATACTTTTTATTAAATACATTTCCAAAAGTTTGGTATGTATCTGCTAATACCATAATACTAACTAGTGATCTCGCTGGTTGGTTATCACAATTATAAATCATTATGGCATAAAATATTCTTGTCACTAAAACTGCAGTGTTTTATATTGCCAGGCTTAAGGCAAGCTGATTAGATCTGTATGAAAATGATCGGCCCTCTTTTGATGGATTTTTTTTGGAGGATAGCAGCTCTCCAGAAAAGAAATGAGAGCAGGTAGGCAGGCAAGAAGAGAGAACGGTGCATTTTAAATAAAATTATTTTTGTTGTTCATTTCTGGTTGTTTCCGTGGCCCTGGCCCTGGCCCTGCATCAAAACCCAGGTCCTAGGGATTCATATGGACTATGTTGGAGCCACAGATAGGCTGCTTGAATCACCATCATATGCCTGATCGATGCTCACTTTGTAGCTAACAAGTTTATCTTCTTACTGTCCAATAAAATATGCATGGTACGTCTCTTGTCTTCAAGAGTCTTTGGGGCTGTTCTTACATCCTCATTTTCACCTAGATTTAGGATATCATTCTCTTTGAAGTGCCAAATAGGGCTTCCAACAAATATGTTAACACTGTCAGAGAATGATAAAATATTGTTTATAGGATAAATAACCAAATCTAGTATTAATTATAAAATGATAAATGTGGTTATATTAGAAAATAAAACACATATTGACAAATTACATATAAAATAAAAAGCTCATTATGATGTCAATTAGGAAGCTAACAGTTTAGTCCCATGCCTACTGATTTCAAATCTCATGTTCTTTTAAATACAAAATCAAAAACTTTCTGGAACTCCGTATATGATTATGAAATGTATTTGCAATATCTAAGAGTTTCTATAATTCATAATGTAAGAACTACAATTTCTGAAAGGACATTGTGCGGATGTCATATGTGTGTGTGTATATATATGTATACATGCATGTGTGTATGTAAAATCACGTGGCGAACATTTTGATCTCACACACACTGCCATACATGTTCTGAAATATATAAAAGCATTTCTCCAAAGAGCACTGAAAAATAAATACTCTCCTAAGTGACCAATTGACTTTCACAAATACAGGTAAAAAAATCATATCTACTGCATATAAATTAGAACTTCCCTTACATAAATGTTGGCATAGATTGATAATACACTACTTTCATGCAAAATACTAAACAGGAATAGTCTGGTTTCACAGAATTTTCCTAATCTCTCCTTTAGAATAGCCTCTGATACTCTTAAACAGTGACCGTTAAATGGTTCTATGTTGCAATATATATCCAAAGCATATTGGCCATTGATTCATTACTCTTCGACTTCATAAACTTTCCTGTAAGTAAAGAAGATATCTTCAATAAGCCTATGGAGGAAACGAAATGTTCCTCTTTCATCCTTGAACTTGATGAAACACCTAATTAAGTGTTCAAATTACTAAAAAGCAGAAATACTTATGTAATATTTAGCTCTTTGGGTCAATTTTTTCCTGTTTTATAGGGAAGTATTTCACAATTGTTCATTCAATGAACCTCAATGTTATACTCATCCTAACTGAATATATTATCTTTCTGAATTATGAAGAAAAAATTTTCTAAGTGTCTGTACTTTCCAGGAATTCTTAAAACAGAGATAGAATGCTAAATAAAGTTTTATTAATATTCAAAAATTATATCTAAGAAAGAGCAACAGAAACTGAACTGAAGATACATAATTTTAGAATATTAAAATATAATTTTGGATTTCTGGAAATCACTGTGCTATTATATTTTCCTAAATATGTATTTAAATATATAAAAATATAAAAATCTTCATGTAAAGTATAATTACATAAACATAGTTGATTTTTTTCTAGGATAAATAAGTGGAGGATAAATGCCTTAATAAGCAATACCTGTTTCTTTTGTAATTTATCTTTCGTACATTTGTATGAATACATTTACTGTAAAACTAATACCGTAATTAGAAATTTGAACAATGATGAAATAGACTTCCAAAAGTACAAAACCTTTAAAAATATTAAAACCATACGCCCTGGGAATCACGCCAGAGCATCCGTCATGCTCAGCGCACCCTGGCTCCGAATCCGGCACCTGTGGGGAGAGCCTCCACGTTCACGTCTAAGGCATGGCCTGTGGCCCCGGGTGGGAAATCCTGCCCAGAGCAGTCCGTGTGATTCTCTGTGGCCAGCGCTTCTGTTGGGTCACACAGTCACTCATGACTCGTGCCCCGAGTCGCGGCCCTGCCATGGCCACAGCAGGACCGCTCTTTGCCTGAGACGAAGCTTTGTATACGCACCCTTGGCCACTGGCCTCTCTCAACATGACCCTCCAGGACACAAATGGCTTTTCCAGATGACAAGGCGGTTCGTTTCTTGAGAGAACCTGCCGTGGTCGTGGCAAAGCCAGCAGGGGCTCTGATGTGGGTCGCCTTTGAGGCGCCCCTTCACATTAGCGTTTTTGCCAGCGTCACCGCCACGCTTACCTCATGGGCAGCGAGTGGGAATGTGGCCTTAGGCTTTCGTAAAGGGAAATTTTCTTTGTTTTTTATACAGGGGTCCCCCAGAGAGAAGAGGAAAGAGACGTCATCTTTCTGCCGGGACGTGTAGCGTGAGGTGAATGTGAGTGCTGCCTGGCTCAGAGTAATTCATTCTCCAGAGAGGATCTGCATTCAGATCGTTCTAGAGAGTTTACCCACGTCCTCACCAAAGTGTTTCCCTCTCAGGAGCCGGATGCTCCAGGCAGATTCCAACCCAACCTGAGTGCCATATGTTTTCAGTGCCAACGACGCGCTATTGCTGCAGGGAAGGGTTCACCCCACTTAACAGATGAGCTGGGTCCTGGTTTTGCGCGGGTGGGGGACAAGTCGGAGCTCAGCCATCAGCTCCTCACAGACCTCCGAACCTGACCTGACGGCTGCCTTGTCCCTGTCCCCCAGGTGGCAGGCCAGCAAGGAGCTGAATTCCTTTAAGGTCCACGCACAGCCTGGTTTCCAGGAGAGTGTGTGTGGGGTGCCCTCCCCAGCCATCCCCCCAAATTCTGCACGGAGGACGCCCGGCCTGCTGCGGGCACCAACTAGACATGATCACCAGGGCGGTGGAGGGGCGTGCAGACAGACAGCCGGGAGATGGATTAAATGCACATACATTTTATTATGAGTGACTGTAATGAAAGTCAAACGAATTATAATAAAATATGGATTTTTAAAAAAGAAAACTTCTCGATGCACAATGTTGCTGGAAAATATCTAACAGTTTTTCACTGCGTGTGATTGTCAAAGTAAATAACTACCCAAGACAAACTTACAAAGTGGTTTTAACTCTAATGTGATGCAGAAAGCCAGTCATTTAATTTGTTTATTAGTATTATGCCAGAAATGATCTCTTCAATATGAAGCAAATATTTTTACAATCTTATCTGCCATCTGTTTAATAGATGGAGGGGTACTGGGAGCTGGATTCTCAAGGAGGGTTGCTGAAAATTTGTTCCACAATTAGCAGATTTCTTCATTGGGGAAGGGTTCTGGTGGGCGGGGAGCTCCCCGCTGGGAAGACGTACCTCATGCAGTGGTTCAGATTGGCGATTGCCGGGAACGCTTCGCAGATGCTGCCCAAGCATAAGGAAGTGGACACATTTTGAAAGATGCATCTATGCCTGGCTATATCATAGAAATATCACACATGCTCGCAAATGTGGAGGTGGCTTGGCACACAGCAGTTTCCAGCCCCAACATGGAGAGATGAATCCTCTGCTCCTGACGTGTAAACTGCTGTGCACAGCAATTCCAAGATTTCAGACACGGAAACTTCAGTTAGCAGCGTCTGGCCATACTTGCGAATTCTCCAGATGTTTGTAAACACAGGCGCAGAGTGGCTTCTCGCTGGTGACCGGAAAGGAGATCTGAAAACGACTGCAGACACTCAAGGTGTTCCAGGGGTGCGTGGTGGGCAGCTGCGACCTCCGGCCCCTCGCCTCCCCCTCGCCCGGCCCCAGCAGTAGCCTGACCTCTGCCCGTCTCTGGTCACTCCAGAGCCCTTCTGCCTCCATCCGTGAGATCGTGCAAGCCATGCAGGGCCCCTGCCGTGCACATCCGCGTGTCAGTGGGGACACTGGGGCTATGCCGCCATCCCCATCCTGGCCCCGCGGATGCTGTGCAGCCCCAAGCGTTTCAGTGGACACTGTGCTATCCTCGCGTATCCCTCCTTCGTGTGACAGTCACACTCGCAAACACCGTGAATCACAAGCATGCTATTTTAATGCTTATTAGCACACCCACATACACGCCTGTATGATGGTGTTTGCCCATCATTAGCTTTCCTCCTCATCGCTGAGCGCCGGCACCGGCATCGGCCCTCCCTTTTCGGTTGCTATTTTCAAAGCAAAATATAGCATTTATTTTAAAAGCTCCTTCCTGCGTGTGTTATTCTCCAGTTATGTAAAGACAGTCCCTGCTACGAGGGTAATACAGATTTTCTGGAAACAGTGATAATGAGCACGCCACTGAATAAATTGTTTTTCTCCATAGCAGTTTGTTCCACCCTCTTTTACCTTCTTCTCAATTTTCCTCCAGACCTCCTCCCCAATGACTAGGTTTAATCCTTATGATAAAAGTCATTTGAGAGAAGCAAGGTACTAATGATGATTTATATCAGGAGAGATAATGTTTCAATGTTCCAACATTGAAATCACAGTCCCTTGTGAACTTTCATTCGGTTCGTTGTGTGTGGAGCTGACCTCCTGTGCTACGGCCTGGGGAGCGAACTCTCTCTGGGTTCTGGACTGTGTGTCCATCACGGTGTCAGGAGGGTCCCCTCCGGGTCATTTCCTAATTGCTTACAGGATGTCCCCAGACACAGATGAGATCTTCTTGGCGGGGATGAGATTTCACCAGTCGTCCTCGCGGCCCTGAGCATGCACTGTGTCTGGGGATTCGCTCCATCGGGTGGCTCCATCCTTACAGCGTTTGGAGCCTCAGGAACTAGACCTGTTTGTGTAGACGCTGCAAACACACTTGCTATGGCTGGCTGCCAGCCTGGTGTGACAGAGAGCCCAGATTGCAAGTCAGCAGGGAGGTTTCCAGACCGACTCCTCCCTGCTCCGCCGACATTCCCACAAATAAATAAAGAGGCGCTCTGGTCCCCAGGGCTGCCCAGGCCTCCAGCATCACCCGGGGCAGGACCGGGGAGCCGGGGCAGGATTAGACCGTTGTAACATTCTAAGCCTCAATTCATCTGTCCCTAATAGCGTTTCAATAGTATCCTAGTAACCTCTTCGGCGAGGCTTCATCTGGTCTGTATTTGCAAACAAGGTGTGAAAAAAAGCCTGTGTTCAGCCTCCAGCACAGGGAAAGGTGCTGGCTGAGCGGGCGGGGGCTGCCAACATGCCATATGGGACTCATGGCTGGGACTTTTTTTTCGAGAACAATTAAATGTTGATGGCAGAGATCAAATGGATCATTAAAATACAAAAGTGCAAGAAACAGATTTTTTCTTATGCTGTTCAATTCTCCAGAGGGCCGAATAGCTCACATAAGTGAGGCGGGCTTCCTTCCTGTGATCAGCATGCACCGGGATGGTGCTAATTTGATCACAATATAGTCATCTCTTAAGATTACAGTTATGCAGTTAAACATTCTAGTTAACCTGAAGTATTAGGCAAATGGTACTAATTACAAATATTCTCCTGCGATTCACAGTGATGAAAGCCCCACTTGTAATTGACACTTCTAGCCAATGTTTCATAACACAATGTCCTATATCACACAGGCTTTCAGAATATTAAAATGCAGCTAATTTGCCTAAACTTCATTTGTTTAATGGCATTGGCATTTTGTTTGAAATTGTAATAAACATACATCCCGCTTTCAAGTAAAATCTAAAATGAGTGTGATCTTGGGGTGGCTTAGGCTTCCTGTTTACAGACCTCGCACTTGATTCAAAAAGTGGAACAGTTTGATCATAACTTTCAGCCATTAAACATATTGAAATTGTTTAAAAATGCTCATAATTTGTCTTTTAAAATAAGAAAAAAACAGATATTTTGCAGTAAAATTTCATGATGTCGCCATGTGTGGCACCGACTGTGAACCCCGGTGTGTGAACCCACTGCCACGCAAGCAGGGAGGGCAGCCAGCGCTCAGAACCTGCACACTGGCTCCCTGCACACACGGGCTCCCTGCACTCATGGGGTCCCTGCACACACGGGCTCCCTGCACATGGGCTCCTTGCACAGGGCTCCCTGAAGTCTTCATCTCCAACCTAGAACTGGGTTTCTTTGTTGCCAACCTCGGTTTGCAAGGATTCTTCATTTCCCAGAAATATTTCCCTTGCCCTCTGCCCTGTCTCCTCCAAGTCATCCCCGCTTCCTTAGCGTACCCCAAACCTGTCCTGAACCACATGCCTGAGGCTTCACCCAAAGCTTTGCACAGGATTCAGGAAGCCATGGAGGTGGCGTGGGTGTGCAGGGTTTGTGGTGTTTCTGACTCTGGCCCCTGGCTGTGCATGAAGTTCCACAGTGAGAGCAGGCTGCAGGGAGAGGCATCTCACCTGGAGCACTGCCTGTCTGTGACTCGTGTAGTGATTGACAGAAAGTAGTCAGACTCAATGCAGCTGGGAGAAGGTGCAGGGGCCGGGGGGAGGGTGAGGGGCACTGGGCGCAGGTGTAGGGATCTGGGGGTAGTTGTGGGGCCCTGGAGGCAGGTGTGGGGACCTGGGGGCAGATGCAGGGCCCTGGGGATAGGTGCAGGGCCTTGGGGGCAGGTGCAGTACAGACTATAGCAGGTTGGCTCTCTGCCCACTGCAGGTGTGGGCTTGGCCTGGCTGGCACCCATGCTGTCTGTGGTCACACTGCCAGGAGTGGGCCAGCCACCTAGGATTGCGGTCTCGGGCCTCCGTAGGGTGGGTGCTGGGGTTGCTCAGTGGCTGGTGGCTGGTCACTCATGAGCAGAGCCCATGAGCCCGCCAGTAGTCTCAGTGCAAAGAAGAGATCCTCTGAATGTCTGGGTGGGCAGTAGCCTTCAGCGGGCACAGGATACGGTCAGCACGCTCTAGAAGTTTCCATGAGGCCAGACTGTGAGTGGTAAAAGCATCTGGGGGACACTCTGAGGTCCGCAGTTATGGTCAGTGGTGCCCATGGATGGAAGGATCACAGAGCACAGTGCCACGCAGCCCATGAGCTGGCAGGGGTATCAGGTCTGCTGTCTCGCAACCCTGGATGCTCTGTGGGGCCGAGACGGAGCTGGGTGTGATCTAGGCCCAGAGAGCAGAGCTGGTGGGAAGGACCCGCGTGAACAGCCCCTGGAGAAAAGGCAGCCTCTTGGCACTTGAAACTCAGCTGCCTCGTCCACTGATAGGGCTGTTCTGGAGGTGGCCCTGGGCCCTGTGCCACCACGCAGGACATGCCTGTGAGAGCTGACGGTGGGCCTGCTGTCTTCAGCAAAGCTGCTTCTAAATGCCCACGCCTAGGTGCCCTGGTGGAGCGGAGGCTGGTCCGCCTCCTTGGCCGAATGCCGTCCACAGCAGTAGGATGTCTGGGGTTCGCATCCCAGGGCCAGGGGAGCAACCAAGATGAACAACTAAACAAAATAATTAAAAGGTTAAAAAAGACTCAAATGGTCTAATTTTCTCCTTTAATCACCCACTCAAGTGACCTGCGTGGTGGGCCAATGATAGGGTTATGTTGGACAGTTTTGACCTTTTACAGGAAAGTTTGCCTCCTGAGGTGGGGGTGTCACTAGGTTCTCTCTGCTTACAGCAATTCACCCACAGGTGGTATTTTAAATGGCCACTGTCAAGTCAGAAATGTGGGTGCAAACACACCGCAGCCCCCAGGCCTCAGGTGGCTCTAGCCCCATCCCTGGCCCTAGCACCTCAGCGGGGACCAGCCCTGCTCTGAACCTGTAGCCAGGCGCTGCCACACACGAGCCAGTCTGGCTCAGGTTGCATGGATGATGCGCCTCTGATGGTCACACCAGCCTCCATCTCCAGCAGCAGCCACCGCAGAATTCATAAGGCAGCACCTCCAAGTGTGGACACCTGTGTGCCCGGTGCTTACCTGCATGCATATTTGCACACACCTTGTGAGCCTGCACGTGTATCCACATGTGTACATGCAGTCGGGGAGCACCTGGCTGTGTGCAGGCATGTGGACACCCGTGTACCTGCGCTCGTGTGCACAGTGTGCTCATGTGTGCACGGGCGTGCCTCTCCCTACCTCTGCTGGACTGGATCCCCGACCCTATGCTGCCCCTGTCCACTGCCCAGCTCAGACGTCCTGGTGGAAACAGGACCGAGAAGGGCCACGCCCCGGGGTCCAGAAACCGGGCTGGCATCGTGTCAGTTTCCCAGCAAATCCCGCACAGAGTGCGGAGCCTGTGGAGCAGACCGTCTGGGAAGTAAACTCTTTGGTGACATGTTTTTATGACATAATTATATTGATCTGAAAGATAGTCACCCAGAACCACAACCTTTTCTGTCCCAAGAAAAAGCCTGATAATCTTTTCAATCACTTGATATTCATGGTCTTACTCAAAGGTCTCTGAACATGTCATGTGTGTAATTCCGATGCAAAACGTGGACCTGTCATCGCTGCCCATGACATGTTTCAATAAGGTAATTTTCCTGCTGTCTGAGAACATCGACACGGCGCAGCCCAGGACAGAAACAGAGAATGACATCTTATTCACGCATGGATCTGTAGGGTAGAACTATACTTTATTAAAGGAAAATGGGATTTCAGGATTGTTCTGACAAGCGGCACGGACGCACACCTCCATCTACGTACAGCATGGCACGCGGGTCCCCGGGCCCTGGGACCGGCTCTGGGGACAGCGTGGGGCTGGCCTTCGTCCTGCTCCTGCGACCTGGGCGCAGCAGACCCGAGCTGCTGCGTGGAGGGCCAGGCGAGGCCCAGAAAGCAACCCTTCCTGGGCATCAGAGTCATCGTGTCCTCTCTCGGTGACGGAGAGTGCGGTCTTTGACTTTCTTAAATCAATTTAGCGTTGAGATTTAAAATAAATACTGAAAATAATGTCAGATTTTAAAATACCAGCTGTGCTCAGCCCCGCCTCCCTCTAAATCACCTGCTTTCATGGTTTGTCTGCATCTTGGTCACCCTGCACAGCCTGCCAGGGCTCCGGGCTGCCATTGCTGCTTTTGATGACTGTTTTCCTTGATTTCTGCATCAAAATGGTCAAAACATCCACCGGGTTCCTGACTTGGAGCCGCGCCAATTCCTGGAACTCCCTGTCCCCAATGGGCCATCTCCGCACGGAAGAGAGCTGCGTGGCCTCTCCAGAGCGAGCGGGGCATGTTCTGGGGGGTGAGGCACACGTTTATAAAACACGACATACCAACGAAACCATGCATCAGAGGCCCTCCAACAACTTGGAGTCAGAGGCTGGGAAAGAGGAGGCATCCCTGCTCAACAGGTCTGACTGTAACATCATTCAAACCTGAGCTGGGCTTCCAGGGACCGCTCTCCTTACTCCCTTGTCCGGGCATCTCTCGGATCCCCTGTGGTAGGCTGGAGACTCCGATGCAGTACAGCCATGGACCCTGAAATGAACCCCTGAATGGCACTCCGGTGACTCCAGAGGTTCGGGCATTTCTAGAGATGGTTTCCCAGCGCGGGGACATCAGAGTCTTCCCACTCTGCTCGCTGCTCGGGTTCAGTGTCCGATGGGGCTCCTGCTTTCTCCCAGACAAGTGCTTGCCTTCCGATGATTCGTCCACCAGCAGCCAGTGACCAGATGTTGTGTGGGCGAGCAGAGAGCAGCGCTGAAGACGGCGTGCCCTGCACACTCTGTGTGCTTGGAGCAGCAGCATGGGCCCCTGGATGAACAGCGTCATTCCCACCCTTAGGTCCCTTAGAGAGGACGGCCAGGTGAAACGTCCCACCACAGCACTCACTGTCACCGGCACGAAGCTGCTGCACTCGCCCTCCCTGTGTGAGCCCTGCGTGCTCATCGCACCCCCAGGTGGCCCGGGAGCGGTCAGCATGGCAGCCTGACTGCCTGACATCACGGTACACCTGGGGTTTGTGTCCTCGTTGATGCCCGTCCCCTCTTGGCCCGTCTGGGACAATGAGCCAAACCCAAGAGAAAGCACATCTGCTCCAACCGCATTCATCGAATCCCTGCGGTCTGAAAGGGGTAAAGGAAGTTCAGGGGTGGGCTATGAAGTGGACAAAACGCCGGTGGCCTGAGGGCCACACGGACTCACTCTGAGCAGAACATACAGCCTGTGGAAGTTAGATCTGACCTTGTCCCTGCAGAGACAGGAGTCTTCTTTCTGTGCCCTGCACTTGAATTAATTACCAGCCATCTGAAATCCTTTTGCATTTCATTCATTAGAAGGGGTATTTGACACATCAAGATTTCGAACAGAAAGCAGAATGTATTTCTCAACAGATAGGTAGGAGAAATATTAAACACTAATTTTGGCATGGAAACACAGCTGCGCTGATTGATGTGCACTGTTAATTATGCAGGATCTAAGCAGTGTCTATTCGCTCTGCTAGGTAGAAAGCGATGCTCTCAGGAACGCTGAGCGTGACCTCACTTGCACTGACCTGGCTTTGGCACTGACTGCTGGATTCCTCAGAGAGACTGTTGTCCCTCAGCAGAACTAACCCTTGGGTGAAACGGGAGTGGGTGGGTCCTCTGAACACCCCAACTTGAAGGGAAGGAAGTGCATCAAGGCGATGTGACAGGTGTCCCGGGACAACTTCGGGGCAGGTGCTTGAGAACAGACGAGGCATCCTCAGCGAGTGGCCAGGGCCTGGGCTGTAGTGTCTCTCTGGGCCAACAGCATCCAACGGGGTTCTGGGCCTCCCGAGGGACTGTCCCCCAGGACCAGGGACCTGTTCTACTTGTCCAGATGCAGAAGTGCACATTCTGGTGGTGACAGCCGAACTCAGTGTCCCTTCTAGTCCGGCGTCAGTTCCTAGACGTGCCTGCACTCAGACGCTGGGTGGAGTAGGGAGTGAGGAAACGTGCCAACTGAGCCCTGGATATGGAGGCTGCCAGGCCACCCTGGGCCACGTCCTTCTAAGGCCAGTGGCGTGGCACCGCCTGCGGTGAATGCGTGTGCCTTTCCACGGACACTGGTGGTCAGCTGTCCTGCCCCGAGCACACAGCTCACTGGCGTGCTGACGTCTGCACTGACGCCAGGGCAGAGGGGGCGCTGCCTCTGTCTCTCCTTTCCCCGCGGTGCCTGAATGGCCAGCGGGGATGTTCCTGGGGAGCCCGTGGTCTGGAGGAAAGTCTCTCCTCCGCCGTGAGTCAGAAATAACCACGCCCCAGAGAAACTCAGCAAGCGGAGCGTGTTTCTGAAAACGCTTCTGTGTCAGCTTCTTTGCAGCTTTAAGAGGAATACTGAGATGATTTCTGGGGTGTCGCTCCTTTCTCCCGGTCACCCACCACGATTATTAACCCAGAAAGGCAAGCAGGGGAGGTTCTGGCCAACGCCCCACCATGGGGAGAGCCCGGGACGACTTGCTCAGGCCAGCATGGCTCCTGTGCCCCTGGACAAGCACTCAGCATGTGGCGCTGGAGCGCGGCCTCGTCCTGAGACCCACGCAATGGGCGCTCAATATCAAGGCACCCTGGGCTGCATTCCCACCAAACCCTTATGGACCTTACCACCCACTCTGGTCAGCAGCTGTGACACCGTGGGGGTGCTTGTGTGGGAGGGTGGGGATAAAACTTGGCTGAATGCACTCAGCCAGTCCTGTGACTGGGTCCCCTTCCCGTGTGCATGGGTCCCTGAGTCTGTGTGTCCCCGTCCTGTGTGCATGAGGCCCTGAGCCTTCCTGCTGGGTGCTGCAGGAAGCTGCTCCCAGGAACGGGGCGATGTTTCCATCACTGTCTTCACACTTCTGGTGGCATGTGCAGCTGTCCAGACCTTCAGGAGCGTTTTCTACCAGGACCTTGATGCAGGGGAGGGAGCTGAGACACAATGCTGAGACGCTGGGTCATCCAGAAAGAATTCGTGCAGAGTCGGTGGCCAGGAACACACAGCGAGTTTATTAAAAGCAGAAATAGATGGTTGAGGTGCCCCACAGGGCTGGGAAGGTCACATCAAGAGACTGCACACATGTGCAGGTGTGGGACCTAAAGTCCTGCCTGTCCTACAGGCCAGGTGGTTCTTAGTATCTCTGAGGGTCAGGTTCTGGGTGTGTC
Organism: Solenodon paradoxus; assembly: GCA_004363575.1. Taxonomy (NCBI): domain Eukaryota; kingdom Metazoa; phylum Chordata; class Mammalia; order Eulipotyphla; family Solenodontidae; genus Solenodon; species Solenodon paradoxus. Next base: position 226,410 of record RJWH01002292.1, read on the forward strand.
TAAGTGACCTGGAGCTGAGTATCTAGGGGTGTGTCCTAGAAGCAGGGCTGCTAATCCCATTTCTGCCTGGTGACTCTCAGGTTCTTCCAGTCAGTCCACTATTCGTGCAGCTGTCTACCTATAGATTCCAAGCTATGCTGTGCCGGCATCAACCTGTCAGAGCCGGAGTCTGCCCTTGGTCTCAGAGGACCAAAACCACCTCCTGGCTGACTTTGTCTCCCTGTGTATCTCAGACACAGGCCTTCTGGGACCCACAGGGGTCCAGGTTTGGCTTAATAGTGAGTAAAAGATGAAGAGCAGATGAAAAAATCCACCTCTGTTGCCTTTCAGCAACAGGGGAGGGGCGGGGTGAGGAGGGGAGAGGTGGGAATGTGGGAGGGGTGAGGAGGGGTTGGGGTGGGGTGGGTAGGGCAGAGGTGGGAATGGGGGAGGGGGGAGGACAGAGTAGGTGGGGAGGGCAGAGGAGGGAATGGGGTAGTGGAGGAGGTACCAGGAGAGGGCGGAGGTTGAGATGGGTTGGGGATGGGGCTTAAGGGAGGGGAAGGGGTCTGGTGGTGGGCAGAGGGGAAGGACAGGGTCCAGGTAGGGGTGGGGCTACCAGAAGCAGAGCAGATCTACAACTACCCACAGGAAAAGGATGGCTATGCTCGCAGCTGCAATCGCTTTCATTAAGGCGACCAACAGAGAAGCTACACCAGCACTGAGGCTGACCAGTTATCCAGGGTCCAAGAGAGGCTCTTCCTGGCCCCCAGGGGTCTGCACCTAGGGCCCCAGCCCTTCCCTGAAGTAACAGCTGTCTTAGCTTCTCATCTCCTGGTGTTTCTTCGGCTTCTTATCATCCCAGGGGCAGCTTGTATTATTTTACTCGATGGTGACAGCACGTCTCCGATCCCTGAAGGGTGTGCCTGCCTGTGACTGGCGTCTCTCTGGTGCCCAGGGCCACAGTGCTGACTGCTTCCTCCAGGGGAGCGTGAATCCCTCCTCTCTCCCCTTCCTTTCTGGCTGTGGGTGCTCCGAGGACTGAGTTGGATGCAGAGCTGCTGGCTATTTGTTTGTCCTGTGTTTACAAGTCCAGAGCGCTGGTGGTACTTGCCCCACCCTCTAAGCCTCTGCGCTGGACAACCCCCGACTCATCTGTCAGGTTATGAAATAACGGCAGACTAGCATCTCCCCCCTTCATTACTGGCTGGCCGACATCCATCGTGGGAACTTGTCCGCATCTGCTGTTCAGAGGACTTGTGCCCCTGCTCAGACAGGAAAGGCCAGATCGAGGCTGGACTCTCATTTCCATGCCCAGTTCTCAAAGTCATCAATGCTCCCAGCCTACCTGTCACCTCGGCTTCCACCATCACTACAATGAGTCGCTGCTAATGCCCTGGCTTTAAACACACGGGAGCCCCCTCACCGTGCGAGGCTCGGCGTCCACAATGGGTGCCCAGGCCTCATCCCCTGGCGTCTCCCGGGGAAACCCACTCTGCCCTTCCTGACCCCCAACTTCAGGCCCGTCCCCCGTTCAAGGCTGACAGAATACCTTCTGCCTGATCTGTGCTCTGCCCACACCTTCCTGCTTCCAGAACTCCACTGCGTCAGCCAGGCCTTGGAGCATCAGTCCAGGTAAGTCCCTCTTGAGACCCTGCGTCACAGTTGGAAAGTAGTCCCTGCAGTCATACAAGGTCACAAATCCACAGATGGGAACAAACGCTTGGGGGGACCATATTCTGGTACCATAGTGACCACTTATTTTTCATTCATTAGTTTAGGCTTATGGATTTAATCTAATTTATTGGCTTTTACTCATTGCCTACCTGGGAAGCAGAACACTTCTTATGGAACACTGCCTACTCTTGTGCATTTGCAGAGTCAAACTGCTATCCCCAGCTTGGCTAGTCGGGCCCTGTGACCTTGCAGTGACCTTGGTAATTTTGTACCACTTCCGGTCCATCTGGTGTCCACAGACCTTTCAAGGAGGCTCTGGTTCCTCCTGTGGGAATTGCATTTCAGAGCCCCAGTCTGTCCCTTAACCCTGTCAGAGTCTCTGTCTTGAGACCCAATCAAGTTTAGGTTCAGGACCTGAACTGGGCCTCTTCTCCCTCACATGGGTTTCCTTTTTCCATAGGAAGTGTTCTGCCTCCCAGACCACAGACATGGCAGAATGTCCATAATAGCTTATTTTCTCAAAAGGCGTCCATCCCACCTGCTGCCACGCAGCCCCCACGCCTGTGCTTGCGACTGCCCAGTGCAGGGCACCCGCCTGCCTCCTGTACCTGTGCCTCAGCTCCCACGTTCACATGAGCTGATACTGGAAGGCCTCCGCCACCCCATGTCCATCATGTGAGCCCCCAAAACTCACTTCCCCAGAGGCTCCCAGAAAGGGTTTATGGAAGCAAGTCTCCTGAATTTTCTGGGCTGATGAGCAATATACTCAAAAGCCAGTTTCAATGAATAAAAATTCTGGATTCACATTCTCTTTTCTGGATTTACCTATCATTTCCAGTTGCTAAACAATAACCCTTCCAAATAAAACTTTCAAGACAGTCTATTTTTTTACTTTGAAATTTGCTTCTTCCTTAGATTTTCCACTGATGTTTTTCTGACTAGATGTATCTTGAAGTTGAACATTCTTTATGCCAGTTCGGGAAATAGGGCACCCTTTCCAGAAACAGCTTACGATATTTTTTCACTGCTTACTTCAGAAGAGTTTTCTCAAATTCTATGCTTCCTTGTCTTTTCTGTTTATTTGCTTTGACTGTGTATGGACGTCTCTCGTGCATATACCGGAGTTTTTTCTCTTTCAGTAGTGATCTCTTTTCTTTTATCTGTTGTGTCTCTTTCACTTAGTTTCCATATTGCTCATTTTCATCCTCTAGTCTCATGAGACATGATCTGCTCCCTGCTGGTGCTAGTCGGATGCTGGATTCCAGTTTCTTGTGCTTCTAATTATTCTGGCTCTTCACCACTAGTTCTGGGTTTTTGCTACAAGTTACCCCATTGCTCCTTATCGCTGGCAGCATGGTCTCCATTTTCCTCTTGTCCTGAAACAGTAGCTGCTGCCTTTCTGAGTTTCTTTGACATGCCGTCTAGCATTGGATGCATTATCTATAGGAGGTTACTTTGTTACTTTCTGTCTTCTCTTATAATAACTCAGTGTGTGTCAGACTCCAAGATGTTGGCTGTGAGCCTCTGAAACGTGGAATCGCTCACTGGGTCCCTTGAGGTGTTCCTGCCTGTGAGCTGCACTCTGCTTCATCTGGAAATGCCCTTTAGTTGTTTCCAGTTCCCTGTCCCGCGAAATGGAGGTCCTGTGTCAGACGGGGCCTCTGCGTGTGACCTGTCCTAGGGGAGACGGGACCTGGGTGACTGAGGAAGTTCACAGAGCTGATGGCTGGGCCTCATCCTTCCTGCAGACTGTCACCGCCTGAGGTCCCACCTATTTCCCATCACTGCCTCCTCACACGCTACACAGCCTCCAAGTTGTGTGCTCACCTGTCTAGGAGGACTTACCTGTTCTAGGAGGGCTCACCTGTCTAGGAGGACTCACCTGTTCTAGGAGGGCTCACCTGTCTAGGAGGACTCACCTGTTCTAGGAGGGCTCACCTGTCTAGGAGATCTTACCCGGTTCAGAAAGGCTCAACTATCTAGATTTTACCTGGTTCAGGAGGGCTCACCTGGTCTAGAATGCTTCCTCAGTCTTTCTGCTCCTCCCACACATGAGTGCTGCACAGATGTGGTTGATTCCCTTGCACACCTTGACTGGGCTGGACTGAGTGACAGTCACTGGTCCCAGGGTAGCACCAGTCCGTGGGTCTGGATCATCATTGCTCATTCCTCATCGCTCTTTTGTTCTGTGTTTGGACTGGGGAGATTAAACACCAGGCTGCCTGGCACCGTCTCCAGAACCACTAAATGGTGCGGTGTTTCCTCTTCGCAGTGGATGCCCTCTGGGTCTGGGGCAGAGAAACGATGACAGGATTCTGTGACACAGGACATTGGGCTCCTGGTGAGGGATCGAGTGGGCATGCAAGCCACGGACTCCAGGCAGGCGGACTGCCAGTGGCATTCTGAGGCCGAGGGGTGGCATGTGAGATTCCTCGGGGTGTGTCCCTCTGGGGTGCTCACAGGACTGAGGGAGTAGAGGCGATATGGAGGCCATGGGGAGTCGCAGGCCCAAGGGTGCCCATCCAGCTGAGTACAGGAGGAAGGCTGCACGGGGCCCTCCAGAGAGACGGAGATCACAGCCAGGACCCTGGACCCTGTCCCTTTCGGGAGCTGTAGGGGGAGAGTCCCCAGGTCAGCATGGCAATCACCTCAGCCAAAAGAGAAAAGGCAGGTGAGCTTCCAGGGAGGTGGAAGGCGGGGTGATGGTCTGTCCTGGAAAACAAAAGGAGATGGTCTTTCACTCGGATAAGACGGATAGGACGGGCTTGACCAGGTCCGGGGGCGGGACAGGGAGGACGGATTCGGAGACAAGTGGGAAGAGCTGCGAGAAGCGGGGACTCGGGGCGAGGACGCAGTCAGCTGGGATGGGCACTGACCCGAGCCTGAGGGTCAGCATGAGGAGGAGAGGCAGATTTGAAGCAGGGGCCAGTGGGGGTCAGGGAGCACTTCCAGGGCATCTTTCACTCCCAGGGAAGAGGCTGTGGGAACGGGTGTATCGGTCACAATGCCGGGTGTCCCGTTACTCTGCGGACATGCTGCTGGATGCAGGGTGTGATTAGAGAACAGGGTGGTGACAGGTGTTCAGCGCACAGAAGAGGCTCGACTAACAGAGGTTGCAGGAGCTTTCTGGAATGTCGGAGATGTGTTTCCCTGATGACATCACAGAGGATGACAAAAGCCAGCTCGCACCGAATGAGTGTTTGTTGTCTGCTCCTCTTAACTCCATAAAATATCTTCTCTTCTCTGGCGAATGGACACTGACCATGAATTCCAACACGGCAGCAAGGACAGGCTGTCAGCCTTCGGTTCGCGGCAGGGACACATGCCGTTCCCAGGTGGCGATATGGTTTCTTCAGGCATCCCCGCCCATCTCCAGTGGTGCCTCCATCTAGAATGGTCTCTCATCGTGGACTGAAGCCCGCTCCACAGCCCCATGGAAGACGCCAGCCCCCGGCTGGACCAGGACCAGGTCAGCACGCTACCTCAGGATAGGATGGAGCTGGCGCAGGGATCTCTGTCCCCAGCTGACATGAGTCCCTGTTGGACAAGCTGCCGTCTCTCCATGGGATGGTCAGAGCAGGCGTGTGTAAAGGATATGCAGTCAGACAGATGGGCAGACGCATGGACAGTCGCCGTGGATCGAGAGAGAGTGGGCCCTCATCTACATCGGGGGGCTGTATGATGTGTCAGAACCAGGGGTCCCTCATGTCATCCCCAGAGGCTGACGCCTTCACCAACAGCACAGCCACAGTTAGGGGGTGACTGCGCCTTGGAGGCGAATGAGCAGTTCTGCTCGGGGCACCTTATCTCTGCAGACTGCATGTCCACAGGCGCCCGGAGGGGACCCGGACTCGGCATGCTGCCACCCTGAGACAAAGGGGCCCTCGTGTGTCAGGAAAACACGAAATCCGGGCACAGCTAGAGGAGTATGGTCTCTCGCTTCCAGGGAGAAACTCCTTCTCCGAGGCGGTGGTTTGCTTTCTTAGCTGCGATGACATCTCCCAAGGAGTCCATCCCCAGCTCTGAGCTCCTTCGTGGCCCTGTCTCCTTGAAGACTGAGTGCTGTGTCCCCCTGGACAGCCTGCTCAGGGTTCCTTAAACCGAGTCACCTGGAAGCCCAGGTGCAGTGCTGAGCCAGGACCCTCCAGGGCACACTCAGGGGAAAAGTTCCCTCCAACGGCCTTTGTGCGTAGACAAGGGTCGTGTAACCTCTCCCGGCGACCAGAGCTGGCTGTCTCATGCGTGAGACGGAGACCGCGCTTCTCATGCTGTCATTGCTCCTGTCATGCCCAGCTCTGTCACTGCCACCTTCAAATAGCTGCTTTGAACCTTTGTAGGTTCCGGTAATTCGAAAAACTAAATTAAAAAAATGATTCCAGTTCCCATTAGTTCAGCGCCAGGTGCAGACGGACTGCGGGAACTTCCCGCAGCACCAAGCTCGTGTGCACACAGACATGACAATCTGCTGGGTCAGCCCGCCAGTCTAAGACACTGATTTACTGGGCAAAGACAAAATAATCCACAGTTAACCTTCCACATGCAGAAGCGGGGCATCTGTCTTATTTCTCTCTCTCAGATTGGGACGCTGAATGATTTGTAAAGAGAAATGATCTGGATTAGCTCCTTATTACTTACAAAGTATGCCTTCTAATGTGTCCGGGTGGCCCTGCCATGAGGCCGTGCGGCAGAGACCAGCCACCTTATTAAGAGGCGGCTTCAGCACCTCAGATGCATCTGCCGCTTGGAGGTCATTAATACAAATTATGAAATGAAATCAGCAGCCCGCTTACCACAGAGCCAGTGGGGCCGCGAGGGGGGCGTGCCGGCCCCGGCTCGAGGATGGGTTTCGCGGTGCTAAATTAGGAATTTTGTCACCCCGCCCCGCTCTTGCCAGCCTGCCTCTCTGAAGGGCAGATGACCCAAATAAATACAAATTGAATTAAGTTTCCTCTCAGACTTTAATACCATAAATGAGAAAGAGCATTCATCACAAATAACTAGGGATTGTATACCAAAGTGCTTGAAGAAAATCAGCATACTTTCAGCTGCTCTTGTCTATAAATGTAAATGAGAACAGATATAAAGCTGCTATGCACTGAAGAAAGGTTATCGAGGGAGCAACACAAAACACTAAGAAATCATTGAATGAACTTGAAAAATGATTCAGATAGAGTAGATATAAGCATAGAAAATCAATCATATAATTTAAAGAATAAACAGCTTGAGCCTCACAAATCTCCCGTATGGTTTTTGAGTATAGGACTTTTAATTTAGCATTGATATAATGCCACGCTATGAGAATCTGCAGATGGTGGGGCTAGGAGGGAAATCAATTCATTCTCATTCTACAGTCTTAAGGGGTGTTTGATATTTACAGCAGGGTGGCATAAATCCTTGTATAAATTTACATTTTAAGAGATAAAGGGCCTCTGTATTTTGTCTTGTTATTGTTAATAGAAACTGTCTACTCCCATTCTGTCCACTTTCTGGGGAAGCCGAGCTGACCTCGTGTCGCTGTGTGTCAGAGGTAATCTTCTCAGCTTTGTTTTCTTGATACACAAAGTTTTGCTTTGTGCTTTTTTCCTCTCACTGCAAGGCAATTGAGATGGCATAATTGCATCAGTGCTCCAGAAATAAAGGCTGCAATTTAGGGGAAAAACCAATTCCAGACAAGTTCATTTATATACTGTGTGGAGGTTTAGAGGTTAAGAAAATGTGACAGGGTACAAGTAAATGTATATGCAAATCCCAGAGACTTTCATTGCACTTATAATCAGTTATTTGCCTTTTTGCTTTCAACTCAGGGATTTGTCATCAGGAGAAGCTGAAAAATCAAATTCTCCAACGATCCTGCAGAGGCCACATTGGAAGCCTATGCCCCAAACTCGAGGCGGCCGCATCTCTGATGTGGAGGAGACAAATATCGCTGAGCATTTGCATCATCGGGATGATTTGTGGCTGTGGATTTGCCTAATGGAAATGGATATCAGGGTATTAGGAAGCTGTCCTCCTCACTGGCCGGCTTTGTGCGTGTCACCACCTTCGGAGCGGGAGAGCCCATGCAAGGCTCCCAGGCCGGGGGCGCCACAAAGGGCTGAGTCTCTCCCAGCACACCTGCGTAGTGAACACACGCTCTCAGATTCCTTCCTGGATGAAAGTGGATGTGATGGCAATTCTCATGGGCCGACCAGCCCAGGTGCAACACTGCATGCGGGTCATTCAGCCCCATGGGGACGTCAGTCCAGGCTGGGTCGTGACGAAGTCTGTGTTTCCAACCACTTAAGTGGCTGACTCGTTTCTCAACTCTGTTCCTTGGATTCTTAATTCTGACAGGTTCTGAGCTAGACTAGAGAGAAACACCGTGTAAGGAAAGAAAGAAGTGGGGAACATTAGTGGAATATAGTCTGCATTAATAGGGAAGTAGCAGGTTTCAAATGCTGGAGATGTGGACAGATCCTCGAGAGATGAGAGATTAGATACAGGATAGATATAGACAGAAGATAGATGTAAGACAGATGCAAAGATGATGTGTTTATAGATGATACATATAGATAGATGACAGGTGATAAATACAAATGAGACATGATAGAGATGAGCCAGATACACATATGAGACAGAGATGATTAGATGACAGACTGATAGAGCACAGTTAAGACAGACAGATGCACACACAGATACACACAGGCGACAGATCTATAGCTCACATCTGTATGACATGCCTCTGTCAACAGAGATCATAGAGCTAATAGAGGCAGAGACTCCATGCCGACCCCATTCCCTCTGTGTCCACAGTGAACACAGCAGCGCTAAGTTGTTAGGAAGGAGTTAGTTTGTTTGGATAAGGGATGAACTCTTTGTAAACCGAGATTTAAAAACAAGTGCACAGACTCAAAGTCCCAGAAAGATGGCATGGGCCACCTGGCCCTGTCTTCCCGTGAGGGCAGCGTAGGCTCTGGATGTGGATGCGGAACGCTAATCACATGGAGAAGGCGATGTGCTCGTCTTGGGACCAAGGAAGGAGAGTCCCTGGGTTTTCATTCTACCCCGTGGACCCCAAACGTGGAGCTGGAGAAGGCAGAACCCAGAAACATGGGCCCGTGCCAACAAAGAAAACCCGGAGAGGCCGCTGCGTAGACCCGATGACAATGGCCAAGCCAGGTAGGGACGTGGCTGCAGATGCTGCTCTAAGCGGGGAGGACAGAACTGCCGGACCGCCAGCCACTGGCGTGGGCGCCCACACCTCCATGAGGGCAGGGTCTGCGACAATGCGTCAGGCATCTCCCCACCCCAGGGGGCCCACGCAAGCCTCTACCTGCGGGCCCAGGGATGGGGAGGCCCATGGGGAGATGGGTCAGCAGTCCCGCCGAGTGTGAGTAAGGCCCCATTTCTTCCACTGCACCAGCACTGAGGCAAGTTTGCCAACAAGAAGAACATAAAAAGAACCCACAGTCCCCTCACATAGCAACCATGTTGTTCAGAAAAAAGCAAAGAATATTTAAGAGCTAAAAACGCAATGACAGGACTCTGTAAAACAATGGAAATGCTCGCCTGGAGTCCAGAGATGGAAGGATACAGAAAAAGTGAACTGGGAGGCAGAGCAGATAGCCGCTCGGTCTGGACAGCAGGTTGTGACCTGGGACGAGGTGCAGGCCCAGGCCCGGCATGAGGTCCAGCCCTGCCACAGAGTCTCCAGGGAGGGAGCGAACAAGGCCGAATAAATGGTGACCGACAACTCCCCGAAGCTGGAAAAAGACGTAGATGATAAACCAGAGACAGAGAGGACTCCAAGAAACTCCCGCCAAGACACCCCAACCTCGGGCCCTCACAAGAGTGGCGTCCGCTCAGCTCAGAGGGAAACCGTCACGCTGTGTGCCCTGTGTGCCCTGTCCCTCGGGGCCGGGAGAGTGCTGGCTGCGCCCCCATGGCCTCGTTCTTCACCAGCAACAGGCCTGGCAACCTGGCACCTCTCCCAGAAGGAACTTGCAGGCACCAGGAGTCCTGAGCTCACACGCCACGTCTTGGTGGTGTCCACTGGCCTGTCTGCTTGCTGCCGTCTCAGGCGCTGGAGCATCTGGTGTAGACAGGGCTTCAGAAACATGGGAGGGGGCTGGAAATAAAGTACCAAGGACAGAAAGCCATGTCAGGTAGGCTTCTGCAACACGGGTCAAAGACCCTTGTTGCGACTGAAGCTAAGACGTGGAGAGGAAGTGACTGACGCCGTTTCTTCTTCTGGACAATCTTACCTCCTTAAGCAGTGCTGGGACTTGGTGATGCAGCCTGTCTTCACATGTCCGCCACTCCAGGGAACCGGGCCCGGCCGACAGCGTTGTCAAGGTTTTTAGCGTTTTGTTTCAGAAACTGCAAATGTTTCATTCAAAAGTATGTGCCGAGCTGCTACTAACCCTGAAAGGAGGAGGCGCCCCCACGTTCCCCGACGGAGGGGCTCTCAGGGCCCCGTGTGTCTGTCTGTGCCGACACAGCACAGACTGGATGTCTCAGGCACCGCTGTGCTTTGAGTTCACGCCTCCGCATTGCATCGTCTGCTTTCTCCCCGTTGGATGTGCATGTGTTTCTATGTGGAAACACACACTTGTCTGTGTGTTTATTTTTAGGAGACTAAAATTGCTTCTAGATTCTCATGATGCAATTTTTGTCCTGAAACATGGAAAATATATCATAGGATCATTTTTTTATTTCCCTCTCTACACACACAGTTCACATCATGTTCGCTATTATTTCCAATCTGTTAAGGAAACAAAAGTTGTGTGACTCCGGTCCATTTTAGGAACACACTCACAACCAGTTTCTCCAAGAGAAAAGACTAATAGAGTTAATCTTCCTTCTAATGGAAATATCGGGAACTGCTAACAGGGAAGAAAACTTTCAATCTTGTCCTGTAGAAAAACTTTGAAGTGGGACGTCCGGGCGACACCGACCCTGGGCAGTGCTAGAAGCTTACTCTGTGCTTGCTTTCGAAAAGTAACAGTGGACGCGTCGACCACCTGTACTGTGGTCCAAAGACCCGGTCAGCCGGAGGCCGGGGCCCGTAGTCACAGCCTGGAAAGGTGAGGTGAAAGGCAGAGGGGACAGGTGAGCCCGCCAGAGAGCGGCTGCCAGGCCTGTGTGTCCGGAGGCGGCGCTGGACTGGATCTCAGAGACAGAGGCGGGGGAGGGCAGGAGTGTGCCTGGTCTTTCTCTGCCTCCTGAACCCACAGTCAGAGGAGCGGGGACTGGAGGAGTCAGAACCCTGGTCCCGGGGCAGAGGAGGCCTTGGATCCAGGCAGTCCTGCTGGACACCTCCCTCCCAGGAGCCCACGTCCAGCCTGAATAGCTAGCGCCCAGTACCTACCCAGGAACAGCTCATCATGGTGACAACAGGCCTGGCTGGTCAGGTGGAGAACAGCATGTCATCCCTTCAGCGGGGACATCCCAAGGAGCCTGGGTCAGGCCTGGCATGCTCCGGGTCACCAACAGAAGTGGACAGTATCGGGGGCAGAGGCTGGAGACAGAGGCCCTGGGAGCACACAGGAGCTGGGACCTGGTCCATATGCTGGGGTCTGGGAGTGAGACAATGTGCCGGGGACACCTGAGTCCCCGTCACCGCTTGGGTGGTCCCAAGGGAGACACCATCCTGCCACACAGAGATGGTGTCCCCTCCAGAAGAGGAGAACATACACACATCCCAGCCCAGCCCTCTGGAGCGGGACACAGTCTGGATGAGCGAAAAACCCAGACCTGTGCGCATGGAAACCCTGTGCATTTATGAAAATATAGCCCCTGTGAGCAGATGTATTTATTGACGTTTAGAAACTGTATCCCCTATGCGATGTTTTGATATAAGTAGTTCGTGTAAATTGTGAAATAATCACTACATCCAAGCCAGTTAACATGCCCAGCAGTTCCCCTCATTACTGTGGTGTTGGGGGAAGAATATAGACTTTTAAATAAAAAGAATGAAAGAGGTGCTTATGTATTGGTGGACTGATTACTGCTGATGAGACCCCCTTTTTAACATGGTTGATGTGTTCTCTCTCTCACACCCGCACACACATTGTCTCAGGCATCCCCACTGGGCATATCTTTGCAAACTTAATCCTAACGATTCTAATCTATTTATCTGAGAGTAGGAAAAAGAATAACTGTTACAACAGATTAGAATGTGTGCTCTTTCAGCATGTTTAACTGGGGACCAAATTAGTGGAAATCAGTTGGTGTAAGTTCAATATTTCAAAAGGATAATTCAAGTCTTTTTTTTTAAGGCACCGAGATCTCCTTGGAGCAAATAGAAGGGGGGACCAGAGATTGGAGAGATGATGTCATCGTAACCCTTCTCGTGTAGAGGAACACAGGGCTGAGGCACGGCCTGCGAGGTTCAGTGCGTGGTACCGGCGTCTCGTGCTGACATGCAGACACAGACTGAACGCTTCTTCATGGTGCATCTTGGTGGCTCGCCAATCGGTCACCAAGGGGCAGCCCACACACATCCCAGGGTCCCCGGCTTGAGACCCAGGGACTGGAAACAAACAGGATATTCAACTAAATAAAATAAATAAGGTGCATCCTCTTTCCCTCTCTCCCTGTCTGCCTGATCACCTTCATCCCTCCACCTTTCCTTTCAAAAACAAAATGGAACACCTCTTCCTATCTGTAAGGAGGCTGTGTCGTCGTCCCATTTACAGTGAGAAAAAGACGCCCTGAAGAGCAAGGGCCACAGAGCTGAGGAGCTGGGTTGGTGTCCAGCTCCGTGTCTGTCTACTTGTGGATGAACACGGGACCGGCGAGCTCACCTCGAGGGAGTGGACGGGGTACGGCTCAGGCCGGGGTTCAGGCACAACTGGATGCAAACGTATTTTAAAGCCTGACTACTGTGAAACAGCTATTTATTCTTCCATCTCCTTCGGGACCGTCCAGGCAGCGAGGGGGACTCGGGGTTCCCCAGCACACTGTCTCAATCCCAGACTACAGCACATGGGCCGGGTCCCAGCTCCCACATGCTCCCAGGCTGGCCCTCTGTTTCCAGCCTTTCCCCTTGTGCTTCAAATGTGAGCAAGAGATTTATTGCTAAGATTAAGTAAACACTCCCCTCGTGGCTCAGGTGGCTGAGGCACAGACGCTGAAAGCCATAGACCTGAGTCCAGGAGGCCAAAACAAATAACAAGAAAACAAAAAATTAAAGAAATAAGAATGTCAGCAGCCTAGCTCCATCAGGTGGGCACTGTTGTTAACATAAATGTTTGAGGTGCTCTGGGAGAGCAGCAGGTTAGCGAGCTGCCTTTCATGGAGGCACAGACCACATGTACCCAGGACCCAGATTCAAGATCTGACCATTATGATGAAGAGTATTTGGGGGAATTCTTTTCCCCGCAATAGAAGGTGCCTTTTGCCGCCCTGCTTCTGAGGTTTGCTCCCAGGACGAGGGGAGCAAAGAGGTTGGTGGCCCCAGACTCAAGGAGAGGGGGTAGCCACACCTGACGGCATGCACGCATGTGAGAAACCGGTGTCACTCCTCAGAGTCAATGAAGCATCTGAGCCTTGAGGACAGTCATTCACCCTGCAGAATAGCACCTACATCTGGTGCCCAAGCCCATGGCATTTCCAGGCTCGAGCGGACCCAACTCTGGTGGAGGGTCCTGCAGGGGAGCAGGACTGGTCTGCTGACTGACAGTGGCTGCAGGAGGAGGCAGATGTGGGAGGGAGCAAGCCCGTCACCTGGGAAAGGAGAGTGAAATGAGAGGGAGGCCAAGCCACAGCACGGGAGGTTCTGGAAGCCTTGGAGGGGGTGGTCTGGGCAGGCCCCGGTCCCTGCTGCTCTTTATGAAGGCCACTGGGCAGCAGAGGGTTCACCTCCTCCTCCTCGATGGTCTCAGCCCGCCTGCAGCCCAGGTACCCAGCACGCCTCCGGTCTCATGGCGCTGCTCCCGGGTAAGGCTCCCTCCATCGTCAATACAACCTGAGCAGAACCAGCTGACCATGGGGCTGAAGGATTTCTGGGAAATAGCAGTGTTGGCCCCCTTGAAGAATTCTGCAGGAACTGGGGCTGCCCGAGCTTGTGCTGAGTGTTCCGCTCCAGGTGTGATGCCTCCCGCAGCCGTGGCGCTGGCCTGTGTGCCCATGCTTGTCAAGGGCGGCCTGGCTACACCTAAGCACTTGCCCCAGCGAGCGGCTGCGTCCAGAAGTCACGTGTTAGCCGGCGCTTCATTTGTGAAATATTTGCACACCTAAGGCAGAGCTGTTCTGCTCAGGGCCAGCGGGTGAGTTTCCTCTCACTGGAAGCAAATCAGTCCCTTCTTGTCAGACTCCACCCTCCACGTCCCTGCTCCTGAATATGAAGGGAGCCGTTGTCTTTCTCTGCCGCTGGCGTGAGGGAGCAAGGCGGCAGAGAGAAAAAAAGATTAAAAAGCAGTGCGTGCTGGTTGCTGGCTGCACGGCTACCTGTGAAATTCCAGTGATGTTTCATGAAATCCAGGCCCTGTGAGCCCCAACATCGTGTGCAGGGTCCCTGCTTAACGTGAGTGCGTTGGGAAGAGCCCGAGGAAACAAACGAAGGTGGCTGGACCCGCGGCACACTGGGAAGAGTCCACGCTGAGAACAGGGCAGTGGTGGCGGGGCAGGTGTGTGCAGGGAGCCCTGGCCTCCCCAGGGACAGGGACAAGGACACGCAGGAGAGCCAAGAACACAGGTCTCCCGGGGTACAGGCTCAGGAGAGCCCTGGGGAGACAGCAATGTGAGTCTGCCTTTCTCTCCGTGGGCAGGGCCTGGGGAGCGGAGGCAGCTCCGAGCCTGGCAGTGGAGGAGGGCCAGCAGAGCGGTGCCCGCTTACTGTGGCCTGCACATGAGAGCCCTGCACTCAGCTGCTCCCTGCATGGGGACCGCACCTACCAGCCATGGCGAGCACCGGGAAGTGACCCGCTCTGGTCTTTCCTTTTCTGTTTCCCAGGACGGTGAAGGGGTCACCCGGTGTCTGCGATTGGAGCTGAGGAGGAAAGCAGGGCCCATGGGCAGGGAGAGCAGAGGCCTGAGCCTGCATTGGCCTGTGTGACAGTCCCCGGGCTGTGTCACGACGAGAAGGCATCCTCGAACTGGATGACACAGCGCAGTGGGAACCACAGAGTCTTAGAGGGCGAGACCCCGCAGCCGAGCCCCCAGGCCTTACCGTGTGGCTTCCCAATGGGTCAGTCACCGCATTCCCTAAGGAGTTGGAGCTCCCAAAGCCTAGTCCCCCCACCCCACAGGAGGATTCACACACCCAGCATCACAGAGCGTCTAGTGAATTAAAACACAAGACGAAGATACTCAGCAGATCTCACTCGCATTTCACCTGGACCCCTTCATGGCCCTCTGCCTCCTCACACACCACAAGTGGGCTGACCCTACCAAGAGCGTTCTCACACCTCGTGGTCTGCTTCTTCGCCCTCCCCTGTGAGTGGATCTCAGTACCATGGACCGAGTGCATCTTTAAAGTCATGTGTGATCAAGAAGCATGATATTCAGCAAGGGATGCACCCCTTGGCCCTAGACCAGAAGGTGTGTCTTCACCGCGAGTTAAATGGAAAGTCCACTTCACTTAAAAAGCCAATTGGTCTGATTCTATCAGGTCCCATGTTGCTGGATATATTAATAGAAACACAGAAAATGTGACATTCGAGGGTGCGTTGGTCAGCCTGTCACTGATCATCTGTCGTCCAGCTGCTCACAGGAGAGCCCCACCTGGAGGATTCCCAGCTCCTTCAGTAGGTCAGTCCTCTGGGCGGAGATGCACAACATCCTGGGGACAATGTTCCCTGCGTGTTCGTTCTCGGAATCCAGCTGATCTGGCTTGAAAGTGAGTCAGGAATGTCACCCCCGTGTGTCCCTGATCCAGAAAGTTCCCTTTCTCAATGGCAGGCCCTTTACGGATGCTTCACGGAGGCAGGTTCCATGCAGGGAGTGGCTCATGGTGGCAACCGTGGTCCCACAGCTCCACTTTCCTGGACACTTTCAGCTCGTACCCACAGAGAAGGTCCTGGGACTGAGGCTGAGGGAGGGAGAGGAGAAGTCCCCTGCTTAGAGCCTTTAGAAAGTTTCTGTCTAGCCTATGATTGTATTTATGGGATTTTTTCACTCTACTAATGTCCACATTTGATAAAAATAACTGAATAATATGGCTGACACGAGATGTTACGATTACTATAAGTTCCCAGAAGACGGAATGTTATGACCAACTGAGTAGAAAAGCAGATACATTTAACTAATCAAAGTCTATCTTCTCTTATCGTCTCTTAAAAATACACAATTCAGATGCTTCTAGATACTTTCAGCTTCCAAGACATGCAGACTGGATCATGTCAGACGAACTCTTTGCCAGCACTACGGACACCTGGGATATAGCACTAAGAATTCTATTCCTGAGAGGCCCTCAGGGTTCCAAGACCAGTGGACAGTGGAGAGCATTTCAGCTCTTCATCGAAGAGGAACCGCAGGAAGGGACCCTCCTGTCCTCGGTCCTGTAGGCCACCCCAGTATTTCCAGGTCCTGAGGGATGGAGCACACACTGAGGTATAGGGACTTGGGGGCACGGGCTCAGAAGGGGGGTGCAGAGGAAGCAGGAGTACTGAAATAATCAAGAATGAGCCGCAAGGACAGTGGTCCTAGCCTGTCATTGCTGCCTATAGAACTATAGGCACAGTGGTCACGTTTTAAAATCTGAAGGTCAGCTGTTGAAACATCAGTTGGAATACCCAAGTGTTGAGGACAAAGTCTTCAGGGGGCCCCCCAGGGGCCACAGTGTTTCAGGTACGGGATCACTCAATCGAGTAGGATCCTCTTTAGACCCCACATCGAGGTAACTTTATAACAGGATCATGTCCTGGGACTAAGATCTATGACCAGAAAGCTCTACTCAATCTGCACAGCCCGGCCACTTCAAGAAGGAGGGATTCACCATCATTTAATTGCCCACTTAAGAAACACTCAACACATGTTAGCGAATGATAAAATAATTAAGAGTCCTTATAATGTATTATTCATAACATCCTGTGCATGGTAAAGGGCAGGCACACAAACAAGGAAAGAGTAGCAGCTTGAAACTTATAATCAAGGGGAAAAGCAGCTGATACTAACAGACAGACAAATGTCCCAGACTTTGGAATTGGTGGATGACTTTTAATACCTATAATAAGTACACCTTTTAGGAGTCTATAAACTCATTGTGTAAAACCATAAAATAGGTATAATGATGGCAAATTCAAGGAGGGATAGGAGGACTGTAAGAAATGAAAGTTGAAAAAAAAGTAAATTCTATAAGTGCAAACTACTGAACCTGAAATAGAAGTGTATGTGATGGACTCGACAGAAGTTGAGCAGAATGATGAATGACTGAGCTTGAAGACAGATTACTGGAAGTCATCCACCGGAGTCACAGAGAGAAAAGGACGAAAGTGAAATAGAGTCAACGATGACGACAATGGAATTCCAGAGCCTTGATGGGCTGCACCACAGTGTCACCCAGATACACATGAGGGTAAATTGAGTCCCAGAAGGAAAAGCAAGTGGGGAGAATGGGACAGAAAAATGTCTATGTGAACTTGAATAACTACTGGCCAGAATTTCCCAAGTTAAAACAAAAACCTCAAACCACAGATGCAGTAAATCTCCAAAATAACAAATAGAACAAATAACAAAAGAAATCACACACTTTCATCCACCGTAGACAATGGGACACTCATTTCAAACTCTAAAAGAAAGGGAAAAAACACTGTCAACATAGAATATTGTATCTAATAGGTGTATCTTTCAAAACGTAAGTCAAAATCCATTTTCAGATAAACAAAACTTAGAGAATTTGTCTCCAACAATCATCGAGTATCATAAATTCCAAAGACACCTCTCAGAGAAAAAGCAAAACCAGTCCCTCAGAGAAGGAAGCAGGGGGTGGACACAGGCAGGGTACATTGAGGGCTTGTGGGGACCTGCAAGAATGTGTCATCAGACATCACACTTCTTCAAAGCTACTTCAAGGGAAAGCGAGCGCTTAAAGCAAATAATGAAACCAAAGCAATGCAGCCCAGGGTTAATGACAAAGGTACAAGTGAAAAAATGTGACTAGACTGGTCTGAACCATGAGGATGTTCTAAGGGTCTTACGTTAAATTTAAGCTGGTGTGATGCAAGTTCAGTGATTTTAACAGCAAATTAAGCAACATCCTGAGAGCAACCGCTCAGATAAAGACACAAATTGTTGAAAACCAAGAGTGAGGAGGAATCTGTACCAAATGTACTTATTTAACCAAAATGAGGTCAGAAAAAAGGGAACAAAGGATTTGGGGACAAGAGAAAGCAAATACAAATAGCATGTGGCTAAGCACACATCCATTCTGGCCATTAACACATCGGCTGTTAAAGGCCTGTAGGAGACGGCTCAACAGAAGAGATTGTTCAAATGGGAAGAAAGCAAGACAAAACTATGTTTTATTTATAAGAAGCAGATTTTAAATATAAGGAGACAGAAAATATCAAAGAAAAATATAGAAAACTTTGCTATAGAAATAGTTAAGTATAAGGAACCTAGTATAATTACATTAATATATAGAAAACAAATGGAATTCAAGATAGTTTCCTTTTGTAACAATAAAAGGTGAACATATCAAGCAGATAAAAATATCAGAGCTTTAAAATATTTCAGGTCAAGTATAAATAGACAAATGTTTAATTATCACTGGACATTTTAACGTCCCATTCTTAGAATAGTTCAAATAGATAAACAAGCAAAATCAGTAAGTGTATAACTGACATCACTGTGAACATACTTGACCCAATTATGTAAACAGATTTTCTACACAACTAGTCACAGGTACATATTACTTCCAAGTGTATATGGAAATTCACCAACACAGGGTGAAAAGCTAGATATAATAACTTTGAAAAGAAGTCACACAGATGCTGATCATATAGATTTACATTAAAATCATTACAACGATGTGTTTTGAAAATCTCAAACCAACTGAAAATTTAGCAGGGCATTTTTAAGAATTCTATAACTCTCGCAGAAATGTAAGGGCATTAGAAAATATTTTGAGTTAAATGACAATGAGAAAAGCACACCACATCTGCAAGATTCAGCAGCTGTTAGATGAAAACAAATATGTTTTATGATATATATCCTATATATTATTTATTACAAATATATATTATAAAGAACAGCTTTAAAATCTAAGATTTATCCTGAAGAAGCTAATAATAGAAGGCTCAGTTGAACCAAAAAATGAAAAGTAAGAAAGCAGCAATAGAGTTAAATATAATGAAGAGAACAAAGAATAGAGAAAAATAATGAAGGCAAGAGTTGGGTTTTGAAAACATAATAAAATCAATAAAACTTTGAGTGGAGGAATGAAGAAAAGAACACATCACTTATACAAATACAAACAAACGTGATCATATCACTGCATGCTGTCCCTATAGTGAAAGAATAATAAGGAAATCTGATGGATAATTTTACCTCAAGTAAGTAAACAAATTAGGTGAAATGAACAAACTCCTGGCAAAACACAACAACGTAAGCGTTAAAGAACCAAGTTCAACTTAGTGTGCCCAAAGGCTGCTTTGCTCCAGGGTCAGCAACACAGTCTTCATCATCAAGCCCTCAATGTCCAGGTCAGCAAGGTTGCCACTAGCCCACTGCCTCTGCTCATCTTTGCCCTGCACCAGTATCGATGGCCATTTTCTGTTCATGAGTATGTAAGAGAAGTAACAACTCTAAGTCCTTAATTGTGTGGTGAAGACCAGAAGGAAAGTACACCCGATATACAGGAGTCAGGACATTGAAGACTTGTCTATGCTCCACGTGTGAAAGCACGATGAATCATTTTCTACCACCCAAGGGTGGAGGGGCTGTGAGGTCCTGACACAGGGCTGGCGCACAGACACAGGAAGCAAAGGAGAATTTCTTTAAAAACGTTGAGAGGAATTGAATTCTCAGATAGTCCATAACAGCAGAACTGACGCTGAAGAAGTTGAAATGGTGTTATGAAAGAAACTCTGCAAAGACAAATGGGTGAGAATGATAATAAACCAGATGGGTGATTCAGCCTCCAAACTATCGCTGTGTCCAGGGATCGACTACAACAATTGAAAAGAGGAACCCGAAGACCTTACTGAGCTACGTTTTTCTGGACTGTAAAACGACTGTCTTACTGTCATCACTGTTCCCGATTACACATCAGCAAAGACACGTGGAGACCTCAGCTCCCTGTGATGTCATCAGCCAGGGAAGCCCTAGACAGCCTGTCTCTCTAGGTCACCTTCCTATAGAAATCATGACGTCTGTTCCTGGCTGCTAACTTCTGTTCCTTCCACATCCACAAATTCTTGTCTTCCCAAAACCTCCCCTCTCCCTGGCCTCGCTCCCAGCAGTGTGTGGTTTGGAACCCTGCTGAGTCTACTTTCCACCCCAATCGTGCTGTTTGATGATTATGTGCCTGCCCGTTCCTTGACCATCTAGACGCCCGGTCACAAACGGGTCCTAACCGTGTGTCTCTCTCAGGTGTCCAGACCAGCTCGGCCCATCAGTGTCACCCCTCCTCCACGCCTGAGAAGTGGGGATGCGCAGGGATCTGGAGCCCTAGAGCTTCGCTCCCCAGCCCACCCGCTGTCAGTATCCCGTTCCGCTCCTCAGCCCAATCAATCCTTACCCAGTTTCAATCAGACTCTCATCCAGCCTCTAATGAAACTTTTCACAAATGCCAGCAACAACCCCTGATGAGCAGGAGGAAAGGATCATTGCAAGTCTCCTGGAGTATCCTTCCCACACTCTCTCCAGAATGAGCCTGACTTTCCTCCACACCCACCCTCATCTATTCTTCCCGCGCCTTCTCCAGCATCTGAACAAGATACCCCTGGGACGCCTCCTTATTTCTCTTCCCTTCCTCTACTCTCGTGCAAACACACACCTTGGATATTCAGATAGGGTCTTGAAGGTCCTTTTTTTATCATTTCACTTCTTAAGAACTGTATCAAGTCCCTACCCAAAGAATATACACTCACAACTCTTTTCTTAAAAGAAACTTGTTCAAATCACATTCTTTCTTCAATCATGGCATTAAGTTTTCCAATAGTTGACAACACCTCTGGAGAAAGAGTACCCCAGAAATGTGCACCTCGATTGCTATCCAGGCTGTTGCCTTCTCCGTGAAAGACACACGGTAACCTTTTTTCATCGCTGAGTAGATCTCCACTGTGTGTGACACACACATTTTCCTTATCCAGTCCTCTGCTGACAGGCGCTTAGACTGTTTCTGTATCTTGGGTGTTTTGAGTTGTGTTTT
>RJWH01002293.1:0-247289 GCA_004363575.1 Solenodon paradoxus
GAGAGAGGAGAGAGAGAGAAAAGAGAGTGAATTTGGGGAGATATTTTATATCACCCTTTCTTTTCTCCTCAGTTACTTTTTACCCTGATTATACTATTTAATTCAATAGGTCACTCCTATTTATTTAAATAGTTTTGATTTTTGCCAGGAAAGGGAAAAGATGAGAGAAGAAAGAAGAGAAAGGGAAGGAGGAGGACGAGAAAAAGACAGTAAAAGTAAAAATTGGTCCCTAAAGTTATTTTTTCAGTCATTCAGAAATGTGGGGAGTATAAGTACAAGGTAACATGTAGCTTTAAAGTCATCGCTAGGCTGCTACATTAATTTATACCATGTGGATGGATATATAACAGAAGTAACCATATTTTATATTTTCATTGTCTTAACTGCTTATCTTCCAGTTACTTTTAGTTTAGATAATATTGGTATTTTTGAGTTACTTTTGAGGGACGGTAGAGTTGGCATTTTAAAGATTGTATATCATTGTGTATCTGTATTCCCTTCTACCCAATTATATACTACAGATTATAACAAAAACCTCCTTATTGCTTAGAATTATGGGTATATTAGTAAAGTGCTTTTTAAATTTTTGTGCAATTTTCTTAAAAGTGACTATTATTCTAAATTTTTTTCAGAAATTGAATATTATAAAAAATGAAAGTCTAACCATGCCATCTTATGATTCAGTTATTTTAAGTTCTTTCACCTCAGTATTTACCTAGTCACTAATCTATCATTCTCCTTCTACCTTGGTAACATCTGTGAACTACATGAATCTATATCTGGTTCTCAGCTAGATTATAGGTAAAAGATGTTAAAAATAACTCAAACTAAGGGCTAAATCCTATAGTATATTTATTATTTGATTGTTTGGTAAATCTTTCCTTCCTTCCTTCCTTCCTTCCTTCCCTCCCTTCCTCCCTCCATCCTTCCCTTCCCTTCCTTTCTCTTCCCTTCCTTCCACTATTCTTTCATGCTTTCCTTTTCCCGTTTTAGATAGAACTGACATATAGCATTGATAGCACTGTCTAAGTTTAAACTATATAACATAATGAATTGTTTTATATATACATATATATGCATATGTATATATATAAATGATTAGCACACCTTACATAATTATAGTTATTTAGAAGATCAACTCCTTTAGCAACTTTCAAATATATAATACAGTATTGTTAACTAGAAGTCATCATGTTGTACATTAGATCTGACGACTTATCTTATAATTGAAAGTTTATATGATATAAAGTATCATTTAACCATCATCATCTAATTGCCTCACCCTTATAATCTTAAGACTGGTAAGTTTTCAAGTAATCTGTTGTTTGAGGAAAGATTCCTAATGATTTAGGAGAGTAGTTGACTTTCAAGAGCTCATGATTTATTTAATTAGATGAAGATGAGCAGATAGGTCTCTGTCAAAGCAAGGTGCTCAGTGAAACATCATAGAAGAATAGACATAAGAGCTGGAATGGGTAAACTGTAAGAGGTATTGTTTTGACCCTTAGAGGACTTTTTAGTTTTAGCTAAGTAAGTATTAGAGAAGGTATTCATGTAGGAGAAGTATTGTTTGCAAAGGTTCAGAAGTAGAAGTGCTTCTATTAGAAGCCAGTGATAATAGACAAATGGCCTGGGGAGAAGGTTGAGTGAAATGTAATGGGAGATAAGATTGAAAAAGGAGATTAAGTCCCTGAGGAAAACATTTTTTTTGCTAGCCTAACCGTTCTTTCTAGGTAGGTAAGTTGGACCATATTTTCCCAGGTTTATGGTGAGATAGTCTTATGGAATACAATCAGAAATCTGAAAGTCAATGTTATATCTTTCTCTCTTAAGAAAATCTGTCTGTTCTCCTAAGATAAATTTTTCTTTTTTTGATGAAAATCATAAGGAGTTTGTTGACATGAAGCATGATAAAGATTCAGCCCTTGACTGGTAAAGTAAAAGTATTAAAAGTGGAGTACTCTACCAGTGGAACTGATTTTTTTTAAATGTGTTTGAAAATTCCATGCCTAAAATGCATTTATGAAGTAATACTTATAGCAGGTATTACTATAAAAATAGATTCAAAGTGAACATAAATCTTTCCATTTTTATTTGACTTTCATTATCTGCTCATTAAATTTTGTTAATTGTCAGAAGAAGCTTTATCTTAATAATTTTTCCCCTCCAAAAACTTGTTTTCTTCTTCTACATTAATCTTTACAGAATTTATGAGATTAGGTATGTGGAATATTTTTCCATTTTCATAACCATTTCCTATAATACGATAAACAGACAACTGTGGTGTCTCTCACAGATTCTTCAGCTTTTCTCTGAATAAGTATCACCTGAGAGTACTAATTAAAATGGACTCACCCTGGGAAACTAGAATTCATTTATCATAACTGTGCCACGGAATCTACATTTTACAGAACATACCATCTGATTTTGATGCTGGTGATCTGAGAAACGTATTTCTCAAGTGAAGGGAAATAATTCACATAGTGGAGAGTGAACTCTCACTCTTAGGCATTTATCACATATATATGTATATGTATGTATGTATGTATGTATGTATGTACGTTTGCATGCATGTATAGGTGTATGTGTAGTTAAGCAAAAGGTTCAGTGCCTGAAGCTATTGATTCACGCTTCCATTTCTGAAGGAAGCTTCAAGGAACTTAAAACCAGGAGAGTTTTTTGTCAGGGTGTATCACATTTTAAAATCAGGATTCTGTGTGTCTTAAGAGCTTCGACTCTAGATATCCTTCCCTCTGTCTCACCTCCTTGTCCCTTTTCTGCATGAAAACTCAAATGAATTTAATGGACAGGGTATAAGTCATACTAATATATGGTAACTCTTTACATGGAATTTTGTTATACTATAATCTCCAGAATAGAATAAGAATTTGATAAAGCCTTCTCAGATTCATTTAAACAACATTGAGAAGTACCCTTGAACCTGTTTCCATGGAACTCTGATCCAAGAACAACCAGTTTGCACACGGTCTTCTGGGAGCCCCGGCCCTGATTTGCTATGGAAGAAAGGGCCAAGGAATTCACTGTAACATCCTGCAGAATGACTTTGCAAATGCAGGAAACATTTATTTACCATTTTGTCCACCAAACAGGAACTCTGAGAATGAAGGATACAGATTATGACTCATTCTGCTCCTGTGGTAGACTGTGCTGAGGTAGGAGGAGATAATAGGGACAGAAGAGAAGCCCAACCCTCTTCGAAAAAGTCACGGGAACAAGCAGTTTAAATGCTAATATTGACTTAAAATAACAAGTGAACGTACAAATCTACTTAGCTCCTTTCTCTAATTGTACTACCAATTACAGAAATGGCCAGGATTTCTGCCATTTTTGGTTTGAGATTTGAGTGTAAACTTATTTTTAGTCATGATTAGGTATCTCTTTGTCTAAAATACTCTTTCACATAATAGGTGCTCAGCAGATACTTAGTTGTTTTAATTTCGTCCTGTGTTATGAATGCTTTTCTTAATGCTCAATCAATATAGGATTACTTTTTCTGTAAATATGTGTTTTAAAAGCCTTGCAATATTTTATATTATAATCTTAGCATGTCTTGGGATAAAAGGATACAATGATGTGCTACATGGGTATCATTTATTCTGTATAATGTGAAACTTCATTAAAATGATTTTGAAAGTGGGTAATGTATAGATTATGAATAGGACTTGAAAACTGGCAAATCTAATTGATCACCACGAGGAAATGACATGATGTCAATTTTGTATTTAATATAAACACATTTTAATAATTAATTGTTGGTTGTCCAGTACATGGTAGGTTGACAATAAAGAACTATATTGACACATTTGTGGATCTCCAAGATAAGACAAAACAACATGTATTATTTAAAAAATGATGTTTCTGATAGTTTTGAGACTTACAGTATTAAATGGCATTGCAACTGGTGCTTTTGTTTGTCCCTGGGAAGAATTAGAAAAGGTTAGGAGGTAGTCATCTTGATGATGTTAATTCTAATATAGTCATTTGTTTATTACTTGTAAGGAAGGTGACGGTCTATGGGGATTTTTTCAATTAGAAGTCTTCAGCCTCCAAATAATCAAGAAATATTAGAATATAATTCATGTTTAAAATGTGAAAGCTGTTGGATCCATATTTTCTAAAGAAACTTCTTTTTCATTTTGATGGAGTTTTAACTCATATTGTATATAGCTCCCTGATTAATATTTTAAATTTGGTGTGTACTTAAAAAAAGTGATCTCTGTTTTGTGATTTACAACCTTGGAGAAAAATAACATAGTAGTCATAACTTTGCAGTTTTTTGTGATGCATGAAGATCAGATTTTTTAATGTTGGTTAATGCTTTGCTAATTAAAGTGTGCATGTTAATTAAAGCAGAGGCTAATGTTAATTACCTATATTAATGGAATCTCATGTAGCACCTGCCTGAAGCAATGGGTTCAATTTTCAAAATATCTCAATTAAGGCTGAAACTTTTGATTTGCATCTAGTAGGGTTTCAATTAACTGCATTGAAAACTTAAATAACACTCTTAGTGGTGCAAAATATCAGTGATTATATGAGGGATGGTGGAGTTTGGTAGGTTCATTTATAGAGATGTTTTTCAGCCTATCTATATTTATTTCCTGAATATTTGGTCAAAATTCTATTTATCCACCAAGACCCATTTAAAACACCACCTCTTCCATGAAATGTTTTCCGATTCCCAGTGAACTAGCACACCTGTTTGTTGCTCTTACTTCCTGTTGTCATTCTATTTTGTATTATAATTATTGCGTAGTCTGTGTTGCTGGCTGACTAGATACCCCTTAAAAGCTTTGTCTTCATCTTTTCTAAGGCTCATCACACTTAATGAGAGTTTAGCATGTTTTAAGTTGAAGAGAAAACAATTATTCTTCTTCACCAAAGTGCAAATGAGTGAACTTTCCACTTTCGGCAGTGGTTGTATTGTTACTATATTTATGACTGCTTTAAGTAAAACAAGAAGTTGTTTGAGATCTCATTGCTTTGTTGAATAAAAGATTGATATTTTATTAATTTCAGTTAAATATGAGCTGAAATAGGAAAGAGGTTACTTGTTCAAGAAAAAATCATGTTTTGAGACTTGTGTTTATACTTTCAGTCCCAGGTTTATGATCTGACCGCTCTGCATGCAGATCTGACTTGTGACCATAACCATAAAACTTTAAATAAGCTACTCATTTAACAGGACAAGAGGTTTGTTTTATCTTGGAAGATAGTATATGGGATTATCAAATGATGGGCCCAAATATTAAAATAATAAATTAAAAATATACATAGAGAACCGGAAACAAGTACTTTGTGATTAATTTATATCAATTGTCCCAAATTTATTCTATGATTGCTGAAGTTTCAATAACAATCAGTCTCACTGGGTCTTTGGAAAAGGATTGTGGGCTAACAGTGCTGATCTTTTTGACTTCCAATATAATCATGATTTTAAAAAAAAACTTGTTCTACATAATTGAAGGGAACAAAAGTCTCCTCAATAAGTTCGAAAAGTAGATCATACACTGATGTACAGCCCTTGGAAAGAAGAAGCAGTAACTGCTGAGTCTTGGCAGATTTTTACTCAAACCATTGATCTCAGAGGCCAAGCATTTGTCTTCATTCAGTTTTGAATATTAAATAAGCATAAGATTTACGTGAATAAATTATAACTAACGTGACATGAAAGCACGTGATTGCTCACTGTCTTGATTTTCTACTGGTATTTTGGTAAAAAAAATTTTTTTGTTTAAGGGTGAAAAATAATATTAATTAGACAGGAAGATGTCAGCTTTCATCCGGATGTCAGGACATGTTATAGCTAGAAATGAGATGTGAATATGTCCATTAATGAAGAACAGTGGAGGTTTAGATGTGATAGTGAGAGCTCACATTTTTTTGTGACAGTGTTGGTTAGTTAGTGGTTGGAAAAAAATACAACTAGTTGGAGAAATGTGATAAATGTGAAGATAAGACTCCCAGGATGATGCAATGGGCCAGGACTTTACAACTCAGAATGAAGTCACCAAAGCATCCCTTCCCCTTTGTAGCAGCATTAAGGTGACAGATGGCAAAACATTAAGAGAAAGACATTGGAAGCAGCTGTAATACATCTGGTAGGAAGTGGTAACCTAATGGGTGTGCTGGGCTTTTCCTAATTATGAGGCAATCACTCAAAAAATCTGGAAGAAAACTTCAATGTTTTGGTTAGTGGGAGGAAGAAGTTGACTAGAGCTTAAAATTCAAATTCAGAGATGGGAGGGAATACTGAGAATAAGTGACTTTAGAGGTTGGTGAAAAGATTATAGAAATTCTATTTGCTTTTCCTCAAGTTCTAAATAAAAATACAGTTCTTAAAGGTTTCTGTGAGGTTTACAAGGACTTGGAATTCTCTTTAGGAAGATACTTGATTCATTACCATATTATGAATAATATTTAAAACATGGAATTCTGAGGGTTCATGGAAAGGGTAGCTGTACATAGAGAATATGGAAACACTAATTAAACTGGAGTGAGAGAGGCGAACTATTTAATGACTCAATTCACCATTCCTTTTTCTTAATTTACTGTCTCATGACTTTTCAGAACCTGGGTGAAATATAAAAGGCTTTTTGGCTACTTCTGGCTCCATATTTCTTCACTTTTTTTACTCACTCTAGTCATTTGTCCTTGACTGTCTATGTCTCATTGCTTACACTCCCACTCTCTCACAGGATCACCTAACTTTTTATAACCTCTAACTTTCAAGACTCACTGTAGAAAGAGTGGCAATTAATTTTGGAAACTTATTATTTTTACCCAAATCTGTTACAATTTCTTACAGAATTGCAACAGAAAAGAAGACATTCCCTCGGGGGCTGATAGGTGTAATTTAGGGAGACAAAAGCCACCGCTATGTGAGTAGGGCATATTATCTCACCGTGTTTCCAGATAAGTCCTTACTTGCTCCATGAATCTGTGTTGGAATGTGCAAGCCTAGACCTGTCAGGGAAGAAAAGCAAATCTGAGTAGTAGGATGTCAAGGGATCTCTGAATTTTCCAGATGCTGTTCTGATCTACTTGACATTGAAAGTATTAAATAAGATTGTTCAAAACCTTTCAATAAATGCTAGGCTCATTCATCTTCCCTCATCAGGCTCTCTTCTCAACTATTAGACTGAACGTTATCCTGTTCTTTGCTCTGGGCTTAAACAAACAAATAAAATGAAAATTGAGAAGCACAGCAATTCACTATTAGAAGGTTCTGTTCATCTCAGTTTCAATCTAGGGTTCAGATGTCCTCCTTAGAAAAAGCAATGGCTATGAACATAGGTGGAGTCCAGCTGTAGAGGAAAAAGGTGACAGATTGTAGGGATGGTGGGCTGGAGGTGTTGAGAAGAGTAAGGAACTAGAAGTATAAGGGGGAAGGGATAAGCAACAATCATTAAGCAAAAATCCTGGAGAGGCGGTTCAGAGAAATGATAGCAAGGAGGAAACAGGAGGACAGAGGGGGAACAGGGTTAATGTCTCCAGAAATAAATAACAGAGAGACAAATACATACAGAGAAGTCTTGGGTTCGACATATGTTACAACTTCAGCCCTAAATTTTGGAATTACCTTGGGATCCCTATTAACCCTACACATCAGCACATCATGATAAATGGTGATAAACTATGTTACTGATTAGACATCAGCAGTCGGAATTGACAAGAAAAAGATTCTGGCAGTGAGGCTATATTTCTTAGTATACCTAGGATGTGTGAAGGCAAGGAGTGTAGGCATTTGAGTAGTGAGCCCTGCCAGAGTGAGGTAATCCAAGTGTGCAGACAAGATGCACACAGTGGGGCACAGCTACTAAGGTTGCAGATTGGGAATCATTTCTGAAGGCAAAGGAACATAGTGCTATTTTGTTTTGTTTTTTAATCCAAGGATCACAAGATAAGGTACACTGAGCCTTGCAGAAAGTGACTGATGTGCATACCGTAAGCAGGTATTTAGTCACACAACTCAGTTGCCTTAGTCAGAGACCAGCAAGGAACTGGAAATCATAGTTGCAGGACTGCTGGCTAGAGCGTGTACCTGGCAAGGTAAGGAAAAGCCGCATTGTATTTGGAGCCAGAAACCCCTGGCTCTTCCTCTCATTAGCAATATGACTTTGGAGAGACCATTTTGTTGAATTTCTGGCTTCTTATCTGTTCAGTGGGATAATAATTCCTGATCTACTTGAGTTGTTATAATTATCAAATGAGAAAATGTATGTGAAATCACATAAGCCATAAAAGTATAAATATAACTTATTTTCAAAAGTATCAATATCCTCTTAACAAGCAATTCCTGATCAAGCAGAACATTATTCTCAACAATGGTTTAAGCATTTATTCAGGTACAGTGAATAGTAAACTGATATAGGTGAAAGATGGTGAATGCGGGATTACCACATTCAATTAACCTATTAACTTGCTGGCTAGTTCAAGTAACAGGACAAAATCAATACTTGTTTCATAGGAGAATAGATTATTTGAGATGAAACTATAAAATATGTATATGTAATTATGTCAACTATAAAATTTTATAGTTAATCTTAATAGTACAATTAGAGAAAGTTTCACTCTGAGTATGAGATTTTGACTACAAAGCAGGGTGTTTATCATTTAAAAAAATGCTTCTCACTTTTAGGGCTGGTTCTTGAAGCAAAAAGTAGCATATTGAAGATAGCAGTGCATTTAATATCAATATAAAATGGCTATCCTCACTGTAATCTCTTTCTCTGACACTTTTTTTCTAAGAACTCTCTCAAACTGAAATCCCAAAAGCCTTTAAAAACTGATTTGAAAAAACAGTTGAATCATCGTGTAAAATGTTTTATGCTCTAGATTTATCTAATTGCTTCCTCATAGTGTTTAGTAACTTTTCCCCCTTTTTCCCCTGTCTTTTATAAACTAAATTTGGTCCAGAGGCTTGCTTGGATTCAGGTTGAACATTTTGGGCATGTGTACTTCATATTAGCCTCATGTCATTTTGTTCATGATTTATGATACTAAAATGCTGACAGCCAGATATATTTTCCTGGAGACAAAATTTCCTTTATAATTAACAGACAGTGCTTTGGTATCATGTGCATATTCAGTTCCCAGCAAAGGGTTGCTTAATGGTTTTAGAATCTGTTGATGATTCCCTTTGGAATTGATCATTTCTTTGGCATTATAAATGGTGGTTTTCTAGTTCTGTTATTTCCTTTGCATTTTTATTTGGCTTTCTTTTCTATAACACTTCCTTTTATTAGCTTCAAATGAACTACGTTAAGTGAAATGCCTAACATTTCCTCTCTACTTACAGTTTCTCTGGTAACAAAGTGTAATAATCACTTAAGACGTGGCGCTTTTTTCTTTTACTCTCTTTTCAGTATAATTTTCAGTAGAATGATTTTTATTTATTCAGTACTATGTAGCCAGTAACAATGATTCTTCTTTTTGATGCTTAGATTGTTCCAAATTTGCCCAAGGGGAGTCTCTTCGTGATGTCTCCTGTGTCCTTTTGGCATATCTATATCAGTCAGTGAACACTTCTTTACTTTATGGCATAAAAAATTTCCTAGGCTCCCCTTGTTCTTTTCTTGTTTCATACTTTCTTTAAAGGATTTATAAAATGATACTTTCTGTACTTCTTAGATAGAAATGAGCTGTACCAGACCATCTCTTGCCTCATTCATTTATTTAGTGAATACTCACTGAGTATCTACTATGTGTCAAAAACCTGTGTTATCAAAATAAGCTTGACTTACATCCTATCTTAGGTAGCTTAAAATACGATAGAAGAATCATGAAAATCTATAGAGTGGAAAGAGATATACATTTTATAAAGAGGGGATGATCAGGTGTCCAGGGAATTCAGAGGTGGGGGGATATTGAACCCAGAGGAATGTGTGGGAGGTAGCATTGCATAAATGAAGAAAAGTTTGGGAAGCAGAGGTAGAAAAGCTGTATATCTGGGAGGACTTTGGTCTGATGTGACTAGAAGTAGGGTTTGCTTTGTGTCAGAAAACGAAGTCACAGAGGGTACAGGGGAAGGTAGACTAAGACCCACCCTTGAGTAGTTTTGAAATACTGTTCTAAGACACTTGAATTGTATTCTAAACAGATGGCAACAGCAACTAAAAGCCTTTTGTTCTTTGCTGTTATTATTTGACTGTTAAATCAGGACAATGATTTACTGCAGATGTGCTACAGGAAGCCTCATAAAGAAGCTTTTCTCGTGTGGGCCATCATCAGGGAAATTTTAATCACTCTGCTAGTAGGTCAAATATTGAA
Organism: Solenodon paradoxus; assembly: GCA_004363575.1. Classification (NCBI taxonomy): domain Eukaryota; kingdom Metazoa; phylum Chordata; class Mammalia; order Eulipotyphla; family Solenodontidae; genus Solenodon; species Solenodon paradoxus. The sequence continues at coordinate 10,294 of RJWH01002293.1, forward strand.
CAAGCTAGATAGTAGTGGGCATACTGACTCAAATAATGGGTGCTATCTACTCCTCTGATTTGTTTTTTTATCAGATCACTCACTAAAAAGTTTTAATGTCATTTTATAGTAAGTATTGATTAAACTACCCATAACCATGAGAAATTCCATAGAGCCCATCAACTTTCTTCCAAGCATAACACTCCTTCCTTTTTGGTTCTTTCTCTACATCGTAATAGAGTTATACCAACAGATTTTACCTACATGGTCAACTTTAATTATGAGTTACATCAGAAAATAAGAGTGACATCAGTAACTAAAATGCAGCTGAAAATTCAATGCCTACAGGCTCATACTGAAATGAGAATTCTTATACCTTTTCTTTGAGGTTACTTGCTTTTGTTTTTTACATACTTATTGCAACTTTCATTTTGTAGTTTCCCAGATTAATTTAACATATTATGAGAAAGGTGAGACAAGCTACCAGAGACTATCACATTCAGATTTGCAAGGAAGAACTTTTCTTGTCTAAATATGGGTAGAGGGTATAAATTATTAAATTTGAAGCAAGAACTCTAAAATCACTTGGTTTAAAGCCATTCTATATGAATGCCAATCTCGATAACACCTGCAAGTGTAATTGCCTTGAATTGGTGTTTGTATTTTGATAATCATTTACAGAAAAGATTCTGTTTAAGGATATAAAACATCTCAGACTTCTATCCTATATGAAAGAAATAAACATCAATGAAAATTTGTTGACACTTCAAGAGGTAAATTGCTCCACCCTTCTCCCATTTGATAGACTAGTTAAATGGGTTTTTGGAGTCTCTGTGAGCTCATCTTAAGGGGTTTGACCATGTATTATTACTTTCATTTTCTTGTTCCTTGTAATTTGAACTTTTGTATCCTAACCACTATGTACTGTACAACCATGCTTCCATACTATGATTTTGAGAATTCTGCTTTCCATTCTGGCCTGGAATATGATATTTTTCTCATGTTTTAGGTCAAGTGTGTCTTTTATCTCCAGGGTTAAAAAGTGCCATAAAGACATACTAAATTTAAGCACCATCACTTTAAATTAAAATGTGTAACATATAAGCTTAATAGCCCCTAAGGGTTTTCTTGTTTACATTTCGTAGACAATTCCAATCTATTTTTCAAATCTCCAGAGACTTTGGTCAAAGCATCCCTTTGAAGGGTGCATATATCCAGCCACAATTTAGAAAGTCTTTTGAATGCCATCATTCACATTTACCTTGTCACCCTGAGGTGTCCATCAGAACTGAACTAAGAATCTCTGCTTTGAACAAGGATATCACCTCTCCCTTAAGTCTCCTACCAAGATCATTCATGACCCTTGACTCAACAACCCATTCATTCATTCGATGCACAGTTTTCCAATCATTGGGGATACAATTGTGAACAAGAAATGAGGCAGTCCCTTATCCTCCGGAATTATTTACATTTCAGTGGGATATAGATCAAAACAAGCAAACACACAAATAACAAGAGTAATATTAACAATATTAATAATTCACTTGAAAATTAGTATCACTATAATATACAGTAAATGTTAGGAAGAAAACTAATCTGGAGAGAAAGAATAACAGTAATAATAAGAGATACATATTTCAGATAAAATGATCAGGAAAAGAGGTACCCTTTTTTTTTTAAGGAAAGGTGCAGCCAGGAATAAAGGTGGGTAGGAAGACAGAAAGGAAGAGAAAAGAGGAAGAAGAACTTTGTTTTTTATTTTAGCTGTTCACACTGATACTTTCCCTGGACCTGGAAATTGCACCCAGTGGTATGTGCTCCTTCAGAGGTGATGGACCTAACTGCTACTCCACCAGGGTGTACTAGGAGGTAACATTTAAATGAGACTTAAAGATTATGAAGGTGTTAACCATGTTAAGAAGAAAAGAGAAACATTCTCAGCAAGGAGATCAGCATGTCCAAGATGGGAAGGACCTAGAACAGTGTAGCTGTAGGGTATGGGCAAGGTTGAGAATTCTGTAGGAGCTATAGACAGCAAAGGCCAGAGAAATCAGGAATCGGAAGACTCTGGTACCCATGAAGAGATATGTCGACAGCATACTGGTAAAGTTGACATTTGGTCTTTCCTTTAAATACATTTGCACATAGTATATCTAACCTACCATTGTTAGCAATAAGGGGGACATACAGAATAATGAAAGTAGAATAGCATAAAATAATAATGGGACAATCAGTTGAAATTTGTTTGCTTTGGATAGAATGATGTTTAAAAATTCTTTTATAACTAGTTTTTTGACATAGGAGATTGCAATAGTTCATTTTTTTTTCACTTTGTTTCTAAAACAAAAAGAACAGAAAAACCCAATTGAAGTAAGCAAAAGTGATGAGAAAGCAGGATGATATTCATTTCATTTGTGTCATGGTTAATTTTGTTTAACTTATCTCATACTTAGAATAACAGTATGCTTGATAAGTAGAAACCAGTCCATTGAAAAGGAAAAAAAAATGTATTTGTAGTTTTTTTCATTCTTCTCCAGATATAATAGCAATGAGGTAATGTACATTTTGGGAACAACAAAGTAATAAACCAACCTATATAAACTCTAAGCAGCAGTGATGATCAATCTATGTATGTGGTCACAAAGATGTCCAAATGCGTGAGAATTACTGTTACAGTTTTGTGCAAGTGTGTGTGTGTGTGTGTGTGTGTGTGTGTGTATGTTTGTGATTTTCCCTAGTTACGTACATTGAGTCTTCACATCTCCTGCCTGATACTTAGACCCCCTTGGAATAGGACCAGGATGAATCTTAGGCATAGATGAGGAAGGTGGACATTCAAGACTTGGGAAGTTTTTTTAGGCTCTCTTCATTCCTACTGTGAAAAGAGTTTTACTTACAGCCTTTCATAAAATTATTGTGTAGATTAATGCATTTTAGTCTTTAAGTGAGTAATATTGAGATTAATGAACTTGAAGATGGATACCATGTAAGATGTTAATGTCTGTAAATATTTGATATGAATTAGTTTGTCTGATGTTTTACTAATTCACCAGCTCACAAGAATCTGGGTAGAGGATGAACAAAGTTAATGGGGGCTTTTGTGTAGAGGATATTATATATATATGGCTTTGAGATTTACTGAAATATTCTTATCTAGTATTTACTCATAGTAAATATCCTCTGCTATCATTAGAATTTCCTAATTCAACACAATTGCCTACCTTTATATTGTCATTGTGACTTTAGTAAATTTATTAAAATCCCACATATTGAAAAACAGATTTTTCTTAGAAAAATATTTGTTATATTTCCTACAAATGTGGTTTTAAATAAAACATCATAAGTTTTTAAATGACTACACTTCTTTTCTTCATCTTCATATATTTCTCATTATTAGTGTATCACATCTCGGTAATATTTAGGTAAAATATATTTTCCCTCTTTTTAAATACTTTTATAATATCATATTTTTATGGCATGTTACTGCATGTCTCCAGAGGCACACAGCATTTTTATTTTCAAGTAAATTTATATTAGTTACAGTCTCCAGCTGTTTTAGATATAGGATCATTTCCTGTCGGTACTGTTTCCAGGACAATTCTTTTTTCCTTCACAAAAATGAAAAATGTAATTTAACAAAGACATTCTATAATTGCCTTCATATCTAGCAAGGTATCTAGCAATCTAAATACTTATTTTATTTAAAACATCTGTCTACATAATATCTAGTGATTGTCCAGGGCTATATCATCCTTGGGAAAAGCAGCTGCTGGCATTCTTATTTAATTTATAAGGAACCAACAAAAATGTTTCTTAATATTGAATCTTCTTTCGCTATGTCATATGTGAATTTTTGTTTTGTTTTCATAAGAATAACTTACCTTTTTGGTGCTTGCAATTAGTTTAGTCTTTTCAAATTGAGAAAGACCATTTTTTTCAAAAAAAACACTGTGGAAACATTCTGTAAGAACAATAAGCTTTTGTTGTATTAAAGTATAATAAAAATGGTGGCATGCTGCTCTCAAATAACTAGCCTAACACTGGAATCACATTTTAATAGCTAAGTTTTTAAATAGTTATCTGTTTGTAGTACATTTTATTTTCATTTATAATAAAAATGTAAAGCCTTAAAAAATTCAAGTCATTCTGTTAATTAGTCAGTTGATATTTTCTTGTTATTTTTCAGAAAATGCATGGAGTAGAAATGGCTACTTCTATAGAAAACTCTTTGTTTTGAGGGTGATACTGAGCATTGCTTATAGAGAAACCCATTCATAAACTCTGTTTAGTGTGCATGACCCTTGGAGCATAAGATAAAGAGTTTAACTTTTAATAGATTGTCTCAATTTAGGCTCAGCTGAATGCCAAAAGCAACAGATACCCAGGCTTACAACAGTTTGTCTGAATGAGAAAGTTTACCTTTTCCAAGGAGGTAATCAAAATATTCCTTTTTGGAACACTAAGAGTATGAAAGGGAAATGATTATGGTTCCCTACTGACATACTGTTATGATTGACAGGAAAAACCAACATGCATGCCACCTGAGATATCTTGTTTAGGAATTTTCTGGAGGGTAGTAAATTGGTGTTGGCACAAACACAAAAAAATAAAATGACTTGATTCAGCACTTTTCAATTCTAAATCCCCACACACTAAAGAAAGAAGTAAATATTCATCATATGATCAAAATTTATATTGATTTTTATTCTACATTAGCAGCTCAAAGTCGAGATTCTTGACAGGGTAGATGTCGGTTTGAATGATTCTCTTTGAAATGAGGATATAGGCAACTGAGCTGAGTGCTACTGTGCATTCCTGAACCAGAGGCCCTGATTATTAGAACCCTAGGAGGCTAAATTTTTAAAAGAACAGTATAAAGGCACACTTGTTCAGTTCTGTTTTGATAACTAAATTGTTATTATTAGTATGTAAAGTAATTCTTGTTGTTCCTGCTTCATTCCTTCTTTTCTATCACCATCTAAGGGCCGTGATTTTATAGAATTTCAAAGGAACTGGGGTGCACATTGTAGTCATAAAGTTAATAGCACCATTTGCCAACATAATTGTACTTGGAAAGGAACTGCCAGTCCTGCAGGACAAGAGAAGCCAAGATTGTATCTTTACATTATACATCTTTAATTTTTATTTTCTGCCAGAAAGTAAATAAGGATTTGCTGTGGTGGAATTTGGAAGACGGGAATAAAGACACAGCCATAGAATATAAACATAGACTTGATGCCCATGTCATTGTGCAGAGATTTGCTAAGGAAACAGTACTGGAGAAACATCGAAATTCTAATCATTCCCTGCAGTCCACACAGTGTAATCACACTCCCTTCCCACCCTAGCTCATGACATAAAATGCTGAATTTTTAATGACTTTAACTACTTGCATTACAAAGAGGAAGAGGGTGGTTAGTTGTTAAGCCTTTCCACAAATGCAATTCTGTGATATATTTATTCTTGATGCTTGTTAGGTGGAGGTGGTGTTGTCTTTAATAAACATCTCATCTGTCACTAAAATGGAGGAAGAGGGTATTTTTCTTCCCACACAAACAAATGCAGAAGAAATAATGAAAATGTTAATTTTTCTGCTTTGCTTTAATACTTACCATTTAAAAGATATCATTAAAGATGTAGCTTTAAAATTGATTTTCCTAAACATTACTGTGAATGTTTTTAGTGGTTTGCATACAACATCAAGTCAATAGACTCAAAATAACTTTTAAATAATATCAATATATTCTTAGGTTAAATCAGTTATCTCTTGCAGTTGTTCACTTAGTTTTCCATAAATATAAATATAAATATATATAAACCTTGAAAAACAAAGGCGGGATTTTTCTGGAGCTTCCAATGTGATCATAAAATATATGTATTTCTAATGTACAAAGATTAGTATATCCAATATCTTTGTTGAGTATAATATCTAAACAGCTTTGACATTCTTGTTGAATTTTTTATGCATATTTAATTTTTAACAATGGGAAAATCTACTTTTAAATACTTTTATAACTTTTTTATATAATGGTGAAAAGAATAGTCTAACAAACACTAATTGTTTCTTTGTTAATGTGTTAATGTGTTAATAATCTTTGTCGTATTTTAGAAAGAATATTTTGGCTCCTATTATTAGTATGATTTTTCTGTAATTCTTAATTATATGTTCCTTGAGAGAAGGTACCATATCTGACCAAAAGTTTATCTTACACATAATAAACACTGAAGATAAATTTGTCAAATGAATGAATGTCTTTAATCAACTTTACTCCAAAGAAATACATTGATGCTTAGTCAGTTGACTCCCTGCTTTGACTCTGTAGAAAAAGGGAGCTTTAGTGCTCCACTTAGTCATGCTTATAGGACTGAAGAACAACCTGAGAGATTTTCATGTATTGTATGCCAAATTCATTTGTATTTAGTTAGAAAGTGGATAGTCAAGGATATGTGAATAAATGTCTTTAGAGAGTTCATTTATGGACAAAGGAAGTGTAATTTGAATTCATTCCCAAAGGGGAATTATTTCAGGAAATTATGAACTACCAAAAATGAAGACAAAAGCAAAAAATCACAAAATAACCAGGATTTGGGGTGGGGGGGTGTGGGCAACACTGTAAAGGTGGCAACTCTAAATCCTGGAGTGAGTATGAGGAACTCTGCCAAGTAAAAACGTGGAGATTTCCAAGTATAGATTCTAATCAACCTGTTAAGTCTTATCAGGGCCTGTGGGAGTCTTAAAACTTGAAGGTACTACCAGAAGAAGGAAGCAATCTGGACTAGTTGCATCAGAGGGCTCCTATGGGAAGGAGACAATGGAGTCGTCGTAAATATTTGTATAAGGAAGAGGGGAAAGGCATGTGAATACTACATCTCTGTTAAAAAAAAAAAAAAAAAAAGACTATGTAGTAAAAGTAGGAAAATGTTCCCAAATGACAAAATTATTGCCAGAAAATTATAGCCCTTTACCCTCACCATTATATTGAAGTATTCGTGTAGTCTCCCTGAGTTACTGTGAATTCTTAGAAATATGAACTGTGGTATTATACCTGTGTACTCCAAAAGCTCAAATGACTCTCTTTTTAAAAATGGGAGATCAGGCTATATATACCTAAGCAAGTTCCTATCCAGAAGACTTAAAACTTCATTTTGAAATGGATTATGAATATTACGACTAAAGACAATAACTGAAGTTTTCATCATATGTGGTTGTAACCATTTTTAATACAATATATGGCATATAAGATAACTGTATTTGCTAAATAAAACCTTACCAAATGATTCTTTATACTTTTTTTCTAGAGAAAAGTAAACAAGTTATATTTCAATCATTTTCTTTTTGGTAAAAGAAAGATACAATCTACTTTCTGAAGGAAAAAAAAGTCAACAATTTAAAAAATCAGGTTGAGATTGCAACCTTCAAGCTGCCTATTTCTTTGTATACTTTAAACTGTTTCAGATTTGCAAATTCACTAAAATGTATTTAGCTGATTTGTATAGAGTGCCTATCACAACCCATGTACTAAGATGGATACTGGGGATATAACAGTGAACATAACAAAAATTAGTCCCTTCTCTCATGGGGTTTCTAACTCACTAGGGCAATGCAAAATAAGTAAGATATTTTGGCTAAACATGATAAAAATATATATGAAGGATAATAAGGTTTGCAGGTGCTGAGGTTAGTTGAAGTTTTAAGTAAAAGATCAGAGAAGATGTGAATGAGAAGATGAAATTTCAGCAAAGACTTGAGAGAAGTTAGTGGTGGAATTGTCGTGCAAACATGAGCAAATTCCCCTAGAGCATGCCACTACCCCGGGGCAGGTTAGAATAGGTTGAAGACTGAGGTGTGATGTCTGGTATGGGGCATAGAAACAAAAACTTGACTGGATTGTGCTCAGGAGATAATAGGAGAGAAACTGGACATAGTAAGTATGATAACCCATGTAAAAATGATTTTGCTGTAATGGAGAAACAAGAAATAGGGCTTTAACCAAAGGATAGGTTGGTGTTTAGGGATTATTTTTTCTTTTTTCCCTCCTTAACTATGGGAAAAACAATAGCATATTTCAAGGCAAGGGGAGGGCAAATGTGCTCATGAGATAGACACAGTGGAGAGGGAAAACTTGATGCAGGAGAGAAGGATGTTTTGCTATGGGAGGATCATCATTGCTTAGAAAAGAGAGTTCTGGTATACAAGTGGAGGAGACTGGTTTTAGATAGAAATATGAACAGTTTTCATGAAATCAGGAGGGAAAGGCAAAGACTTAGACCCAGATACAAGTAAGGGTAGAGGCAGTAGGAAACTCTATAGTATGATAGAGGAGGCAGACCTACAGTGGCATGAGTTAAGAAAGAGTAAAATTAATTATAACCCTCAGGATATTTGATATTTAACCCAAAGGAAGATGTTAGTACCTCCAATGATGATGAAATAATTGGTTTTAAAACTAAATCAGTGCTTTTTTTCCAAGGATAAGGTACATGCCTATATTTGGTTATAAAGTGATCATGAGTTTAATCCTTAAAAGATTGTTAGAATGACAGGAATTCACCCCATCCCAAATTTGTCATGGTCTAACTATTTTGTTATTAGATACAATATCAGAGGGAAATAGATGATTGAGGAATTATTCAGGCCCTGAAGAAGAACAGTGAATTTGGATTATTACATATGAAAACAAATTTAAATAAAATATTTTAAAACACTTTTATAATCTGGTAAGTTATTAATTTGTAGTCTAAATTTGAAGAGGAGTATCTCTAGTGATTTGGCCTGTAGGTTCATACAAAATAAAGGGGGCAAACATGATACTAATAATAAGCAGCGAAGCAATTATATTAAACTTCAGATGAGAAGTTAGTATTTCTAACTTTATTGTATGTATTAGTCTGCTAGGGTAGCAAAGCCAAAATACTACAGATTGGGTGACTTAAACAGCAACTATTTCTCACATTCTGGAAAAAATGAAAGTCCCAAATCAAGGTGTTGGCATGTTTGGTTTTTGCTGAGGCTTCTCTCCTTGACTTGCAGGTAACCAGCTTCATGTTGTGTCCCCACATGGCTTTTTTCCTAAGTGTCCACTTCTGGTGTCTTTTATCTTCTTATAAAGACATCATTCTTGGATTATGGACCCATCTTTGTAATTTCCTTTAACCTTAATCCCTTAAAGACTTTATCTCCCAAAACAACCACAGTGGGGGTTAGGGCTTCAACATATGAATTGTGAGGGCCACAATTTAGTACATAAATTATGTTAAAAGCTTACTAGAGGTATGAGTTACTAGAATTATTTAGGCATTTTCACTATTTAGGACTTCTCGATTCCCTTCTCAATGTAGTATTCTCAAAATAAGTAAGAACTGATTCTTTTTCTCTTCTCACCGTGCTTTCTCCCATGGCATTCTCATTTCGTCTCCTAGTGTCAACAATTACCTCTAGGTTTACATTAAAGTCTTAATATTTCTACCTGCTTTTTGAACATAACATCCTGAACAGTTCATTTGTTCCATATATGCATGTTACATATACACATATCACTTCCTCTCTCATTGATCCAACGTGGGTCTATCAGCAACCATGAAATAAGAGGTAGTTCTGTCATTGAGTTTCTCGTTCCTTTTTGTCTTCTTTAATGAGTGAAGTGTCAAATTCCCTTGATTATATATTAGTAATATTATTGAATTAGTCTTAGTTTCCATGTGTAAAATATAGTCACTTTAAAAAGTATTCACTATTATCATAGATGCTAAAAAATATCTTTTTCATTTTATTTTTTATTACTGTCTTATTTGTTTACAATACTATATGATTTTCAGAATAGGTTCACACCTCAGTCAATGTGTATATCATACCACACCTACCACCAGAGTTTTCATGATAAAATTATTTTAATCAGAGATTCAGTATTGTTATTTTTTTAAGAAATGTATTTTTAAAAATCTTTCTCCTAAAATTTCATCTTTAGACTAAGATATAATATGAGAAAAAGTTAAGGTAGTCTGCTGAGAGATTTAGATTGGCAAAGTCATTCAACCTTAGCAGAAAGAGCCAGCTACTTTGTTTCTATTTTTAGCATAACATTTAGAAATGAATCACCGAAAGCAGAGATAGAAATAGAGATGGATAGGTAAGTCTTGAGCCATCTAATTCATCTTCTTGTTAGTGAAGGGACGCTTTCTATGGCAAATATCTGTGAGATACTATGCAATAAAAGTCTTAAATTATAACATTTCAGTCATTTTCATAAGGTGACTGTCTCTGGAGTCGCTCTCAGCTTTGTTCTCTGGACTGCTTTCCATGTGTCCCTGTCACTTGAGAGGTTTTTCCTTTGTATACAGAAATGGCCCAGGATCTCAGTGAGATGACCTGTAATTATTTAATGATGAATATGCATCAAATTAATCTCCCTCTTTGTGATCCTTTTGTGTACACATTTGCGAGATCATTATCCAGAACAAGCAGTGGTTCAGCTTGTTACTTTAGGATGGCTAAACTAAGGGAAACTTTAGGAATCACGCATGCCCCTTGGCACCTAATGTGCAGATGCATTATTCTAAATGGAGCTTCCTTTGTAATCTTTGGTGTGAGATGACTTCATTGTTAACCTTATAGTTTGAGATGGGTAGAAGTGTGGGGGTGGGGTCACATATGGAAGGATTATTGTGTTTAAGTTCTTTGCCTATTTTTCAGTATCTCTCAGTTATCTGATATTTAATCACATAAGAGTACTATATGATCATTTAGAAGGTATGTACTGTTCTGTTTTATAATCACTGACTCCCTATATTCAGTTTTATTCCTCTCTCCCTCATTTTTTAAAAATATTAAATCAATAGGTGTTAATTTTCTGAGTTCTACAATATTTGCACAATTCTTAGTTGGGACTTTTCTATAATGCCAGTAGCATGTTACATACCTCCTCCACATCATTAATAAGGACGCTAAATAACTCCAGATCTTGCATTTCCTTGGTTATTTTCCACCAACCATACCCCTTCCCCCCTAACAGAATACACTCAACATTAACAGTGTCCTTTGCTGATAGTGTTTAACACAATTCTTAATCCAGTTGAACCTATTCTTATTCAAACCAATTAGTTTGGGCAAGAAAAGTTCACATGATTTTATAAATACACAGATGGTCACCTTAAACTGATTTTTGAAATTTTAGTTGTATAAATACAGTAATTTTAACATTTTTAGAAATTCAATCAAGAGTATATATATATAATTACCTGTTTCTGGAAAGTAACAACATAGGAACTCTATATTGGTTTGAGGGTTTACATTTCATAAACTACATATACTCCTGTATAGAGTACTGATCTGCCATTTTAAACAGCTGCCACTTTTTAATGCTCTTTTTTTATCCATGATGGCGTCTGTAAAACTAGAGATCAGGCAAAAGGTCTTGTTTGATTCTGGACACAAAAGTAGAATGTTATCTCTGACTCAGCATTTTTTTACATGTTTCACAATTCTGCAAATACCCATCAGCTGACCCAGAACTGTTGTCCTTAGGAGAATGTGTTAACTAAATTATAAAGAAGCAGCAATTTTAAAGCTGATCAGAAATATTAATAGGCGTGATTGAATTTAGTGATACACACCAAAAAAAAGTAAGAGTTGCTTTGGTCTACAGTGCACAGGAACTCAACTGCCCCCTCCCCTTTACCAGGGGCAAACATACCACTTAGAAGACTATATTCCTTGCCTCATCGGGTGTTCTGTGGAACCCTAAAGCCACAGGGATCACAACAGCTGCAATAAATAAAGCATCTGTTCAAGACATTTCCATGTCAAATATTATTCAGCATTCTCTTGGCCTTGGTTTGATAGAAAACAGCATGGTGAACTTACTACCTCTCTTTTACTACAGTGAGCTCCACATAACTATGAAAGATTAACACTACAAGTCTGCGTGTAAACAAAATCACTATTCCTTCTATTTCAAAATTATTAAGATTATTATACAGAGAACCAAATAGATGTAAATAAAGAAGTCTGGTGTCACTATTGAAGAAGTATTAGAATTAGTACTAGCCTTTTTTATTCTCCTCAGGGAAGATAATGAGAAGCATTCAGAATATGTGTTCATGCAAATATATGGGTTGAGGGGGATCTTTAAAAATAAATGTTACAAATGTGGCACTATGAGGAAGAATATTATTAAGGAATTTCACAGAATTTTTATGTAAAGTCTCATCATATGGTGTTATGATCTCAGGATATTTGGTGATATTTACCGAGTCTTCTGAGAGTTTATTTATTCAGGTCATATTTTAAGGAGGAACTTATAAGATTCAGATCTATAATATAATTCTGTAATATGCCCAGCTGATCCCATTAAATCCAACTCCAAAAGGAGTGGTATAATGATGTGAACAATTCCCATTCTTTGAGTTGTTACACTTCACTTGAAATGCATTCCTTCTGGATTAAAACAGCAATTCCTCTTTGTTTCTCTCTCCAGGCTGAGGTTCAACTATGCTACCTGGAAGCACAAAGAGATGCTGTTGAGCAGATGTCCCTCAAACTGTACAGCGAACAGTATACCAGCAGCAGCAAAAGGAAAGAAGAGTTTGCAGATATGTCAAAAGTTCATTCAGTGGGAGGCAATGGGTAGGGAACTATTCTTTTTATTGTTTTATTCTCACTAATCTCTGCTTTATCAATGAGTTTCCACTGGTAGGTGTTAGATAGGCATTTCCTCCGGCACTTGCAGAGGACAAAGAAGCTCAGTAGACTAGTCATTTATGTTCGTTTTCATTCAGCCAGAATTGAAGAGTGTGGAGTTGATCAGTTTCTGTCATCTAACGCAGAACTTCCTATTTTTTTTAAACAAACTTGTGATTTTATAAGGGTTTTTATAATTAGATTGTAACTGTATGATCAGTCTTTCATCTTTATGCACTTCTTTATAAAAATTTTCAGTGTATTTACCCCCTTTCAAATTTATTTTAAAGACCATGTTAGCCAGTTAGCTTCACATATAGTTAATAAGAATGATAGAGCAGTACTTGAACTGATTAAAGTATGTGAAAGGACCTGGTAACTTCAGTGATGAATCAATAATTTCATTATATTATATTGTATTATATTATATTATAGCTTCCTATACCTATACTATTTAATAGTTTAGTTATACTTTCAAATATTTCCAAATGACTTTTAAGTTATACAGATAGTGTGTGTGTGTGTGCTCTTTTCTGGCTCGATTCTTATATTAGCAGTAATTGTTAAAGAGTAAAAGTGTAGTAGTGAAATTTAATTATTTCATAATTTTAATTACTTGATAATGATTATACTCATAAAAGTGGAAACAGTAACCTATTTCACTTTTATTCTTGAGCCAGACAATAAGGGGGAGAAACTATTCCCCCAACTTCTGTTATACATGTTAATAGCATCATATAAATCTAGGAAGTGTAACTCTAGCCAAAATATTCCCTGAAAAGGCAGGAGGAAAGAAGTATTTTCATATACTTGTTTGCATTCATATTTTAAAGGCTTAAAGTTCTAACTATTTTAAATCTTCATACAGATTTTGGGAATAAATTAAGTATACAGATTGCAAATTCTATCTTGTGATTAAGTCCAATCTCTGATAATACAGGAAAAAGATTGGAGTAACAATTCTGCTTAGGAAATGGGAAAGGATATTTCAAAATTTCACGTTTACCTATCTGTATAATTTGTTGTTCTATCAGGATGTTTTAAAAATGTAGACATGTTATATGTGTATTTGATTCATTTTATATAATTCAGTAGACATTTGTTCACAAGAGGAAAAGTATAGCAACAAATAAGAAAAAGGAGGCTAAAACTTGGAGCATGAACAATAAACTGTTTTGAGACTTTAATGTAGTTTAATTTTTCTAAATGCCTAAATAGTCTCTAGTGTACAAGGAAGTACAAACTTTAGGTCACAGTTTCATGTTTTCTGAAAGCCCTGGAGACTGAGTAGGCACCACGTGCTTCTGACCTCAGATTCCAAGGACCTAACCTGAGTACTTACTCTGCGCTCAACAAACCATAAATCTGCTCTGGGAATTGCTTAGTTAACAACAAGCATTGATTGTTCTGTGAAGTGGGAGTAGGTGAACTTGCCTGATATCTTTTGTTTATGCTCCTTGGGGTGCTGAAGACTGTGTATTGTGCAGAAATTTAAGAGTGCACGAAAGAAAAGCCAGCTATTTAATACTAAGGACAAAAACCATATACTCCTTTCTATTTTCTGTTTTCACAGAGAAAAGCATTGTTTGAGAAATGCATGTGGGTGAGGTTATCTGGGGTGTCCTGCCCCTAAGGCTCTTTGCTCCCACAATCAAATCCTTATTTCTGAAGCCTGAAGAACACAGCCTTGTAAAATTATCTGCTCCAATGATACATAAACTTCATTAACTGTTCCTATTGTTACATAGAATGAGCTCTGTTTCTGATAAGCAATTGTGGGAATAGTGTGGGTTTTCTAGGGTCTTCATTCCATATGAAGATACCCAATCTACTAAAGAGAAAATTAAACTGGTGATACAATTCATGTATTTTTATTTCTTTCCCATGCCTATATGTGTGGTAAGAAGAGTATATAGTTGAAAATGTGTAATAAGACTGTTTCAGGGAAGACGAGGTAGCTAGATTAGAAAGGTAATCTTAAATTTCTAAATTTTACATAGCCTCAATATCATTTAGAAATGAATTTATAACCTCTCTGGTATGACAAAGAGTTGTGTGTCAAGGTGATATAATACAACTTATATGCAGCTATCACTGGGCATTTCACCGTCATGAATATGTGTGATGGGAAGACTTCCTCCAATATAAGTGAGGCTGTGTGAGCTCTAGTGACAGTGTGTGTTCATGTATGGAAGACATTTGGCACTGGCTCCAGCATTGAGGGAAACCATGGCGTCCTTGAGGGGCCAGCAATGTGTGAGTCACTGTTGATTCTCAATGTGAGCAGCTTGGCAGTTTTTGATTCCTGCTGGTTTAAATAAAAACATTTTGGATTATTTTGTTTCTTTCATCCAATAGCCACTGAAGGTCTATTTGTGCATGACATGATGCTCTGAGCAAAGTTTGTCAAGAACATTTACATTTTATATATTTTGTGAAGTGTAACCATTTTTTTTTCCAAAACTTCTTTCTATCAAGAGGTTGTCTTATTTCATTTTTAAGTCAATTTCAAAGAAGCTGTTTATTACATAACGCCCTACTTGCTATCAAGGCAGTGTATATTGCAAAGCATGTCTTTTGTTCAGCTTGTAATTGTTAGAACTGGGAGGCAAAAAGGTTAGTGACTCACTTGTACAGAACGATAGCATAATATGAAGTTAAGACTTCAATTCAGAATGGGTCAGAATGCAGTAAACAATCCATAAAGTCAAGCTTTGCCCTCTCTCTGAGGATTTTATTTGGACCCTTGATAAGAATTTCCCCCCAAGGTCTCATGTTGTGCATATTTCAGACTATGTGAAATTTAAATTATGTTATCTTTCTGGTATGGAGAAATGGAAGAGTCTAAAGAAAATTTCATTGAAGTCACAGGAAATTTGGGCAAAAACATTGCAAAGGATGCTTAAGTGAAAATAAAACTGACTTCACTTATTAATTTTGCAAATATTAAGTATCTCCTAGATGAAGTACAGAGATTAAAGGGCAAAAATGAAATGGTTGGTCTCTGCCGTTGAGAGACTCACAGTTTGGTAGGAAAAGCCAGATCTGTAAACAACATGCAATAAGGGATCACAAGTGCTGAGTTAATTATGTACATGGGTGAGGAATAGGACTTATGGGAGGCCACGCTCAATTCTGACTGTGGTAAAGGCAGTTAGAGTAAGTAAGGAAAGACAATAGAAAGAAAGGACTCTGGAAATGGATTTTGAAAGAAAATCTTCAAAAGAAGATCAGGGAAAGAACTTTTCAGTTTAACTTGAACACCTACAAGGACAGACCACCATCCTGCCTTCTTGAAATTTACAGTTTAGCAGGCAAGTGCAGCATAAGTCAACATTTACCTGTGCATGAGAGAAAAGAAGCAGAAGGTGCTAAGGGAGCTCTGAGGAAATGGAATGCTCTGTAAGGCAGGGCTGTCACTCCGCCTTCATCTGGTGCAGTGCCTGGCACATGAAGGTGCACAGTGAATGAATGTATGCATGCATGAATAACCAAAACTGATCTGGGGCCCAAAGAGAGGGAGAAAAGGTCTGGAATTGTCAGACTGCCTGTCATTCCATATGACTGGAGAACTGTGTATGAAGTTGGAGGGGGTGTGAAAAATAAGATTTCGGAAGATGGTCAATTTGAGATCCGAAAGTTAATTATTGAGTTCGTGGTCCTTAACCAGGATAGTGCACCTGGATTGTCTGTTGATGCTTTTAAGTTAAAAAATGTCTTCCCATTGCACCCTGGTGAAAATTCTGATTCAACAGGCAGAAATGGGCCAAGATATGATTTTGTTCTAATGTCTACTTTCGGTTAAGAACTTTGTTTTAGTGGTTTTTCACAATGTGGTCTCTGGACCAGCAGCATCAGTGCCTCCTGAGAATTTGTTAGACATGTCAATTCTGACTCTCAAGACTTACTAAATCGAAAAGTCGGGGGGTTGAGTCCAACAATCTTTGTTCAAAAAAACTCTACAGGTGATTCTAATGCTGAAGTTTGAGAGCTGTCACTTTAGTTATTTGTAGATTTTAGGTTAGACATTAATGGAGTATGTGGTGACTGAACTGTATACAAAGGCAGATAGAATCAGTAAATTTCAGTGACCCATAAGATGAGAGGAATGAGGGAGACAAAGGAGCCACGCTAACTCTTCAATTGCTGCCTCAAGGAGGAGAAAGAAAATAGGAAAATTTGGATTCAAATCACTTTATGTCATTCAACTTTTAATGATTATTGAGTAGCTCTTAAGTGCAAGCTGTACTGGGCATGGGGGATTAGAGGCAATGGCACAAAAGGGTGGCAGGTGTATGTAAATCAGGTAAGACTTCCAGAGGTAGTATCATGGAGGATGTCTCCTGGTCAGAAGTGATGAGAATGTTTCCCACGGAAGAGGCAATGTATACAAACAGCTAGAATCACAAAAGGATGTCCAGTTATGACTAGATTGGCAATTTTGAGCCAATATTTTTTTGCCAGCAGTGCAGAGAATAGGCTGTCATGGGCAAGACTAGCCAGTTCTTGGTTAAAAGGTTACTTTAGTCATAAAGTGAGAAATAGTTGTGGTCTAAGCTAAGACAGCAACCATGGGAAAAAAGACAGAAGTTGAATCAATAGGTGTTGTAGGGGGGCCACTGAGGGAGGGGTTATTTGTGAATCTGTCTCCATGCTTCAGGTTGTGGGCTCTGGAAGATGGGCATGTCATTCACTGAGGTAAGGAATGCAGGTGAGGAGCAGAATAGGGTGAGATGCAGAACTTGAGTCATTTTGGATATAGTTCTTTTGATAGTCTGTGGCATAACCAAGTGGAATTACGCAGGAAGCAGGTCTGGTGCTCAGGAATATTTGCGATCCATAACCATCAATAAGGATAGTGTGGTGACTGGATAGCAGAGGCTGAGAGATAGGAGCTTACCTTGTGGTAGTCTATAACCCCCACAACTGCACCCCATTAACCGCACCCTCCTCGAAGAGGACATAACCTTATCTTTAAGAAATGTTTGCTTTAAAGTGTATGGATAATCAGCACATTTTGATTTAATTAAAATTTTTCTTACTGTATTTTATAAGCCTTCTAAAATAATAATCACATCATTGAGCATTCCTGGTAGTATCTTGATTATCAGGAATTCAAGACTAGTGCTATTGTTTTCTGTCTTAAAGCTTCAAGTAATAGCTCCTGTTTCTAGATACTGGAATGTACTAGGTTTTCTCAGATTGCTTACAACTACACAAATGATATTTATCTTTAGGGATAGTCATACTTCCAATCTAGTATAATTTCTTAAAGGAGAAGAGAGTACATACTAGATTAAAAATGAAAGACTAGAATTCAAGTTGACACTGCTACTTTCTAGCTGTGTGACCTTGATTAGAATACTTAACTGTCACATAAGAGATTATCAGTCTATAAAATGGAAATAGTTATTCCTGTATGTTTCTCAAATTTTTTGTAGTATAAAAATACAACACTAAATAAGAAAATGTCTAAATACTTGAAATACACTAAGCATGAGAAAATCAGTTAATGAAATATGTATTGAACACCTGCTGTGAATCAGGGAGTAGTATGAAATAGTAAGAATGGAAAAGCTGCATAGAACTTAATCTAGACAGTCCTCAGTCTAGGAAGCGCAACACAGACACTCCAATACATCCCTTCTGGTTTCCTTTTGAGCAGCAAAATAGCTCAAACCTATTTAAGTGTGGTCGGCGGTACATTCAGGCTCACTCATATTCATATTGTTCCTCTCCCTCCTAGTCCCCTTGCCCCCTCCCTCCCCCTCTCTTTCACACACGTACATACACATACACACTGACCGTTTAACATTTCTGCTTAGTGGGGATTTTTGGAAAATTGCCACACAAAATGTTTTCCTCTTTGTATATGCTAGCAATGAAATGAAGTACTATCTCTTATATATAGCAATGTGGAACACTCACAGATAAATCACTAGACAACTCAAAGAAACCTTATTTTCATCATGCTAATCTACTTTTCCTTGACTCTTGCCCTATCTCAGTCTAATGAATAACTGATTAGTGTCCAATTCACATCCTTTGTGCTTTCCTCCCTGGTACTCTGGTGCCATTAAATAGTAAGAGCACAAAACAGCATGCAGTCAAAAGGAGCAAGAAGTACCTGGCTACCTTCTGAATCACTGATATTATCAGGACTATGTCTTTATTAAAATAGATCTTTCTGGACTAAAAAATATATACATTTCTGTTAGGCACCATATATTACATTTTTTAAAAAAATATGAAAACACATTCAACTAATTTTAGACCTAGACAGTCTTCCACTTCAGTGATATAATGCCATCCATGCCAGAAGTCAACAAAGGGTAAACCAGAGAGGTAGAGACATGCTTTCCTTCGGGGGCAAGTATTACTTCAAAGTTAACAATAAAATCAGTATGTCCTTCCCATTTTAAACAATTTCTATTCTACTTTGGAGAGTTGTCCTGGCCCAATAAAGAGAGGAAAATGTGCCAACAGGGCACCTCTTAGGCACCTAAAGCAAATCTAATCTACTTCATTTTAATTTTAACGTGCAAAACTTAACTATTTTCTTTAAAATGTATTCCTTAATTAATATCCCCGTCTCCTTCACAAAGGATTTGAATCAAGTTGCTAACATTATTTACAGTAAAATAGAATAAATATTTGATGGATGTAAGTTAGGCAAAAGTAAAATTTGTGTAAGAAAATAAACAGATGATCTATGCATGTCCACAAGAAGGGTTATGATTTCATTTTGAGCTTTCCATACCCAAAGAGTGAAATCTCATAAATAAAAAAAAAAAAAAAATCACAATATCCTAAGATTTAAAATGATATGTATCAGGGGAATTATAGTTTCCTATACCTTTGAGACCTGAGAGGAATTTCTTCTGTCATTCTTTAAGGAGAAGACAAGTATCTATAATACTACATCCCTACAAGAGAAACTTAATTCCCAAGGGAGTTTTTTGATGGTGACTGCAGAAATGATGTCAAAGTATAATTCAGTAAGAACAGTTTTGCCAGTAACTAAAGCCTTGTAGTGTCAGCATAGCTCTCTCAGGTCAGGATAAGTCATGATGGAGAAAACAGATGGAGTCATCTTGGGAAAGTGTTCCATATTAATTCTGCTACCAGGCTTTTGTTAGGGATTGGACAGCAGAAAATTATTTCTGGGATATTTACCTCCTGCCCTAACCTCGAGAATAAATATTCTCTATTGCCTTTTAAATCTTTGAAAACCAGTGAGGTCTAGGTGGGGTTATTCTTTTACAAAAGTTTGAGATACTCATTCCACACCATCATGCCAGGAGCAGGTCTGGATCCAGTCCTTTCTAATGTAGAGTTAATGACATAGGAAGATTTTTTTTTTCTTCTTTTAAACACCATTTTCCTTTGCTTCCTTTTCTGGGGTATTGTTCCCCATTTGTGCGAGAATCACTACCGAATCTAAATTCTTCAAAATGTATCTAGTTCTTTGTTTAGAACTTAGTCTAGTTGAAGATTTAGCCTGAGACTTGACTTCCAGTTAGCCTAACAAAATCCTCTAAATACATCCAGAAATGTGCATTGATATTTCTAATTTTATGACTAATCTTGGAAGTTAGAATCTTTTTGTTTTCTGACTTGTATTTCAATAGCGAGAATTTATGTACAGATGGTCAACGAATTCATGAGAAAGGCCACTCATTAACTAATTTGTAAGTTTAAACTTTATTTTTCCTAGACATTTTCACATGTACACAGATGATCAGAGTGGAAAAAAAAAATCACTGCTGAGAAGAACTCCATATTCCTTCTTACTTATTAATGGCAATGGCAGGCTACTTTTCTCATGAATTTTCATTCAAAATAGTAAATTAGTGTCCACACTTTAATATGTTTAGAGTGGAAAGGGATTCTACATGCAACTCTGCATATCAGTTTCCATGTCTGAAAAGCTAACTTTTATTCTTTAATGATATTGTGATTGGGCTAGGTGGCCACTGTTGTATTTCCCTTCTGTGCTGACATGCCACGTGAAGTAGAGGATGATGGGAAATTGTGATCTATCATTAGTATTTTACTTCAGTAAATTTCTTAAACTATATTTTATGTGATTTTGTTAACTCTCTTTAGTACCTCTTAAAAGCCAGAGACTAACTTCTCTGAGCAAATAATGTGAACAGTGAATTCTTAGTGACTATTTGGGATAAGAATCAATATGCTAAAGAAGCTAGGAAAATTGGATCATTTAGTAGACATTTCAATATATCAAAGCTGATATTTAGGAACTAGTTTTGTGTTTTTAGATGTGTTGGTGTAAAATGAACCATTCAACATTCAAAAGATGAATTCTAAATGCTCCAAAATATATATTACAACAGGATTAGGTAGAAAAATTGCTAGGACTTTTTAGTGTTATCTTTTCTTCAGCCAATAATTGCTCTGTTTCAGTGATTTCTTCATTTGGTTGTCTGCTTTAATCAAAATTCCTTGGTGGGCCAAGCTGAAACCTCATATATTCACACACACCGCCCATTGATTTCACTTGGGTGAAACTTTATCTTTTAAGTAAAGTTTAAGTTGAAATGTTGAGTTAATGATGCTCACTTTAAATACCAAAGGCTGAATGCATTTATGTATTCAAACACTTAGCTAGTCAAACATAACTCCCATCAGGGTTTAGAGGAAGGATTATTTCTTAAACTATGCCAGTCTCACAAATAATGTATTGCTATCCAATCTGCAGAAAAAAATAATACTAAATAAGCTTGTTAGTATGTTATTGCTGTGGTGAAAAGGCCCGGAATCTTTTTTCTTTAAACTTAAAAAGGCAGAGTAAAATAGTGAATGGCAATTAATCATAGTAGTTAGCCCAAATTTAGAAATAAACGCTAAAGAAAAAATTGTACATTTATTCCTCCATAGCCTTTCTCTGTCCCTATTAGATTTTCCTCTATGAAATAAACATGCTTATAAGTCTACATTTGTCTAACAAAAACTAACTTTGAGTTATAAGACTTTTGTCTTACTAACAATATTAATCTTTTAAACATCCCAAAATGGAAATATTATACCTACTCTTTTATTATGAACCCATTCAAGTTTAGGTATATGAAAATGTAAAGGAAAAGTGTCCACAAGAATACCATTTTGGTGATGTATTTGCTTTATAACATTTTCACAGAATATATGTATGTTTGTATAGAATACCAAAAAATATGCTTTGAGATGTTTTAATATTTAGGAGATTATATATTAGAGTGAATGAGTTGACAATAAAACCAAGCACAATTATAAAAGAATGTTTTATGAGGAAAATATAGTTAAAAAAGTAATTCCCATACTCTATCACTTACAGGACACTGAGATGCTTGCCACAATTTCAGTTGCCTCTCTCTCCAAAGAAACACTAGGGCATATGTCACCAGGAACTCAAGATAAGAATCTAGTTCTGAATTCAGCTAATAGAATCAGCATATTCTTTAAAGGGAGATAAAACTGTTAACTAGTTCCAGTCTACCCTTGATAAATTAATGCATCTGTGATCTCTATTTTCCTATATAAGTAGCTGACACTTTTCCTGTAAGACATTCTTTTATAAAATTACCAGAAAAGCGTTAAGCATACCTTTGCAGGTATTATAAACTTAAGAAGGTAAACTACTTCTTAAACTATAAATTGTCCTGAAAGAATAAGCAATTTAAATTATAATCATAGCAGAAGTTTTCAACCAACAAAGTGGTGGGAATGTAAATTAGTACAACCTCTTGGAAAATAGTATAGAGATTGCTCAAAAAATAAAATATTAAAGGAAATACAATTCGATCCCATAATATCACTTCTGGGTAAATACCCAAAGAATTAAAAAATATTGATCAGAAAAATATTGCACCCATGTGTTCATAGTAGCACAATTCACAGTAAATAAGACATGGAAACAATCTAAATGCCCATCAATAGCTGACTAGGTAAAGAAGTTGTGGTTTATATAGTCAATGGAATTTTATACAGCTGTTAAAAAAAGATGAAATTGTGCCTTTTGCAAAACCTGAATGTAACTTGAGATGATTATGCTAAGTAATGAAAGAGAAAGAGAAGTACAGGCTGGTTTCACTCTCATGTGGAATATAAACGAACAAACAAAATGACAAAACATAACAAAATTCACAGGACACAGGACTGTGGTCGACAGGGGAAGGAGGGAAGGGAACTAGGGAAGGAAGGAGTAAATTAGTTAGAGGCGAAGGACTCTAATGGCAAGTGTGGTGTGATGTGCACATCGACAGAGGTTCAAATTCAAAATTCTGAAAATCACAGAGCAACATAAATAAAAGAAACAAAATAAGATTTCAGAAAGACCCAACAAAGAAATTGTGATAACTTATTTCTGATTTACTACAAAGTTACATATTTGATTTTTCTAAGTTTGGAAAACTCTCAGGTCTTATCTAACCTGCGAATTAACATGTGGCCAAGAATCTGAAATCAAGCACAAATGCTTGAAAAACTGTTTTTGCTTTCAGTGTTAGAACATTATGAGAATTCGTTGTTTAGAAAATGTTGCTTCTGTTTCTACACTAATGAAATTAAAGATGGAACCAAAGGATTTTCTGTATCTAACAAAGTCAAGCCTAATAGTCTTAGCTAGAGTAAAAATGAAACTAGGCTGGAGAAAAGGAGAGTATCTGTGTTAGGTTTATTTACACCTTCAGGTCTTTAGTATAGACTGAGAAGGAGTCTGAGATGCGTTTTAACTAGAAAAATTGGCTTTTGTTCTAAGTCCCTTGACTATGGAGGAAGAATATAGGAGGGAACAGCTTAATGGCATGGTAAAAGAGCCAGTGAAAAAATGTTTATGATTCTGAACATTTTATTATCCTGCGTCCATTTTTATTTAAAATCTATTTATGAATCTTTAATTTTCACTAAAGAAAAAAAGAGGCTGTGAAGTGGCAAGATAACTCACACTTAGTATCTACTTCATATAATGTTTTAAGTAAGCAAATATAACATTGCTGTGTACTGAAAGCAAAATCTTACCATCAGAATGGGTGAAGAAGCCTGTCCATGTTCACTGTTGGCTCTGATATTGGCATTTGGGGGTGAGATGCTCTTATCTCCATCACATAGTGCTCTTCTGAAATCAGTCTTGCTTAAACCAAAGCAAAGATATTTGGTTTCATTATTTATATTAGTTCATCATCATTCACCAGGTATTTTGCTAACACTAGGGTACAAATATAAATTTATCCTTTGTCTTTGAATTATTTAGTCATAATCAAAATGTTGTGTTTTTCTTATCCTTTATTGATGGAAAAGAAAACAGACTTCTGTAATTTCTCTTGCTGATAATAATTTTTATGAGACATCCTAAACACATATTTACTGGTAAAGCAAGGGGAAAAAAAAACTTACTTTAAGAAAAAACTTGCTTTAAGATCAGCATTTAGACTCTTAAGCACAATGCTTATAGCCTCCCTAATAAATTAACATTCTCTTTAGGGAATGGGATAAAAACTTTTTTTAGATTCCTATTCCTCTCCCTTAATTTGTCCAGGATAGCATCTGAGCATGTAGAGGGGTTACAAGACCTTGTGATTCTGATGTGCGTTAAGTCCTCTGAGTTAACGTGATCCTTGAGTATAGGCTAGCTGTGTTCATAGAGATGAATGAGTCTTCCCTGGACATTATGAGGTTGCTTCCCACAGAGGGCTCTGGCTCTGTTGTTATTTCTTCAGTTGGTTAGGAGGTATTTCCTGATGACTAAGCCTTATCTCAGCCCTCACTGGTCTTGCCAGCTCTCTGAGGTCTGACTTCAGAGGCTCCTCTGGCTCTCTTTTGGACTGTTGTATCTCTGTTACCATAACAACACCTGTGTCAAGTTTATCAGTGGAACTAGAAATCTTATGGGAAGATGAGAGAACAAAGCAACAAAGGGAACCCTTACTAAAACTCCCTCTCTGACTAGAACATTCTCACTCCAAGTGATTGTGAGACCCTGTTTAAGACTATTTCCTCCCAGACTTCTTTGAGGAGAATGGAACTGACATCCTTGTGCTATATCGTCTTTCCCTTCAACCTGTCTTAACATATCTTGTCTCTAGTCAAAAGAGGGTTGGACATAAATCTGAGCACCTGCTCCTCTTGTCTTTCCTTCCTATTTAGTCTCCAAATCCACCAAGATAAGAAATCAGCTTTCCTTTTCCTTTTTTTTCTTTGCCTTTTTATATTCTCCTGGATCTTACTTTACTGATTTTGCGATAGGATTCAACGTTTTCCCTGACTTTACAGTAAAATGCGGGAGGGTGTAAAGCGAAAGAAATGATGATCTTACTTCAGGAGGTATTTCAAAATGATTGCATCTGTCCTATAGCAAGTGATTTTTAAGTCATTCCTGATTAGTCATTGACAGAATTAATAGTTCGATGGCTTATATGTTCCTATTACTATATTTTTGTTTGTTTGTTTCTTTTAGTATTCTAAGATGGAATACTATTTCTGATTTCATATATATGCTGGGAGTTCTTGCTACTCAAGAGGTCCTTGACCAGCAGTTTTGCCACTTGTCGACACTTAGATGCAGAATCTTACCCTAGAACCCTCAAACTACTCAGTTTCTTCACTTCAACAAGATCCTCATTTATGCCATATATGCATTGAAGTTGAGAAGCACTGATTTAGGCCGCCTTACTGCCTGTTTTGACTATATCAACTATACCCATCATAGGCATTCATTAAACACTTATTAACCACTTCTGTGTGTTAACCAGTGACTTTTCTTGCCCTTGAATACTTATTGTCTGAATCAGGGATCTTTATAATTTTGATAAGCTAAGGAAAATAAAATAGACAATTCTAGATCTAGTCTCCTGTATCCCCAGACACGCCTACATTTTTAACGCATCTATTAAGATTAAATTATAAGTTATGAAAGGTGAAGTTTGTTTTCTTGGAAAGCAGTTATTTAATGTGTATTGACAGAAACAAGACAGTAATAAGATACTCAGTAAAATCCAGATTTGTACCTAAAACTGTTACTTCATTAGACTATAGGGTTTTGTTCAGTTACAGTTTGACAAGGCTAGGATTTCTTTTAGAGGGATGATTGGAATGAGAGGTAGTGGGGACAAAGTCATAGTTTTTCATCTTGCACTTTCATTTTCTGATCACAGTGTTTTAGAAGAATCTAGGCTTTACTTATTCACCAGGCTTTCAATAGAGAATCACATTAATCCTTTTAAGCTCCTTATTCTAATGATTTATTTTGTTGAAAACCATAGTGATCCTCCTTTGAATTTTAATGATTGCTGGCTATTCAAAGATTCATTGTTTTGACTTCCTGTCCTTACCTTTGTTTCCTACATGTCTGTGGGGAACACCTGTCTAATACTGGATCTGCCCCTGGTTCTCACTGGCTTACCAGAGTCACTCAAGCCTATCTCTGAGTGTTAAGCTGAAATGCTGGCTATTCATCCATGACTATAAATGTAGGATATGTGTTTCCAGAGATAGACAGATAGACAGCATAGGGACAGATAAATGATTGAGTCATTTCTCAGTGAAAATAATATTTTGAATATGATAGTAAATTCTTATCATTGTAGAAAAATCAGTTAAATTAGTATTGTTACTCATAAATCTGGTGGGATTCAGTATCTATGGAAATCTAATAGTTGAGAAAGAGGTTCGGCTATTGAGGGTGCTATTCTTACCCCAAATTCTGGAGTGTGTTACCTTTCACAAGGTTCAGACCCTCCATTCATCAGTCTGTTGAATAGGGCAGGGCTTTTTCAAGGACTGAATAGTGATCATTTTAAGTGCTGCAAAGCCTCAGAAAGGGTTAGCAAGTGAAAATAGACATATTTGAGCATCAGAATTGCATGTTAAGTTTTAAAAATCTAAAAAGTGGCTGTGTCACAAGCCTGAGCTCCTATTTGCCCACTGTGTAAGCACACAGAGAATTTTTCCCTTCTCTTTTACAGGTATCACCGAGAAACATCACAGGTTTTTCAAGAATATATTATTCTAATATGAGATTTTAACAACTACCCTGTATTAATGCATAATACATTTTGTGCCTTATCTTCAGGCTTCTGGACTTTGATTCAGAATATCAGGAGCTCTGGGATTGGCTGATTGACATGGAGTCCC
This sequence comes from Solenodon paradoxus, assembly GCA_004363575.1. NCBI lineage: Eukaryota > Metazoa > Chordata > Mammalia > Eulipotyphla > Solenodontidae > Solenodon > Solenodon paradoxus. Next base: position 37,076 of record RJWH01002293.1, read on the forward strand.
TTGTGATGGACAGCCACGACCTGATGATGTCAGAGGAACAGCAGCAGCATCTTTACAAGGTTAGAGCTACCCTTCTTGCCTTTACCTTGCTGCGGAAGATATGATTAGCCTGACAAGTCTCTCTCTCTCTCAGGATATCTCTGCGTTCATTGTATGTATCATGGTGTCTATTAGAATTCCCTTCCCTGTCCCCAAACTCATTTCCATCCCCTGTGTGCTGACAGGCTGCACCGACATCATAATTGCAAGAAAGTTCCCTTTATCACATTCTATTTGGTGTAATTCTATAGAAGGACAAAGATTTATCTTCAAGATGAATAGCAATAAATGAAACTGCATTAATAAATAGACTGAAACAAAATGAAGGATAAATGGACTGGTAACATTTAACAAAATGTGTTTTGATTGGGGCACTCCAGTGAATTCTATCTACCCCTCAGATCTTCCCAGAGAAAAAAGAAATTTACCTTCAGTTTGGCTTGCTGCTTTCAGGGTACAGGACTCATCCAATTTGATGTTTATTAGTGATACATAGAGCAGACATTGTCGTATTAATTTAATACATTGTGAGTGATTTAAAAAAAAAATGGCTCAAAACTCACATATTGATTGTAGGCAATCCATCTAATAACTATCTATATTGTTTTCCGTGTCTGCTAATTCACCCTTGGCCTAGTGCTTTTTACCAATTTTACTTAGCCTTAGAAGTCCTTACAAAATATCCATGTGATTTTTTGACTGAATAAATAAATGGCTGCAAGATTCAGTGTCTGAAGAAGCCTTTGTGGAGTGAGTAGAGGGACTTTCCACTGAAATACCAGACTGCAGTAAATCTTCCTCATTTAGGCAATTTTTATTGGAGTAATTCTGACAGTTGTCATCCTTGAATTGCTTTGAGCATATGGCATATTTCAAAGAGCAGATTGTGAATCATAAAAAATAAAATTAATAACTAACCACAGAATCAGCAACAGTATAATGACAAGAAACAACTACCCTCTAGCTTTTTAAAATTTCTTATAGAATAAGAAGTCCATTCAAGGTCAAATAAAAGTTGTCTTCTTTCTTCTTTAATTTTTATCATTTTAAGTTACTTTTAATATATTGTTTTAACTTTTACCTCCTTTTAAAGTGATACTTATACTTTGCAAGGACCCGATCTACTTCAGTTAGTGTCCCTGAGAATCTTCTTGGTTAAGAGAAGATATAAGCTCCCAGGGACTCAGCAAATGGGGCTATTTTATTCCCTAAAGAATTCTGTGCACCATTAATTGAGTTTGTTGTCTATTAGCTGTTTTCCTAGATAGATAGCTATCTGCATTAACAACAAAGATCTGCAATATATCTTCTGAAATAACATTGTTAGAACAAAAATCTCAACCTATTGTCACTAAAGCTAGGTGATTTCATATTTCAAGTTAGGATCAGGAATTATATATGAAAAATGTCTATAAATCTACATCAATTTTGTGATAAAAAATATTTGTTCTATTCCTAAGACTGGAACATTATAAATTGAGCCAAACAGGAAAAAAGAATACAAAAGTACCTAATCATAAGCTGTTATCTCAGATTTTATTGCAATCATGATGCTAAATAACACTTCTTTTCTTCTTGATGCATTTTATATTTTGCACATAAACCACTATTTTTTTCAGAAACAGTGCTATTCTTTGTTAAAATTACGTCCATATAATTTACATCACAATTAATAGGAAATCATTGAACAAAAAGTGCAGTCTTCTTTTTTCTTGTGATTTCCTTCTAAGTGCTCTGCTTGAGAATTCCTATTCTGCCATATTTAAGGCCATTATTCCACCCACTCAGTACTTCTGGGTTATAGTATTTTTCCAAACATTTTCTATACTGGTATTCTTCATTTGTGACTCATATCCTATCATCATCCAGCTTTTAGGTGCTCAACATATCTAAACTCACTAGATTGGCACTAACTTTCCATCTGTTTTATAAGCAAAATTAAAGATTGAATTTGAAAGCAAGAACAAATGCTCCAAGTTTGTGGAGTCTCTCTCTCTCTCTCTCTCTCTTTTTTTTTTTATAAGCTCCCAAATTATTCCAGAGTTTCAGAAATCTCCAAAGCAATCTTGAGTATATTGACTAAGGAGTCATTTAGAACTTGGAGAGATCCCTAAATTAGAAAAATAAAAGGAGGAGAATTAATTTCAGGCCTTTTTTGAGAATCCCCAGGGTTCTCAATGGTTAGGTCAACATTTTCAATGGCTCTTCCTGTGCTCTACTCTGCTTGTTCAGGAATTGACTGAACTGATCCTAGAGGGAGAAAAGTTTGGAGCCTATTGATCATAGAAACCCCTGAAGGAGTAGAACTTTTCAGTGGTCCCCAGCCCTCCTAGGCTTTCAATACCATTTGAGAGTATCTTAATCATCTTTAATCTTTAAATCTGTTGGCTTAGATGCCAATGGCCTATCAGCATTTCTTATCCTGGGCCCTACTGACAGTTGAACAAAACAGTTTTTTTTTGTTTTTTTGTGGGAGTATCCCTTCTACTACAGACATTTACTATTCATGCTCCCCAGTCCTTGTGACAACTCATCAGGAAATCCCTAACCAATTACAGAGCATTGCCAATCTGTCTGAATCTAGCTACACCATCATTGTTTCTTAAAACACTTAATACTATGAAAAATGCTTTTCACTTATATTCTATAGGTTGTTGAACAGAACATCTTGCATATCTGATATTAAACTAACAGTTTTTGAGTTAAAAAAATTGAGTATAAGAATAAAACTCTTGATTCTTGGTGTTAATGAAAAGAATGAGAGTGAAACTTTTTAGAGAGAACCTCAACTGCATAATGATAAAATCCTAGGATAAAATCATTATTCCTGCTGTCAGTAGAATTTGAAACCTCTTTTCTCCTCTTTTGGGAGGCTCTCTGTAATTCATAACGCATATCTTTTCTTGATGTAGGCATGCCCAGATTCTAATAAACCATTGGACTGTCCAAGGCTTATCCAAATACACATTTGGAAATGTTTGTCTAGAGAAAATGTAGTAGAAAGCTAGTCAGTGAGAGTGAAGATTATCATTTTCAATTTTTATTGTCAATTTTCAAGTGTTGCTTGTTGACTCTATTGTTTTATATGTTATTTCTGCTACATAATCTTCTGGTTTTAACTTCTTGATAAAGAGCTGTGTATTAATACCCCAGATTATCCATTCAAGCAGACTTCCTGAGTGAGGCACCTATTACAATACCTTGGTTACTCCCAGTCCAGCAAAATACCCAAGGAATTTAAAAAGGAAAAGAATTAGATTTATACATTGATACAATCTGATATAATTTGGACATCATAATATTACAATCAGCTGTATATTTTTTGTTTAAAACGCTTCTTGTAATTTTCTTGTCTTTTCTTTCTAATTAAATTTAAACTGCAGAATCCTAAGAGCAACGTGATTCTTACTAGAAAATACCCACTCTCTTTTATTGCTTTCTTTTTTATTTTGGAACAGTGAGCCATACTGCCAATGTCTCTCTGACTTCTTTCTCTATCTTGCTCAACCTGTGAATAGGAAACTTCTGTACTATTTTCTGAAAAACATTGACAGTATAGTCAACCTAAAAAAGCAATCAAACTTGATCCTTTCTCATTTTTTCTTTTTCAGTCTGAGAATCACCTCTAAGGAGAATTTGCACCCACTCTCACTTCTTTCTCTTCATTCCTCCTACTTCCCTAAGTAGGACAATTTAATTTGTCAAAAGTAACCACCGTGATCTTGAAAGTTCAGCTCCTATTTGGACTAGTGCTACGAAGCCAGAATTCATAATCACAGGGAGCTGTTACTCTGCTGGTCTGCATGTGCATTAACTATTAATGGAGAAATATTTAAAACTGACTTGCAAAGGAAAAGCTCAATTTTTTCATTTCTACAGATCAAAGGTGGCATTTTTCTTGGGCTCAGGGAAGCTCAAGACACTCCTCCCCCATTCTATAAATGTTATAGACTGGGTGACCAGGAAGCATCATTGAACAATTGGAGCTCAGGCTGCTGCTGTAGTTGCTGTATTGCAGTTCATTGCAGAACGGCTGACTGTGGAGTGCTGTGAGGGTTGGCCCTGGACACAAAACACTGCTGGTTCTGTGCCACCTGCAGAGCACAGATTACAAATCCCCTAGCTATCCTGAGTTGGTGTTGCATTCCAGTTCTAAAGGTTATTTTCAAGGGTCAAGTTCAGAGTTGCAGTTTGATGATTATTGTTATAATTGAACAAGAGTTGTTTTCACTAACACACCATATTTATAGATTTGTTCCTTGAGTGAATAGCTTAGCTTATCCTCATCAATAAAATATTAGATTATGATCCAGTTTCTAAAGGGCTAGAATAATCCTTCAAGCTTAAAAATAATATGAAATTAGTACCCACTTCAACTAAGACCTTTATTTTCAAGGAAAATGCACTGAAGAGCTTATATTTAATGTGAGGATTAGTTCTGTTTTTATAGGAAAACAATACAAGTGTCCTCTATCTTTTTCCATTGGTATAAACATTATATAACTATGTCCTGTGTGCAAAGGCAAAAGGACCATTCATTTTGCATAAGATAACACTCACTAAACACATTGATTATATTTTTATTCTGCTGTGGATTTGAGATTATTTGTAAGAATTCATTTAAATAATTAAAAGTTTTTTTAAATATAAATACAAATTGGATCTGGGAAAATGTGAGGCTGGGATCTATTTCCGTAAGAAGAGTAAATTTAGGTACATAGACTATAAGGTCCCATACAGTTACTAAAGGTGAGCCCCAAATTTTATTCTGAGTTTCCTGGTGGGGAAAGAGTGAAAATGTGCTCATTGGCAAAATTTGCATTTTCCGTGAAAAAAATAAATCTTACTTTCTTTGAAGAAATTTTCATTTTTAATACCTAGATATGAAAACTTTTTCTCTCAGGATTTTTTCGATAATGTGCTAGCAGGGTATAGCAGAGAAAAGTCTAACCACAACATTCCTTACAAGTAAATTTCTAAGCATAATATTTCTTGAGGATGAATTATTTTTCTCTGACTATTTCCAAGTAATGTTTGAGTACAATTCTCCTCTCATGGTGTCTACTTTCAAAGATAATTGACCAGGTAGGATTAGTAAAAGAGAGCATAAATATATATTGGAAAAAGGAGAATATTGGTAAAGTGAGAGGGAAATACAAGCATTTCAGAGAAAGAAAAGCAATATTAATATAAAGTTAATCAAATATAAAAAGAATAAAGTAAGAAACTAAAATCATGGGTGAATAAATGGATAGGAAAATTCTAAAAACCAAATACAAATAAATTCAAAAGAAAAAGCAAAACAATCACAGTATTGTCTTAGGAAAAATCAGATGAGAGAAAAGGATAAATTTTAAAGGAGAAAATGTCACTTTAGGGAATTTCAGAGTATACTAAAACAAGCATTGTGACTTTTAAAAGAAACATGTGTATGGAATAGGATTAGCGGCTCTGGGATATAAGAAATACAGAGTAAAAAAAGAAAATGGTACATAGTTGGTTTGTCATTTAATAACTATTGATGCCAAAATAATGTTGTCATAACTATGAACTGATCATAGAAAACAGATTAATCACGCTATCCCTGTATTTTATAAATTCACAAATTTCAAGCCTCTAGAATGAGTTTTCTTTCATTTTGTTCTGGGCCAGATTGATCTAAATAATATCAGATGTGTCTTGTTACCTTTATGATTAAACTTGAGCTCCTAAAAATGTAATGATAGGCTGACTCATAGTCTAGGTCATTGTAGGCTTAAAATAGAAGAAATCCATTTACTTTTTTTGTTTAATTTCACATATCAGTGTATAGAATAGAAGTACATGTCAAAAAACTAAATTCTGTTAATTAGGCCTTATGTTAGAACTCCAGTACCAAAATTCTCTATCTTGATTGTTCAAAATGAAACAAATTACTAGTTATTGAAGCAGTCAAGGTAAAAATGTACCAGATATATCAGACACTAGAACCTAATGATAATTTTTTAACCTCTTTCCCAGGAGATTAATTGTAGAGTGTAATTGTATGTTAGATTAAAACCCCATTAAGATAAGAAGAATATGCTTAAAATCATTATAATATTTCAAATAACGTTATCTAGTCATTTTAAAAGTAATCAGAATGGAAAAACCTGGGCTGTCTCCATTGCTATCTAGAAATGATTTTGTTGTTCTGTTTTTATTAAAGTTCAAAAAGTCCTTTGATTAACTGTCATTAATTGGAGCTATGATGAATCAGTGTTTGCCAGGAATACTTGAATATGGGTCTTTTTTTTTCTATTCTTTTTCTTTTTTGAGAGTAAATATTTTCATTCTGAAAATATTTAGAAGGAAAAGTAAATGGATGAGTTTTCTGAGCAATATATGAAACACTTCATGCTGGAGCCTATAGCTCCTCTTTGAATTGCTTTCTTAAAAGTGAAAAACAGACTGATGTTAAGAGAATAGGATGCCAAGAAATGATGGCTGTGCGCGGAGGGGCAAGGAAGGAGAGCCTGGCTAGCAGTTTTTGTCTCTGGTGGGTGAGCCGCTGTCCGGAAGGTGCATTGGCTCCCTGGGTTGCTCTGCTGTATTGTGCAGCTCCCTCTCCCTGGCCTGGCCTGCTCTGGTCTAGAGGGGATCAAACAAGCCGTGGGGAAAGTTCTCCTCATTTGCATCACTTCTAGACAGCCCTGTCGTACTCTTTGCTGACAGGAAATCACTGTCTTTGTCACCTTTTCTCAGGGCCCTCCTTTTGGCAGAGATGGGCCATGTGACCAGGCTTAATCACAACAACAGGGCTGGCTCAGGACTCAATGACATGTTTTCCTCAGCACTTCAATAAATGGGGTAGAGGAGTCAGTAGGAAATGACTACATTAATTTTAGAGTGAAAAGATAATTAACACTTGAAGGACTAATGCTACCACCTATGGAATTATTATTCAAATTGAAGTTAATTTATCAAAAACTTGTGAAAAGTATCTCCTCTAATGCAACTGTTTTTTAAAAAAAAAAAACTTTGAATAGTAAGAGTTGGGCATGTCAGAAGGAGAGTGGGTAGAAGGGCTTTGGATAGAAAGGGGGATAGAAAAGTGGGAAGAAAGGGAAATCATAGCAGGCATTAGCTATGTTTGATAAAGCAGTTTAAATGGGCTAAAACTTCAACATTTGAGACTGAAGACTGGAGCATGGAAAAACGCTTACTTAGATTATATGAATAGGACACTGCAAACAAAAGCAGCAGTGTGCTCCTTGAAAACTGTGCTTAAAGGAGTTTCCTTGGCAACAGAAATGCAGTTCCAAAAGTAGACAGAACTTTCCTCAGAAAACATACTATTAATAACAACCTTCCGGAACAACTTGGAACAATTTGACGACTTGGCAATAATAATGCCAAGTGTTCTGCAAATTAATCTAACACACAACAGTTATGTTTCCTTTGCCCATATTTCTGCTGGACCTTACCTAGAAGTTATTGCTTTTCAGTGGCACAAATGTGAAAAAATATTTCTAAATGTTGTCATGGAAAAAGAAAACCTAAAGAAATGCTAGTGGCCAACAGTGGCCAAGATTGTGTTTAGCCTTTTGGAAGCTACAGGAGAGCTTGGTTTAATGAGATGAGTTTATTCCAATTAAAGTTACTACATTTAATATCTCATTCCAAGAAAGATGCTTTCATGAATAAAACTTGTTAAAGGGTTAACAACCTGAGATTTGGTGTGATGTGAAGCACTTCTGAGGCTGTTAGTTGTATAAATGTAACACTTAGCTAGATATATGCTTGGTGTTATTTTTAAAAGCATCATCCTATCTAGTCAGTCCAGAGAATAAACTGATCTTGAATCTACTTGGCCAATGAGAATCATTTGAATTCTCCTGAAGGCTGTGTATTTGCCAGCCAAGAAAGGTAGAGTATGCCCCAACTCTGACCTTTCTTGAATCCTTGGATCTGAAGGTTAAAAGTAATCAATACCTCATTGCACCGCTTGGTTTCAGGGTAATAAGTAATAACCATCATGTTAAAATCCAAATGATTACAGATATTTCACCTATTTGGGAGCTTTTATTAATTGCAATCAAGATAATCATTAGAGTTGCTAATAAAATTTGGGATTTCATTGCAAAATGTTCAGCCTTTAACTTTTGAAAAATGACTTTTACTTAATTAGATGTGAATGTGTACAATGATTGGCTTCTACGTTGAGCTGGAAAATTTGACTTTAATCCTACAGTAGATTTCTTTCTGATTTTTATAAAATAAATTAGAGGAACATTTTATTTCCTTATAAGAAAGGGTGTTTGATATGCTGCCACCTTTGGCTCCTAAACTGTTCAATATTATGTGTATTTTTCAGGTCAGTGACATAGTGGAAATGTCCCTCAATCTACTATTTAGCATTTCCTATTTTTTACTTATTTATCCTTAGTAGTCATATTCATATATGAGCTAATCTGATTTGAAGCTAGAAAAAAATTTCATGTTGTTTTATTAAACTTTACAGACAACCATGATATAAACTGGAAGTTTTTTGTTTTAATAATACCAAAATTTAAAGATAAAAATCAGGTATTATCACTGACAAAGAGGTCTTGATATAAAAAAGGATAACTGTTAGTTAACTGCTTCATGTAATTATATAGGATGGCATTGTTCATCATAACTACAGCCAAAGAGCATGTATGGTATACATGCTATTGGATCCAAATATTTTGGTTTTTATAATTTATTAGAATTTCATGCATTTTTTCATAAATCAGGGAAGTGGTACTGGAAGGATATCTATATAATGTTTTAGCTATTTCAGAAGAAGTCCTGATACCTGTTCAAAATAGGCTGGTGCTTTTCTTTGCTGAGGGGAAAAAACTCAACCACAGTGTTTTCATAGACAAACTCATTGGCATTCTTCTTTCTTGTCCTTATCTCACTACCATGTCTAACTTTAGAAGGAAATCAATTGGTGGTTATCCAATGGACTTCATGTATAGAATATTCCAGATTTTCCCAGTTCAACTATCTCTATTACTAAATGTCAACACTGCCTTAAATCCCTTCCTTAAGATTTATTTGAGGTAAAAATAAAATGCATTCTACTGGATGAAGATATTCTATTTGGGGTGTGTAGGAAAAAATATTAAATGTATTAAATTTAATGTCAATTATAGCATCTAGTTTAAATGAAAGGATGCTTGGAAGGGAAGCTGGAGTGGGCAGAGGGAAAAAATTCAGAAAAAAATACCAAGCCCAGAGGTTATCTGTTCACTGATAAGAAGGGAAGTGTGTTCATATGTATGTGTGTGTTATAAAATGGAAGAAAAAATATTGTACTATCATATTGTACAATTTGACTATGTCAGTGCCCTATGTGCATTATCTTATTTAATGCTCACAATGATTCTGGATTATTTTCCTCATTTCATGGACTCTGAGCACAAAGAAGTTGCATGACCAGCCTGAAAGACAGAGAACTAGTTTCTTAGGTTAGACTAGGATTTGCTGAGATAACTAACCAACAACCCCAAATCTCAAATATTTAAAACCACAAAGATTTATATCTCACATACACTAACTACATCTTCACCACAGACAGAATGACTATGGGCAATTTTTGGTGCTATTCTCACTCCAGAACTCAGACTAATGGACCAGTTACCCACTTAAATATTCCCTCTCTGGGACAGAGGTTAAAAAAAAAAAAGAAGACTTCTTGAAGGTCTCACTCTGACCATTAAACATTCTACCTGGAAGAGACACATGTCACTTCCACTCAAAATCATTTGCCAGAACTAATTACATGGTCCCAGACAACCCCAAAGTGGATGGAGAAATGCAGCCCTCTGTGTTTGAAAGGCAGAAAGCTAGAAAAATTTGCTGAGCTGTACCAATAAATACAACAAGAAATAAGTAAATAAATTAGCCTTTGAATCTTTGGGTGGCTTGATGCCCACAGTCTTCCATTCACGTGTTGCTTGCCTGCTCTCTGTTACCTCATATCCTCTTCTCTGCAGCAGGCAGCATTCTTGAAATAATATTGTTTCCTCCCTATTCATGAATTTTTTTTATGCCTAGATAGAAAGAAGGTTCTAAATGTTAGGTGGTACATTTGCAGAGAAACATGATAGGTTTGTACTGACTCTTTAACCAATTATCAGGCTGTTCTGAAGAAGTTCTCAAACTTTCTTAAACACCTCAGCACCCTGGAGAAATGTTTCCATATTGTGCCTCACAGGAGCTTGCAGATATTTTGGCGGATTTGGGAAAGTTAAGGCTGAAAATGTTTATGTGTTTTTTTGGCGGGGGAAGGGGTGCAGGGAAGTGGGGAGAGACACACTAAAGATGACATTGCTTTAGGAAGATTCAACTTCATGGATCTTGTTATTGCTGAAGCGAGTTAGTGAAGAAGAGTCCCCATAGAGAGATGCTCTAGAGGAATATCATTTGCAGAAAAACCATTTTCCAGTCCTGTCAAGAATGTAACTTCAGTTCTCAGAAACAAGGGCATTCCCAAGCATATTTTTAATAATGTGGGCATTTGTGAAATTCATACATTCCTAAACTAGGCACTTCTGCGACACTTTATCCCTAATGAGGCACACTGGGGTAAACTAAGAGGGAAGCAGTGGTCTTTCTGCTGACCCTTGATTTATTTACATAACAGACACACACATGCACACACACACACACACACACACACACACACACACTCTTTTCTAGGATGCTAGGAAAAGGGTCAACCAAACTAATACCCTTATTTCTTTTTGGTATGGATTTGAGTTTTTCTTCCATACCTTCTCATACCAAACAGAACTCCATCCTTTCTAAGGAAAAATATCTATACACCCCTGAAACTCTTCTGAAGTTATTATGAAAGCTGCCTTCATAAGTAGTTTATACCTTAAGCTGACAGAATTTGCATAAAGAAAATACATATTTTGTTGTATTGCTCTTATCAGTTCATTGAAAACTAGGAATTTGTGGTAGCGGTACACATAGACATAGATTTATGTATGTTTATATATATGTACACATGTATACAAAGTATTAACTTGTTTAATTAAATTTTTTTTCATCAGGATTGAATCTGGATGAAGTCAGAGTACTTGGACCAGATATGTGGGTAGTCTCAATACTTTCCAATCATGGATGTATAAATAATTATACAAATTCCCTCTATATATGCCTAGTTTTAGCTCATTTCTATGTAATGAATCTTGGCATTTTGGATTTCGCTTCCTTCTTTATAGCAGTATTATCCTTTTAAGTACTCATAGTTACCTGCCTCAGGGACTCTTACTTGAGAATAATTTAGCCAAAATACTTTATTATTAATTAAGTGCTTTTTTTTCGATAATGATATATTTGGACTTTGTGGACCAAATTTGAGAATGAATGATTTTCATTTTGTTAGACTCCACACTCCAGCCTGGGTGCATAACTGGGTTGTTGATTCATCTATCACCAGTGCCTAGAACAGTACCTGGCACATAATAGAAACTCAATAAGTGTATATTGAGAAACATTTTTCCAATAAGACTTCAATAATCTATTAATTGAATTCTGTTAATCAGAACTATGCTATCAACTTGCTATTTTTTGAAGAAAACAAACCTATATTTGTATCCTCTATTTGGCCAGATTGATATGAGGGACAAAAAGAGAACAGCAGGGAGAGAAAGAGCGAGGGAAGAAGAGAAGGACAGTGACACACACCCATGTCTGAAACAAATGATATAAGAATGTACAACTAATCACCATAATTCTTTGGCTACTCTCCAATCTCTCAAACTATATTCAATGATATTCTTGATTATGTGGACATATCTCAGTATGATAGTATATTAATATGAAGATAATATGTACCATGTAAATGAGAAATCTAAAAATAGCAAAGTTTTATAGGTGAAATGGCAAGTATCTCAGCATTATTTGTTCTTGTACCATATATAGCAGGCAAATTTATTGACACATTCATTATAGAAAATTAAGCTTGAGCTCAGATCAGCATTGCATCTAAATATGTAATCACAAAGAGGGTGGGAAAAACAATAAGAGAATGGACATAGGCTAGTTCTTTAATCCAAGTCCATCATAAGGTTGGAGGAGGAGATACTCCAAGAGACTGTCTTATCTTTCCAAAGCTGTAACTATTTCATAATATTAAATTTTAAATATTAAATTTCACTGCTCTAGTACCAGGTTTAAATGTAATTTGAAAATTTCTCCCACTCTTTCACTTTAAAAATTTTTATATTGTTTATAATTTTTAAAAATAGTCCTCAGCTATGGTCCTGTATAGTGTGTCCTATTTAGTGATTAACTGTGAACTTTAATGATTTTAAACAATGAAGAAAATATGTATTATTTAAAATTAGAAGTTGATGAAGATTTGTGATGAATTCAATTTATGTCCCCCTTGATAGCATTTTGAGTTTACTAGCTTCCATTGAACTTTGTTTTTCTTCAGTTAGATTTGAAAATATGCATGAAGAGCATTCCTCTCTATATGATTTTTCTCTACTCTTCCTCACTCTCTTCCATTTGGCGATGCTAAAAACCCATTCAGTGAATCACTTGTTTTCTTACAAGCCACAAACAAAATTCCTGTGTTCACTACAACATAAGGATAAATATCTGTAGAGTTAGTCAATTAAAATTTTTTCTACAACTTGGAAATAAGAGTAAAAAACCTGAAATTTGGTCAACATTTCACAATCCATGTTTTCATGATAGTTTAAGAGGTTTTGTCTGTCCAAGTGGGTTGGAAAAAAGAAATACAGTAAGGAACACTGACAGAAGCCTTTTCTGTTTACAAAAAGATCCAGGGATACCATGACTAATGCCAGAAATCTCATGTGATAGCTATCTCTTGTAAGATTTTTCAGTTTACCAAGTACAGGAAATAGTTCCAGAAAGCTGATTGGACTCAAAGATTGAAAAAAAAGAAGAAGTAAATAACTATGTTCCGTGTCCACTATCCACACTGCTGCTGCTCAGGCTTGTGCCCTGTTAGGACAGCTATCTCCCCCAGGCTCGGTAATATTTTGCAGTCAATAAGTACTTTCTAAATTGAATCACCTACTTAATGACTGTTTTCTCCTGAAGCTTCCAAAGTGATTTTCTTAGAGGTTTTTTGTACAGCTTATTTCCATAGAAAGTGAGAATTTTACTTGCACTTTCTGGACTGCAAGTGACCTTGAAAGCACCTTGAATTCGTTTCCTCTCTTTCAAGGATTTATTTTTTTATTCCATTTCAGGTAGGAATTTATCCCCCATTAAATATCTTTCCAGAGGGAATTCCATAACCTCCCATTAAAATATTTAACTGCTCTCCCTGCCATGAAAGTCTTCTCACATCTGACGTAAATCCCTTCTGTTGTTAGGTTTAATTGTCAAATCAGCCAGAATCCATACTCCATAATTAAACCTCTCCTCTGTTTTATACATAGTCATATTTCTCAAGCTTTTGTAGTTATCTTTTTCAAGTTAAAAAATCTTATGTTTCAGTTTCATTTACGATTCATCTAACTGGATCTACTTTTATACTCTTCTGTAGGAAAAACTATGCTGATGTTGAGAACTCTTGGTAAATCTAGCAGTATATTCAGTATCTATCTGAGGGACTTTAATAACTCTATTAGGCTCTCCAACACTTTCTTATTGAAAATTAATAAAATCATTCATGGATAATTTGGAGGAGGAATATGACCTGAGATGGCATGACATACAATGTTTATCTAGGGCTAAAAAGAGTTTAGAAAGAAAATGAAGATGCCATTAAAATGGACTCCAAAATTCTCTTCTCACGTGGAGCAGAGCTGCTTCTTCTCCCAGTGGATGTGTAATATATTATTTATGTAAGAGTATCATGTTTTTGACTCATATTCCATTTGGAGCATACACAATATGACAGTTTCCTTGGTTTATTGCTGCGTATGTGGCTATTTATTTTTAATACATTTTGGTATCTTTTTTATGCTTGCTTACATCTGTTGATATGAAAACTGACAAAGTTTTTAAACATAAAAGAAGTGGTAGAGAAAGAGATTCTAAGAGACAACATTTCAAGGGAATGTGAGGTAGAGAAGCAGGAGCAAAGTCACCATGCAGGGAAATCAGAAGTACCCTCTGCAGGATGAAGGGGAGGGAAGGTCAGAGCAGGTATCTACAGTCACGTGGAAATAATGGTAAAGAGGCTACATGTAGTAATTTTTAGTTAGTAGGAGCATAGAATATTTTCCATCAATTTATTTACGCTTTTAAAACAGCACTTTAAAACCTGTGAGATGGGAATAATGGAAAGTTGTTGGAAACAACTTAGAAAATTGTTATGTGTTCAATGAGGAAGTGTATGTAAGAGGTTCAGGTCTATGCTTGATGAATAGAATGTGTCCAGTACATAATACTGAATCCAGGCTTGACAGATGATAGCCTGAAAGTCCAATTTATACCACAACCTGCTTTTTTTAAAAAAAAGTTTTATTGAAACACATCCAAGCACATTTAATTATGATTGTTCCATGGCTCTTTTTAAATTACAGTAACAGAGTTGAGTAGGTTCAACAGTGACCATATGGCCTACATTCCTAAACTGTTTTACTATCTGACTCTTCACAGAAAAAGCTTACCAGTCCCTGGAATGAATAATAAATGTTATGACAACACTTTTGGAATATACATTATTCTCCAGACTTGAGTGATATTCCAATTCAATTTAGGTCTGTTGGATTGCAGCAATACAATGGCCAATATGTTGACTATCATTCTTTTGCCCACAGTTCTGGTTCTCCTTTTTTAACAATCCAAAGTCTGCCTGTTTTACTTGCTTTTAGGTGTAGAGTTAAATGGTTAATTGGTTCATTTCACCACCAGGTGGCCTCGTATACTCTATTGTGCTGGTGGCACCCAAAGGAAAGCAAAAAGTGTATCTAATGTACTTCTTCGAACTTGGGCTGTTACTCTGCCCTCCTTAGCACTTCTCTGGAGGCTTGACTGCTCCGAAATACCTTTATGAAACCTACATTTCATGTTCAGTCCTGAAACACACGCAATGAATTTTCAATGAGAGTTTCAAAAAGTGAAAAACAGTAAAAATAAAATTAAAATGTTAAATGCACACACACACACACACACACACACACACACACACACACTTGCCTCAAAGTGAATTTTCATAAGGAAACTTGGCAAATCATTCTAAGAGCCTTACCATTACTTATGCCCTCTCTCATGTGTATACTAGCAGCATTAACTAATCTTGATACTTCTTCAGGAAAGACAAAAGCCACTGCCAGCTCAGATCCCTTTATGGTAATTTCTCTTAAAGAATATGGGTAGTCTTCATCCAGTGTCCCAATTCCTTTATGTTATTTTATTCTCTAGATCCCCTTTAGAATTCTTTGATCTTATTTTTAAGCTTCATCAGTGTTAGGAAAGGAAGATTGGAAAGCCATGTGATGAAGTCCTAGAGAAGGAGGTTGGATCGTCCTTGTTCAGTGACTCTTATCCTCTGGGATTTCATTTTCTTCATCTGTAAATGAGGGCGAGTGGATTGCGTAACTTTCAGTACAATTCCAACTTCAATATTTTCTCTTGGGTGAAAAATCAAAGATTATTTCAATCAGAAATTGATTTTTTACCATAAACAATCTGGCAAAAATCAGAAATTTAAGACTTTAATTTCAGAGGCTAAAAAACATGAAATTCACAGGTAAATATATATATTTTAAAACATACCATAAATGTATGTAATTTCTTTTTTAAAAATTATAGGAAAGGTACAGGCACATTGATTGTTTCCCTTCCCTTCCCACCCCCGCACCCGTTCCCCCACCAGAACCGGGACTTGAACCCAGGGTATGTGACCTGTGCTCCTTTGGAGGCAATTGACCTAAACGCTAATCCACCAAGGCACACCACAGTGTGTAATTTCTACATGTCACATTGTATTTTGTCTATTTCAGGTACTAGTCATACATACATACATACATATGAAGGAAAGGTATAGGTGAGAATCAAGGAGAGTAGAGGCAGGCAGGTAGGAAGAGAGGGGAAACAACATTTTTCTTTTCTTTTCTTTTTTTTATTTAGTTGCTTACCTTGATTGTTCTGGCTGGCCTGGGGAACTTGGGATGCATGTGGACTGAGTCCAACCACTACTTCACCCATATGTACATATTTTATGAGCCTTCTTAGACCCTTTCCTTCTCAGTTTACTTTTATTTAGGGATAGATAGCTATTCAATAGATTCTTGACAGTGCCTTTTGCTGAATCTGTGATGGAGCTTCAACGTTCTCTTTGATGTCTTTTCTACACATATTAACTTTCCTACCTTTTTTAGGCAGAATTATCAAATACCCAAAAATTTTTACAGTAGAGGCCAGATATATTTCTCCTGAAAATGGTTCATTTCATATAATTCGAACAACTATTCTTACCTTCTGCTTGTGTTGTGGTACGAACATCACTGGTTCGTATTTGAATTGTCACATTGGATGTCATGGCAAATACGGCTAAAGGCATTTAGCTGTCTATGCAGAATAGACTAGAATGGTCTCTAGGGCATTTTGGTAAAGAACAGGCTCACATTTGAATTCAAAATCTACTCTGGGAGATCTAGTGACAGGCAATCACTCTAATTCCAAATTCCCTACTGGGGCTACTTCTCTCGAGAGCTACCTGGTTAAGGCAGATTCATATTTGCTCGGGGGGAAATTGATTACAAGTTTTTTCCACTTTGCAAACTACACTAATCAGTATCAAACAGAACTAATAATTTGTGAAATTTGCATCAGTTTCTGTGTGATTAGACATAAAGACATTTGTACTACCTTAATTCTTTTTCTTCACATACGTTTTTTCAGTTATGTATACCCGTAAGTCCTCATACATATTAGGAATTAAAGGCCTAATAAGTCCATCTTAACCTTAAAAGTGAAAAAATATAAAGAATATTGTTGTTTGGTATTTACTAAGTCTATAAAGATGAGATAATAGCATTTGTTAGGCTTACCAGGTGATACAGTGTACAAAAACAAAAGGCTGGTTTTCCTTTTCCTTAAGTAATTTATAATCCGTTAAATAAAGCCAAAACAATGAAATAATACCAAAGATACCATATTGTGTAACATGAGAAAAAAAGAGCTCTGGTCTTCTTAGAAAATCTTCGTAGAAGAAATGAAATTTGTGCTGGCCTTGCTGGATAGAACTTAAATAATTGAGGAAAGGTACATTGTAGAAGAATGTAATATGGAGAAAGAATATCTCAGATCTGGGCATTAGTTTGATATGGTCCTAGAACTTACCAAAACGGGGAAGATGTACTGGGAAGAAAGGCAAACCAATGGCAGATCATACCAACTTTCATCCACGTGCTCAGTGAAAGTAAATAAAAGGCACATTTTTTCCTACTGAATATTGAATCTTAAATTCAATGTTTCATTTAATGAGGGAAGTTATATACATAAATATATAAACCTCCGATATTAAAGAGATGATGCCCAAGGTCATATTTTCTTAGCACGCAACGTTTAGATTAAGTTTGAACAAACATTTTGATAGCTGAGTAGAGGCATTTCATTCTGTGTATATACTACATCTTCCTTATTAACTCATCTGCTAAGAGATACTAAGGTTGTTGTCTGCATTTCCTGGCTATTGTAAATAATGTTGCAATAAGCATATATCTATTGGAATTAGTGTTTTAGTGGGTTGGTTTTTTGTTTTTTGTTTTGGTAAATACTCAGAAGTGGGATAATAGGATCATACAGAATTTACACTCAGTTGTTTTTTTTTGTTTTTTTTTTTTTTTAGGAATCTCCATACTGCTGCTTTTATAATAGTTACATAACTTTACATTCTTACTAACAGTATATGAGTTTCCATTTATCCACATTCTCTCCAGCACTCGCTAGTTCCACTCTTGGATAACAGCCATCTTCACAGCTGTTAGGTGATATCTCATTGTTTTGATTTGCATTTCACTGATAACAAAAGAAGTGGAACATCTTTTCATGTGTCTGTTGTCCATCTGTATGTCTTCTTTTGAGAAGTATATGTTAAAACTTTTGCCCATTTTTAATTGAATTGTTTTCCTGTTGTTGCATTGTATGAGTTATTTTTATGTTTTGGATAGTAACCCCTTGTTGGATGTATGGGTGTTCATATATCTTCTCTCATTCAGCAGGATTTTTTTTTTTTTTTTTTTTTTTTTTTTTTTTTTTTTTTTTTTTTTTTTTTTTTTTTTTTTTTTTTTTTTTTTTTTGTTTTTTTTTTTTTTTTTTTTTTTTTTTTTTTTTTTTTTTTTTTTTTTTTTTTTGATCAAAGTTTCTTTTACTGTGTAGAAGCTTTTTAGTTTGATGAAGTCCCATTTGGGTTTGTTTGTTTGTTTGTTTTTCCCCTGGCCATTGGAATTGAATTTCCAAAGACATCTCTTACCTAACTCAATGTCAAGGTGTGTTTTGCCTGTGTTTTCTTCTACACATTTTATGGCTTTAGATATTGTATTCAAGTCTTCATTTTGACTTAATTTTTATGCATGGTGTTAGGTAATGATTTCGTTTCAACCTTTTGTGTGTTTGTCCAATTTTCCCAACACCTATTTGTTGAAGAGATTGTCCTTGCCGCATTGTATTTTCTTGGCTCCATTTCCTAAATTAGTAATACATACAGGTGTGGGTTTATTTCTGGGCTCCCAATTCTGTTCCATTGATCTCTGTGCCTGTTTTTATTACAGTACCATGCTGATTTGATTGTATTGTTTTATGTTATGACTTAAAACTATACTAGAAAGCAATAGTAGTCAGTTTTTTTAGTCATCCTAATACTATTCTTTCCTGTGATTATTTCGAGAAAGTCTCTCTAGTGATGATTTCCTTCTTATTTTGCAATGCACTTTATGTAGTTTTTGTAATTTATTCTCCCTAGACTAGTCTTTATTTACCCTGTCTAGTTAAACCTTTGTAAATTTTCCCTATTCTTACTTTCTTTCTATCTACCTATACATTTTGTTCTCTAAATCTTCATTCTTTCCGCTTCCTTGCTTTTTATCAAAACTCTTGTTATTAGACGCTTAACACATGCACACAGGTATGCATGCACACAATATTTCTCTTTAATGAAGATGTTCTAATAAAGTTACTTGAATGCACAGTAAGACTCCCTTACATAATTGGAAAAATTATCAAAAAGTTATGCATTTTTATAGTCTTGGTTTATCCCCACCTGTGCCCTAAAACTTTTTTAAACTGTTGGCATTATTCTACTGAAAGGCATGGCTGTCAATGACAACTCTCCCATCTGCCCCTTTGGCCTCAATTTCATGCCATTAAAAAACTTAAGGAGATTTAGAATATGAATATACACCAAAATGAATCTGGCTGCTGAAGCCACAAGGATGGTAATCTTTAGTGTATTTCCACCACTTCAAAGTCACTTTGAATGGCATTCTTGACTTTATGTGAATAAGGTCACACCAATTTCCTCAGACTTCTGGATCAATATCTAAAGATGCATTTTCAAGAGTAGCAGCATAGCCTAGCAAGCTAAGCTGAAATTCCTTCTGAAAATTCTATTTCTAGGTTTTAGCACTATCTTACTGACCTTGGGCAAGTCACTTAGCTTCTATTTATCAATTTTTAATCTTTAAGACAGAAGCGATATTACTAACTTTCCCTATGGGCTTACTGTGGGAGAATTAAAAAAAAAGAACAATTCATTGAAATGACAGTCAAGCTTTCTGAAGTTGGAGCAGCAGTGTTTAAAACTTAAAACCTAACATCTTTAAAATTTATTTTCTTGAAATTTCTCTCCAGTGAGCGTGAACATGTACCCAAAGAAACAAAGAAGAGAGATTAAAACAAAAAGCTTTTTAATCTTATATTGGATCTGTATTGGAACTGGAAATTAGACCCAGCCTCTTGCATCCTGATCAAATATTACTGCTATGAAAAAACACTGAACTCATAAAAGATGTCCTTAAATATTTAAAAAGCTACTCTCACTTTCCTCTTTTTTTTTCTTTTTAGAAAACCGAAAGTTTATCATAGAGAAGTGTTGATACAATCACTGGGGGAGTGAATAATATAAATTAGACATATAATTAAGGCTAATTTGTTCACATATATTGAGTTCTGTTGTAGTTTTCAAGAAACAAAGGTTTTCATCTGATTCAGAAAATACTTTTTCTATTATATATATATATGTGTATACACATATATAATTTAGATATAAGAATTAGGCAGACACGAACTCAGAGGCACTCCCTCTTGAATAATATCTGAATGAAGAACAATTGTAAATGTTTTTCACAGATACTGAGGGACAAATAGCAGGATTCCAAATAATACTGTATGGCATGGGAAAACACCATGTATTGATGAAAGTGGATATAAGCATAAGATTTGCCTCCTGATGTTCACTGAATGTTTCTAACTTCTCTTTTCTTTGACACACTCTATAGAAGTTTTTGAAATGTTAACCATTCCTGGTCATAGGAAACAATTAACATTTTCATGGCTTCTATCTAAAATTTGAGAATAATATATCTCTACTGGATGTTTTGACCAAATACATTTTTCACTGTGAATGATGTTTAAATGTAAATAAGTCAATTATACACTTCTCAATTCTGTCTTTTAATCCTATATCTAACATATATTTCAACGTCTAATACAGCTCACCTGTTCTTTCTTTGCGGAGAAATTCAAGTGAATAAGTATTTTCCAACTACTTTCTACTTCTAAGCAATAATCCTGAGAGTTACAGTGGTTAAGGGTGAACAACACGTGGTTCCTGGCCTTAAACATGCCTCTTCGGGAGCTTATAATCTTACTCTGAAACCACATTCATCCTCATCTATCTGAAGGCAACGGACCCGCAAAAAAGTGACTGAAGAGCATTGTTTACAATAGTCAGGAAATGGAAATAACCTAAGCCCCATCGTCTGATAACTGGATAAAGATGTGATATGTATACACAATGGAATACTACACAGCCATATAAAGATGAAACCCTGTCATTTGCAACAACTTGGATGGAACCATACAGGTTGTACTGAGTGAAATAAATCAGAAAGAGAAAAGACAAAGATTAGATGATCTCACTCATATGTGGAATATAAAGAAATGAAGCAAATGAACAGACAAAGCAAAAGCTAATCCTTGGACATTGGCAACAGAACTGAGGTTACTAGAGGGGAAAGTGTTGAGGGGTGGGAGCAAAGGGTAGTGGGGTCCAATAGGTAATAGTGGAGGACTATTAGAAATTTGATGGCAGGCATGTTGTGTTATCATATTTGATGGAGAGTGAATCTGCACATACAAGCTTACATTATTTTGTAAATCAGGTTACCTTAATAAAAATTAAAAAGTAGCCTCTGGCATCGAATATTTTACTGTAAAGCAGTTTTGGCAGTCATCGAAAAAATTCATGACAAAGATCTATTAAGATTTTAAAAGTGAAAACTCTTTGAAAAGTTCAAAATGCCCTTCTATGAAAAAGTTATAATGTGAGTACATAAAGGCGTGGTGCCATTTTCATTGTATTTTGGGCACAGACAACCCTGGAAATGCTTTGACTGACTCTATTTTAACACCTGCTATCACATGATAAGTTCTTGAAGTAACAGTCAGTGTCCATATTCCCCAGTGAATGCTTTAAGCTTATTGTTTTTATGGTAACAGTGTGGAGGATAGTTGTTTCAGCCTTAATTTAGGCTACCGAACCTCATGGATTTCCAAAGTCACTATAGTCTGCAGCAATGTCTTTTTCATAAAGCACAATGGCAACAGTGTTCTCCATCTCATTTCCCCTGTCATCCTCAAAGAGAAAGCAAGATATTCTCTTTGATGACACATTATCAACAATTAACCTAAGAAATATATAGTCTCTTCCTAATGAAATTAATTTGGCATTGATTTTTTTAGTTTTTTTATTTAATAAAAACATAGGAAGTTTACATATAATTGTGAATTATATTGAACCACTAGCTATAAAGGGGTTGAGTACTCTAAAATGTACCTTGGATATGAGAGCTGAGTATCGAAGGAAAGACACGTTGAAAAGATGAAATCTCTCCCTAAGGTTGGGATTCTTGTCATCTGGAGAAAGTGTAGTTGTTGTCCATTGGTGATAAAGAAAGTCATTGTGTTGTCTTGGGTCAGGACTAGATCATGGAAAGTACACAGAAGCTAACAGGCAAGAAAGGGACACTTCCACTGGGTTGTTGATGAGTCGTACTGATGAACAAGGACTGGAAGCAAGAAACTATGCTGGATGTTTTAGTTTGATCAAGGCTGGCAGATGACACCCACTGTGGTGTTTTTGCTGTCTTACAGCTTTTCTGTGTGGTTTCTTTATGCGTTATAGAGCATCTTTTAATATTTTTTTGCGAAGCTGGTTCTGTGGTGATAAACTCCTTTAACTTTTTTGCTTGTCAGAAAAGGTTTTTATCATTCCTTCAGTTCTGACTGACAATCTGGCTGGATAGAGTATCATAGGTTAAAACTTCTTTCAGCACTTTGAATACATTATGTCATTCTCTTCTGGTTTGTAGTTTCATTTGAGAAGTCCTCTGATAATTTATGGAGGTGCCTCTATATGTAACATGTTTTTCTCTGACTGCTTTTAATAGTCTTTCTTTATCTTGTAATTCTGATATTTTTATGACGATGTGTCTAGGTGTTTTTCTGTTTGGGTTTCTTTTATTAGAAACTCTTCGAGCATCCTGGATCTGGAGGCTTGCTTCATTCTTCAAATTGTGCAAGTTCTCATCTATTATTTCTTCAGATATGGTTTCTACCCGCTTTTCTCTTTCTTCCTTTTGGACCCCTATGATGCGAATGTTGTTCCTTTTGATGTTATCCCAGAGGTCTCAAATGCTGTCTTCGATTCTTTGAGTTTTTTTTTTTTTTTTTTATCTCTTTGCTGGTTTGCTTGATTGAGATTCTCTCTCCTATCTTCCTGATCATTGATTCTATTGGAAGCTTCATCCATCCTATTGTTGAGTCCCTCTATTGAGTTCTTTAATGCAGCCATCATATCTCTTACTTGTTTGATGTATTGTTTTAATTCTTCTCTTTGCTTCCCGACATTCTTGTTTACTGCCTCTATTGATTTCTGGATTCCCATGAGTATGTTAATCACCATTACCCTAAATTCCTCTTCAGGTAATTTGCATATGTCTGCTGTAGTCACATTTTTTTATTTGATCCATCATTTAATATATATTTCTCTGTGCCTTTGCTCTATTCAGCATTCTGTTTATATTTCTGAGGGTTCAGTTTCCCTGGCATTGCATAGGTTTGGCTTGCCCAGGATTGGCAATCAGTCTGCAGTTTTGCCTCTACCCACAAGTTGGAGCTAGCAGGTAGAGCTGAGGTTTGGGACTGCCTTCTCACTGTAATCCAGTGGGTGGGGCATCTGATGGGCAGGATTTCTGGTGGGTGGATATGCGGTGGTCGGGATTTCCAAAAATATGGAATGCTTCACGAATTTGCATGTCATACTTATACAGGGGCCATGCTAATTTTCTCTGTATTGTTCCAATTTTAGTATATGTGCTGCCAAAGCAAGCACTTGGCATTTATTTTTGAGGTGCGCAACATCTTGGCAACTGCTTTTGTTTAGAACTCTACATGATTTGGGAAAAGCACGTTTCAAAATGGTTAATTCAGCAATACAAAAGGCACTAATGAAATATGCATGTATGAATTTTATATCTTATTAGTTCTCTCTGTCTTGAAATCTGAATAAAAGCCAAACATCTGGATTACATTTGAAAAGCCTGAATTTCCAATTTTCAGAGAGATTCAGTCTATTTTGACATTGCACACTTAGCCTTAACATTTGCAGTGTGCTATTAACATTACTTGCAATTGTAAAAAAAAGTCCAGATTTAAACAAAGTTCATGCATCCTAATGCTAAAAATATATCTATATTTGAAACGACTGCTCCTGCATGGCTGTATACATCCGTAATTTAGGCTGCATCAGCATTTCTTTTATAAATACTTGCATTGCACAGGACTGTAATTCAACTGTAGTTTTATGGAGTAAGCTTGAACATATAAATTCCCCTATGGCTGTATATTAAAAACAGAATACAGCTGTTAATGTTTCACAGTTTGGGAAACTAATCATTTAATGTTTTGTGAAGGTCTCAAATATTCAAGGTGCTCCATGGTTGAACAAAAAAGGCATAACCCCTCATCCTTTGAGAGTTTATAAATTTATAATACAAATAATAAGATTTCTTTTTTAAAAATATTGGGGCGATTTTGGAAGCTAGACTAATGACAAGTGAATATTTATGATCGTAATTGAGGTAGTAAATGTGGACATCAGTGCTTTGTCTCATTTCATTATCATAATTCATTTATTTAAGACATGACTGGTAAATCAAGTTTTAGGGTGTGAGGCAAGAAGTTCTCCTATGTCTACACAACAAATCAAAGAGAGAAGAATGAAATATTGTGTCTGAAGTTTGCATAGCAGTAATACTTTAGTGGACTTTAATTTTCTCCATTCAAACTTTTATGAGGTATCTTGTCATCTGTTAAGTGAATCTCATTCTGTTGTGATATATGGTTCTTAATTCAGGGAGTTCTTCATATTTTGCTGCATTAAAGAAAAACAAATCCATTAAATTAAACAGTAGTACCAATTAAACAAAAATAAATGTGTTTGAAGGCATTTATTTAGGTTAGGAGATGGAAAACTAGATAATACTTTTAAATTGGGAACTTTTTTAAGAGGAGAAAACTGAGTTTCATTACATTAATTGCTGCTTCTCATGTCTTTTTTTCCTTCCTACATTTCATACTCTAACCGATATTACATAATTGCGTAACTATTCTTACTATGTGCTGACATGACATTACGACAGCCCTGATATGGTACAGCATAATGAAACCATAATTAGAACAGTCATGATGTATTATGGCAATGATCCACATCGTCACTGAAGTGCATTGGAATGCACAGAAAACTCATTGAGATGTGCAGATTTTCAACATAATACAGCACAACCATGAGGTTTCATAGCATGACGGAAAAATTGTGTTTATGCTCATATTGCTAACAACAAAGATTATAACACATTTCTTAGATATCTCTTAGAGAAAGTTCTATACTGATGGAAGAAATATTTTGATAGTGCCAATTGTGAAGAATATGTGTTTAAAAAAATCTAAAAAAGTACCTTATTGAAATATGGACTTAGCTGCATAAATTCTATAGAAGTTTCCTATAAAATATTTATCAAAAGAAAGGTTCTGAGAAGTTTCATTTAATGCCTCAAATTCAATGAAATACTTCTCCAAAGCAGGGCAAATTGAAGATGTTTGGGTATGTTCAGTTAACCTTGTCCTTTCTTTTGCTTCTCTGTGTCATATCTTGAGCTTAGATTGTATATCTTACATTTTATTTGGGTATTTCTTCGTTCCATTATTGTTCTCCCAAGTTTCTCTGCATGAGAATCTAATATCTGAGTCTTGCTCTAGCAAATGACAGCTTCACATTAACTCTATGTTTTTCAGTCTTAGGATTGCTTCATAACATTGCGATTGTTATTACTGATATGGTGAATGTGGCCACCCCCAAAATTCAACTTTTTTAAATGGAGAGGCTATCGACTCTATTTTCAATGCCTATCCTCATTCAGTGCCTCATTATCTCATAAAATATCTCAACCAAGTAAACTTAGGGTCTCTGATGACTCACTATCCCCCAAGCTATATTCTTACTTATGTTTCAACCTAGGCTTGACCTCTCAGGTCAGATAAAACAGATTAATAATTTCCATGTAAAATTTCTCTAAATATCTAAAGTCTGCTAATATCTTCTTTCCTCTGTTGTCTCACCTTCAATTTATTTATCCCTTGGTTGAATACCTCCAAATCCTTCTACAGACTGCTCTTTGGAGAAGTGTGCAATTTTCTTCCTTCTTGAGTGTTCTCCTTGGATATTTAATACATTGTGCAGGTCCCTTTTGGAAAATAGAGAACTATTCCAGAACCAAGACTATAGGTTTGGGCTTAATAAATCACAATCAAACTGATCTGTTATCTTTCTTATTTTTGACCCTATGTTTGTCTCATGTCAGTCCAAAATTGCAGTTCCTTTTTGTACATCTACTTTCAACTATGTTTTGATGCATATTAAACCTAAAGACAATTAAAGGCCAGTCATCTCTGTTCTTTATGCAGTTTTTGTATTTTTATTTTTTGGTAGGGGGTGGGGATATTTACTAACTCCAGTTTCACATTTGTCGTATCTTCTTCTTAGATTTAATTATGCCAGCACGTAGTGTTCTATGTAGAATCTAGTATCATCTAAAATAGGTGTTACAAAGTTAGTTGCCTGTAAGTTCAGATCCAACTCAGGAGACATAGGTTGGCCTATACAGTGTTACAAAGTTTTACTTTAACATATAAAAATTATGAGATTTTAAATGAAAATGTATGCTTTTACCTTCTCTTAAAAAATTTCCTGGTCATACAGAAGTCATGTTCCTATATGGGTATTATTGACAGAGTTGAGTAGTAGTTGGTTCTTTTACATGGAATTTGTGCTCATCTATCCTCCACAATCCACACTAATTCCTCTTACTTCCCCTTCACTGGGATTGAATATTAGTAATTGCCAATTGTGCATTTTTTCTTTTAATGCAGAAAATAGTTCTCTTTTTTCCATGACATTAGCAATTATTAGAGTATAAACAATAGAAAATGATTTATCTGTGTTCAAATCAAATCCTTTACATTAGTTTTCAGGTAGAAGGGTGCTGGAGTGGGCTAGTACAGCTTCGAGTCTTTGAGTGTTATGTTTTTCATCATCATTTTCTTATAATGTTAATGAGAAAGAAAAAAAAAATCCTGATCAGCATTGAAAGAAATGACATTATTCACTATTTGAGGAGCTCAAATTCACTATTTGAGGAGTTACAGTTTCTAAGAACCTTATTACAGTGTTAAGTTAGTACCTACTGTATTAGTTTGTGAGAGCTGATTGTTAAATATTCAGGAATTTTGCCAACATTAACAACCATTAGAAGCTTGTAATCTGCCTAGGTGGGAGTGTGTATGTTACAGCTCTCTTGGTGACAAACCAAGAAGGCACTCTTTGAAAGTATTTTAGGCAGATTTATTACGCATGGGCTCAGCAGGATCCTTCCCCAAAGGCTTAGCATAGATGGCATTTGAGGATACACTTACATAGATTAGAAGAAGCTCAGGAGAAGAGCGGTATAAATTAGAGCAGGAATTACAAGCACAAATTCAAGTCAATCATTTGTAAATTCTTCACATAGGCTGTACACACACAGCATTCAATCTACAAGACACATGTTTGCAAGACACACACAAGATTCCACTTGCAAACAATTAAGGAAGTTCTTTATCTGTTGGTGACTTATCAGTTGTCTACAGCATTCAACTGAGCTCAGACTGCAGGATGTTTTATGACTCTGTTAGCTTGGCTGTTTCATGGCTGTCTTCATGGCTGCTGGAAGCGGCATGCAGACCTTTTCCCTCATATGTACACTAGGAAAATCATCAAACACTACAAATCTGGGTTTTTTCTTTTTGTATCCCAGTCAATTCACTAGTATACTGCTCCCTGTAGTTGTCTGAGTTTATGGTCTCTGTGCTAAAATATTTACTACTTTCTTATCAATGAGATTAGTATAATCTGACAGTCTGATTTTTGTGTATATATGTGTTTTGCTTATTTGTGTTATTTATGAAAATATTCAATACCAAAGAAGATCTCTGTGGCATAAAATATCTATTAAAAAGTGATATTTACTTATGACTGTTCAATAGTTTTTCAGCAAAACTCATTGTACTTCTGTGTTTCTAAATGATTGCATCCATTTGCTCACTTTATGATTGTGAAAATCTAATAGAAATACATAAACATGATCCAGAAATTCACATCCTTTCTGTGGGGATTTATGTCATTAGATTTTGGGTGAATGTTCTTAGCAATGTAATTATATCTAAAATCTGGTTAGTAATGTAGTAAATAACTGGCATTGCTACAAAATTGCGTTGAGACGGTAATAGGATTGAATTTCTACACAAGTTGACACTCAATTAAAATTTCCATATATTCAATGAGTTAGCCAGTTCTTTGCCAGGGAGCTAGCACAAATGCCTAACTCCTAAGTTGATCACTTCAAAACAGTCAAAAATTTTTAATAAAGTCAAATCAAGACTCAGTATAGCAACTAAAATTTAGGTTTGGCTTATGGCATACATATCAAAAGCAAAAACTAGACTAGAGAGCACCCACAGTGTTTCTTCCTTAAATTCTTCTTCTTCTTTTCATTGACATGAAGAAAAATAACATTAAAATCTCCTTACTGAATTACTGTCCTAAACCAATAGATCCATGGGGCTTGTTCAGTTAAAAACCACAACAGACTTTGCAATGCAGTGATGTAATCTTGGCTTTGTGTCATTTATATTCAACCTTAAAAAAAAAACACACAATTTTCCTGAATAGACAGGCTGACAACAATATTGTTCGGTGTGGGTTTTTATTTGGATTCTTTCCAAGTGGTTCACATGCCTTCACAGTAACACATCATGCCTTCTTACGTTTTTTGCTTGAATTCTAAAGTTTTCCCCTTTTACTAGCTTTCTATTTTTTCTTTTAAAGTCTCAGTTATGTTTGTAAAACTAACCAGCTCCACCACAAAATTAGGATGTATCTTGCAGAGTGCATTCATTTTACTTTTTGCATATTTTTCCCGAGGTCATGTCAAGGTTAGTTTGAATTCCATCCTACATTAAGACTTCTTTCACAGCTATTTAGCTCGGCAGCCTACTCCCCGCTGGGGTCTGCCCCTTGGGCACGTCAAAGCTTCAGACCTGACAAATCACACACAGATGAAGCTGTACAGTTTTTTAAACAGTTTCATCAGTAACTTTTTTTTCTTTTGCACTATCCTTCATGTTAAGATTTTTTTCTCTGAATTGCCATTTCAAGAATGTTGATTTCTATTTGTCTCAGTTTGTTTTTACATCAGAGCCACAAACTAGTAATATCATTTATTTTATAGTAAATCCTACTAATAGCCTTCTAGTCACCAAGACTGCAGACTAAAATACCTACAGACTAGAATAACTGTGATTGCGTTATTAAAATCTATTTGTAGCAGGAGTCTACCGGAATCAGAAAATAATATCAACCATAAAAATGCATTGAGTTTATAACAGATTATGGGTTGAGCCTGGAAATGTTTCTAAAATGGCTAGTAATATGCTCTTATCAGTATTTTGCAAATTGTGAAACTAATGGTGCAACTCCATTTCCTGTTTAATTGATGAAGTTAAAATGCTTTGTTGCTAATGAGTATATTAGCAAACAATGTCCCCTTTACAGGCTAAGTAGATCAGGATTTTTTAAAAGCAACTTACTGTCCTTATTTTATATAATGAAAGATATTGACTGCCCCAAAATTGCTAGATCAACTGGAGAAATGATGTAATTATTGCTGTATAGTCATTTTGGCAATGTCAAATGACCAGATTATAGTTTTCTAGTTCTCATACTAGAAAATAGTTATTTTCTTTTATAAACCATGGGCTTTTCATTACATTTTCATTTTGGACAAACAACACCTGAAGATAATAACTGCAGACTAAGCAGAAAACTTAAAAGTGAGGAGAAAAATAATATTTGAACAAATCTCTTCTCCTCAGTCCTCTTTTACAGTTAGCTCAGTATGAAAAGTACCCAACTAAGGGTTCTATAAAAGGTTGCTTGGTTGAAACTAATTAAAGACAGTTCTAAATAGAAAAAGAAAAAGAGAATGGGATCAAAGGAATTACATGAGGTGTCAGGATGTTGTTTGGGGACATTTTATTTAGATTTTTGTAATTCAATTCCAGGAAAAGCTAAATTCTAAAACTATCCAGTTTATGCTGTAATTCCATATTTGCATTATTTTTGCAATAAGATACATGTCAACAGGCAAACATCTTGAAGAAATCATTTCAGCATTGGCGCATTAACACATTATGGTGAAAAGAGAGGCTTGTGCTTTTCATGCAGTGCATTTCAGTCTTCAATTAATGTGAAAGCACTACAATGCCTATGCAACTTCTCTTGCCTAGTGGTGCACCATTTATCATTGCAGTTTTACATTGACCTTGACACCCACTTCATTAGAATAAAGATTGTCTACCATTTAGGTTACATTGTTCCTCTGCACAGAGACCCCATGCAAATTTCTGTTCAGATAGAAGAGCTGCGAGGCTGTCAGAGGTCATCTGCATTAAATGATTGCAGCTATTTTCCAACTGCTTCTTTTCATTCTACTCAATTCAGGCTAGGAGGATCAATCAAGTCCTCTGCCTGAAACTGTGGGACTGCTGGGAATATAACTGTTTTTGGTAGTAGTGAATATGCCCTAAACAGTATTAAATATTTAATATAAACTCATTAAAGGCTATGTAAAGGCTTCAGAAAGATATCAAATTTATAGAAAAATCAAAGTGGCTAGTGAACTTAAAAAATAAATAGATTAATAAATTTTATAATCTTAGAGGGTATGATTGTAATAGTTCTTAAACTTAGTGAATCTTTGAATCTTTTCTATAGGATTTTTTTTTTCCTCTTGCCCTTGACATAGATAAGGAAGGGATGAGACAGGCAGGTTAAGTGTTCTTATGTGATAATTTACATGAAACTGATATGAAAAGTTTTCAGTTACTGTGGTGATTTTATTTTTGTTCTATAACAACAAATTCTATTCTATGTCTGTTTATTTAAAAAGGCTTAGGTATTTGTTATGTAAAAGAAATGACTGGAGAAATAAGTTGCCAGGTTTCCTGCTTAAGTTTTCTGAGTGATATAATTGGAATTAAATTATTAATGGGAGATACTTTAAAAAAGATTGTTTTATGATCTTCTATTAGGGAATTTGCAATTCATTTTAATATTTGTAGTTTGATTTATATTAAAGATAATGCAATCTATGTCCAATTAACAATACATGGCCAATGTAATGTGATTTCCAGATCATGCAAATGGAATAAGCTAGAAGAGGGGGGAAAACTCAATTCTTAACCTCAGATGTAATTTGCTGTGCGAGTTCTGGCAATTTTAAATGACATTGCACTTTTTAATTTTTCCAAAGCCTCAGCAGCAAATTTATCCCAATCAAGAAAGCCTATTATTAATTTACAAGGACAATTGTAGGAGTCTTTATAATTTCTCTGTGCAATTATTCACCATAAATTGCTAATGCTAAAATACAAGGAGTTTGCAAGAAATAACGACTATTATTTGTCTTGGGCTTGAACCCTCTTCTTCAATTTTGAACATCTTTCCAAAGTGCTGGTGATGTTGGCCCCATGTAAGCATTGCTTGAATCATGAGGTGCAGAGCATTGGTGTTCTGAAAAGAGGGGGCAGCACAAGAACCTCTGCAAAAGCAACACTGGCCTCTAGCAGATTCCTGCACCCGGCATGTTCAGCTGAGCTGTGGACCCTGGACTTTCATATAAAAAGACTCTTTGTTCACCCCTGAATGGCATTAGGCATGGACTTGCAGAGGGGCCACCATGAAGTCTTGCATGAGGAGGGCAAACACTAGCCAGAAAAGACAATATGGGACACATACAGCCACATCCCTGCTTTTCAGTGCAAAAATGCATATTTTCACACATGATTTTTCCCAGTAGTTCAGTATTTTGCTTTATTTATAGCATGCTTTCTTGTTAGATTAAAATGCGCTTTATTTTCTTTGTATATTTTATCTGTCTCTCTGTCCTTCTGTCTTGGGTGTATGAGAAAGAGGATTGTGCTGGATATTCAGGTGTTTGTGGTATTCTTTTGTAGTGGGAAAGGTACTTACACTTGTTATTTTAATAACTAGATCATTTTCCTTGCTCGAACTCTTCCAAAAGTAAAGTGAATGAAGTTCAGTTAAAACCTGGTGTAAGATGTAAATACTCAAATCCCGAAGACAAATCCGAAGAATCTGACAGTCCTGTTTTAATAATTGAGAAATTCTTTGGTTTCATTCTTGTGTTTTTCCTAGCCAAAACTTCACTCTCTCTTCAGCAATGTCTGGTCTCTTTTCAGCATAACCAACAGAAGCACCATACAAAAGTCTTACAATGGATGTCTTAATCTCTCTGTGTGCTTTTAGAGCATTATTTTGAATTCCATCATGCTGCCTTTTTTCTTTCCTCTTCTGAAGTTTTATTACAACAGCAGAATTCCCAGGGAGCTTTGGGGGCAAGGTTCACATAATATAGCCCTGAAGTTTTGCTTAGGTGGAATCCATCCCCCAGTCCTGGCCATCTTTTGATGATCTTTCTATTTCAAAAAGATTCACTGGATAGAGTCTTATAGCATTAGCTGTATGTAGCTTATTTTTTATTTTTTTATTTACTAGACAGTGAGCATCTACAACCCTTTCATGATGCTTTCTTTTTCTGACCTCACAGTGACAAGGCATCTTGTTCTTTAACATTGAGGGAGGCAGAAAAATGCTTGAGTTGCTCAATGTGTGCCTTCTATACCAGTTTCAAAATGGCTTATTCTTCTGGTTTCCATGGTGACAATTAACACTGTTTCAAGGCATTGTTCCAGTCTCCATTTGGGCAGAATTTTCGGTGTGATTTTTAACAAAAAAAAAAAAAAAAAAAGGTTTTAGAAGGGAAAAAAGCCTTTAGCATAACTGTCAAAAAAGTTATCTCAATCAAGTCTTCATGCATTTCTAATTATATTTACTTCAAAAATCCCTGTTTTGGCTCTCTTTGTTTTATAATTCAGTTTTAGTGTGTATTTTTAAAAAGTAAGCTCTGAATAAGAATTTTCTAACAACTTCTTTAATTTTTAGTGAAAACAATGAGCCCTGTTTTTTGTTATTTTTAATTCTGATTTTAAGTTTTCTTTATATGTATCTAGATATTCACAGGAGTGGCATTTAGACTAGGGGTGACCTGTAGCCTTAATTTAAATCATTCACATATATGTTGGGAGGCTTCATTAGTCAAAATTGAATTGACCAAGCAAATATACTTAATAATGTAAATATGCCCTTTCAGTAGAGTATATTTTATTTTTGACTAGACAGAGAGGCCCACAGCAGGTGCTGTGGGGAAATTAAATACTGAATGCTTATTTACCTTAGCACTCAAGAAAAGCCATCTGACGTTAACTTCACTAATTTCATTTTTGACTATTGAAGAGTAGTCTATATATAGCATCCCCAGACTGCTGGACACAATAGTATAGCCTCTGCTCACTTACTGCTGTGGGTGGAATGAATATGAATGTTAAATTATCTCCTCACCACAGGATAAAGCAGTCCTACTGGATAGGATGGTTGAGAACAGATGGAACTGGTAGTTGATTCTCCCCTGTCTAATGCTTCTGAACTGATGCTGAGAAGAACAAAAAAATACTAGCATTATCAAAATTATGATCCTCCCGGCCTTTCACATATAGAGCTCAAGGCACTAAATCGTATCGGATTCAACTTTTAGAGCTTCGAAGTTAAGATAAATATTTTCACCTTAAATTACATGATGTTCAGTACCTTTTATGCACATATCAATATAGCTAACAATTAGCTGGATTCTCTTAGCTTTTATGGTTTGGAGGCTTTGTCCATCAATCACAGTTTTCATCAAGCTGTTTATACAGTAGGTTACATGGTAACAAAGAGAGCGCATAGATAAAGACAAGTTTTTTACATGTAGCAACCTTTTATAAGAGCTGTTGCAGTGACGACTTGTACTGCATTTCAGAGAAAATTATTATGTCTAAATTAAAGTAATTGATTTTTACACTTTTATTATTATAAGACTATTCTGTTTATGGACATGTCTAAGGCAGTCTTTTTCTTGACTAACCTGCTATGTAGGAACCCATCTAGGTTGGGGTGAAAAAGAGAGATGAGCTTATCACAAGTGAAAATTTTAACTGGTCAAACTGCTCCCAGGTGGCACAGCTGGGACACTCCCTTTGTCAATTAATGCATGTGGTATAAGTAAAAGATTAGAATAGGAGTCTACTGCCTGCCTGAAATACTGGTTCCTCCAATATTGTGTCAAAGAAGTCTTAGCAAATTAATTATGTAAATCTTTGTCAGTTATATAGTCTTGAGATGGGAATCTGATTACCCTCTCCTCTAATCATTAGTCTACAAATAAAACACTACCTAGGCTTCTAGAATATTTGTTGAATGTTGAGTACAGAAAACTTGCGTCGACAGTGTGTTTTCTAAAGATTGGAGTCATGTGGTCCTGGTAATTGTCTGACACTAAAAGACACAGTCACAATTTCCCATGTATCAAAGGCCAAATTCTGAAAGCGCTCTAAAGCAACCCTTGATTTTTTTTTCATTATGCATATTCATGTAATTTTGGATACTCTTACAGCCTGATCAACATTCATTAATAATATGAAATGCTTTAAATCACCTCATTTAAAACATTTTGTTCTGTGATCCACAAATGACTAACATTTGGAGAAGTTTACATAATACAAATGATGTGCATGTTTAGTGTAAATGAAAAATTAAAATATGAAACTAAAAAGTGTGCAAACATATGCATGCAAATGCTGAAGATCTATTAACTGAAACAGGGATTTCACACATTCTTTTCATTTAAGCTGCTTCCTATTGTATTTTAGTTTAGGATCTTCTATCATGTTTTCAAGGTGAATAAAGGCACCCAAATGCTTGGGCAGGTTTTGAACTTGCTGATTTGCTACTTTGCACAGACAAAAGCTGTTCTTGTTGAATCTGATAAGGAGCTCTTTTTAACTCAGGGCAATGGAGCAACACACTCTCAAGGACCTCAGTGACCTAACCTTTATGCCTCCAAAAACCAAATTTTAGGATTGTCATTATATTTTGAAAATGTGATAGAAATGTAAAATATACTTAATATGTTCACCAGAATCTAGCTTTTCCTGCTCAGGAGTGTTTTCATTATACACTTGAAAAAATACAGTGTTTTATAACCTTTCATACTAAAGGACTTTCTAACTATGAACTTATCCAAATAGAGTTATTTGAAGAGAATCACCATAGTAACTGTCATATTATGTAGCACTTGCATTGTTTCTAGGAAAACCTCTTGTAGGAGAGACTCACTTGGCAGTTCGTTACAATATAACGTATATTGAGGGAGAAGATTCTATAATCAGTTGCGTGTTTAAGGACATTTTATAGTAGTAAATAGGAAAACAGATTTGTAACCACTCCGAAAGCACTATTTTTCCCCTTTTCTATGTGCCTCTTCCCTAATATCACACAGTGATTTTAAGTAAAGGAAAAATGAAAGAGTAAGTGTTCATTGAGAATTCATGGTACTAATAGGATAAAGAGGAAGTCACATCGTCTTCAGGGATCTTTTTATTTGTACCACTCTGGATCTGGTCCTTTGTGGGGCAGAGATGAGATACAGACAGCGCTCTGGTCAAATGTTTGCTAAAATTAACTGTAATATTAAATGTCCCTAGACCAGGTGTTTTCCTATTTGGAGTGTTTTAATTTAAAAATCAAATGTATAAACATTAGTTTAAAAAGACATATCCTACTCAACTAAATTGAATCCCGTGGATATTTGTGTGTGTGTGTGTAATATACTTTTTAACTTTTCAGCAATATTTCTCATAATTCAAGGTACTTAGGATTATCCTCTCTGTAAATTTTATTGGAAACAATTTTTATAGAGTAATATTTATATTTCTTTTGTTTACAGTGCTATATTAATTGTAGGATATTAAAATTGCATCTCATTTTATTTCAGCCTGCACCCACCACCTGAGTTCTAGAGTCCTTCACCACCACCGTTTTCTTTTTCCTTCTCTCCTCTCCAACCCCCCCGCTTGCCAGTGTCTTGTGTCCTGTTAATTTTGTTGGGATTTATCTGTTCATATGGGAAACAAAAAATTTTAAAACCAATGAGCATCAGAAACTCTGCGCTCACAGATTTTCAAAGAGCCCCTCCCTTCCTAATGATATTTCTTTCTCTCTTCTCATTTCAGCGATACAGTGTGGAAATGTCCATCAGGGACCTGAAAAAGACGGAGCTACTTAGTAAGGTTGAAGCTTTGAAGAAAGGTGGCGTTTTACTACCAAATGATCTCCTTGAAAAAGTGGATTCAATTAATGAAAAATGGGAACTGCTTGGGGTATTTGCATTTTTATTACTGTTTGTAGGTTATGTGTACATTTTTTTGTGTAGTGAAGTACTCTATCTGTCTGATTTCTAATTTGAGGCACAAATATCTCTCTCTTTCAATTCACTACGTACATTTCAAACAAGCTATTCATGCTATTATGGGGAAAAACACTGATTTTCCTCTTCTCTTGATTTTTTTTTTTACTCCGAGCTTGTCTCTTCTCATATTTTAATAATTTTGGTTCTTTAATACATAAAAAAGTAAGTAAAATATGCCATGTATTATGGGTATGCATCAAGTCAACTATAATACAGTATATCTGATATACACTGACTGTCATGCTTGAATGAATGTTAATAGAATTTATTCTGAAAGTACATGTTAGAGACATCCACTGTTTAACTATTTACTGTACTCTTCAGATGAAAAGTGGAGTTGTCACTACAGCTTTCAAGTAACACTGAAGCCACCAAAACAAAGATGCAAATTTGACCCAAATCTGAATTGCAGAATTAAACCTCTATTTTGTGCCTCAATTTACAGCTCACTTTTAACAAAGCAAAAAAAAAAAAAAAAAGAAAGTTTCATGTAATTCATTTCACGCAATGATGGGCTGGGTCTCAGCCAAAGACTGAGATGCAAGAATCTGGCAAAAAGGCAATATAGAGATTCTGTTACCCAGAGTCCAGGATGGCACTGTGCAGGAGCCAGTACTGTCCTTTTGTTGGAAGACAGCTGAGAGAGAAGTTAAACTATATTTTTTCATCAATTTTTTCCTCTTAAATTGCCTTCACTTCAAATCAAGGGTAAGCTAAATTTGTCAATTACTTAAATGATTAATTATAACAGCTAAGTATGGATGGTGTCAGTTATGCAGCATAATTTTGCATGCCTTCCATTTCCTGCCTTTTTTTAAGTTTTAAAGAAATAATACTCCACAAATATTTTGAATAAAAAGCTCTCCATGTACCTTGATGACTTGGAGGAATGCCAGGGTTCAGTTTATGCCATGCTTAATCTAAGTGATTAAAAACAGCAAGTTTAAATCCTTGCTTTCTCATCTAAATTCACCACACTCTGCAGTTGTGCAAAGTAGCTTAATATGTTAAAAGTTTTTATTCTGACCTATTGTTACATTACGTTTTAGTGCTAATTACTGGCTTCCACTTTCAATATGGTGATTTAAATCAGAACTTCCTAAATTCTATAGATTTGTTGATTTCATGTAGGAGAAATGGGTTAGCATATGACATTTTATAAGGTTATTTACTAGACAGATGAGAGAAGCTATTTTGTGTGCTTGATGGAAAAAGCAATTGTCTGTTTATGTTGCATTTTAATATATTTATTTCTAATTTGATGAATAGCCAACAATAATCCTTTTTAAAAATTGAAGTATATTGTATATTTCCTCAAAAAATTTTATATCAACATATTTTTAAAAACAGAATAGTTAGCTATCCTTTATGAATGGTTGCCATTTTGAAAAAAAATTAAAATACAATATATGCAGAGTTTTATAATAATTTGGGGTAAAAGAATGGTACAAGGAAGATTTTGACAAAACCTATGCCACACTAATATTACCAGGCATACTGCTTTAATTGGCATGATTACATTTTAATTGGCATGAAAGAAATTTAAAAACAAGGATTTTAACTTCTAACAATAGTAAAATAGAGGGATATGGTTTTTAATATTACTTTCATCTAAGGTGAACAGTGTGGAATGGAAATACATTAGAATGAAATGTCAGTGGTGCGTACAGTTTAATCTGTGAAATTTTGTCCCCTGTGCTGCATATTACTCTGTCTCAATTGCATATTAAACAACCCTATCAAGGCAGGCATTGGCATCTGCTGTGCTGACACAAATTGTGAATTAAATGAAATTGATGTCCTCTGTCGTATATTTATGAAGACGGACCATTCTCTGAAGTATTCTGTTTATGAAGAATTTATGATTGCAAACTGTTCCAGAACAAAAAAGTGGCAATAAATTCTTTTTTGTGACCCTACCCTCCAAGGGCATTGCTTTCACCTCCTGCTGCTACTTTTGTTACAGCATAAAAACAATAGCTAAATCTGGATTCCACTGAGGGTCTTCAAATTATCAATATTTGCTCCATGAAAATACAGGGGTGTTGCCAAGAAAGGCTATTTTTCTATTATGATCTCCTAAAGAAACTATTTACAGAACACTACACAGCAAATAGTGTTTGTTGACTTAATTTTATTTGTGTTTTAAAGCTTATTTTATAGGTTCATTTCATCAGTGTAGATTAACTTCTACTGACACTCTAAAGAATATTTTCTACCAAGAAGGGGGCAAAAAAAAACCCAACCCTCCCTGACTATGCCTTCATGCCCTGGTTAATATAAGAAATCTTCTAGTGCCGTGGATTGGGACTTATTTTCAAATGTATATTATAAAGTTTCGCATCCACAAGTGTGCAAGGTGGGAAGAACTGTGGGACTGAACAATTTTCAAGTCAGGTAGAATCAACAGCACCATGGAAGCTATATCCCTTCTTAACAGCCCTCTGTCTTATGGTTTGGAGAATCGTACTTAACAACAACCAAAAAGAATTTAATTCTCCACACACAATCTATTCTCGGTCTCTTTAGTATATTGATTAAACTCAGGCTTCTATCTCCTAAAATTT
This sequence comes from Solenodon paradoxus, assembly GCA_004363575.1. Classification (NCBI taxonomy): domain Eukaryota; kingdom Metazoa; phylum Chordata; class Mammalia; order Eulipotyphla; family Solenodontidae; genus Solenodon; species Solenodon paradoxus. Next base: position 75,918 of record RJWH01002293.1, read on the forward strand.
TTATGTAGAGAATTTTTTACTATAAACTCCTGTCATGAGAATTCAAATTGAATTTTTGTCAGTGACCACAGTGAACTTTTGGGTCAAATTTCCTTTCTATTAAAGGAAAGTACAAGTGAATGAAATCTTCTTAAGCCTCTAGTGGTAGCTGGAACAACACACACTGCTCAAGAATTCTAAATGGAACAATGAGCTAATCTGAACTGAATGTCAGTAGCAAGGTGGCAGGTGCAGCTGGACACCTTCCAGGAGGTTCCTGTTACCAAACTGACAAGTTTTGGGTACCTAACTAATCTATGTTTTCCTTGGTGTTTTTTGTTTTGTTTTGTTTTAATCTTATGCATTAGAAAACCCTAAGAGAGAAGATCCAGGACACAATGGCAGCGCACAGTGGGTCAGGCCCACGTGACCTGCTTTCTCCGGAAAGCGGAAGCCTGGTAAGACAGCTGGAGGTCAGGATCAAAGAACTGAAAGGGTGGCTAAGAGATACAGAGCTTTTCATCTTCAATTCCTGTCTGAGACAAGAAAAGGAAGGAACAATGAATGCTGAGAAACAACTGCAATACTTTAAGGTAATAAAAAAACAATCAAAGTTGATAAAAAAGCTTTCTTTATGATAGGGATGAAATATTTATCAAGTACATAAAGTATTATACCCATGTCCCTATGTATCACTGTGTGCTTAAATGTTTTCTTGAATTCATGGGAACCCTCCACATTTCTTATATACCAGTGTCCTTGTGTGTATAAAGATGAACATTAAGCATATCAAATACACATTGTATAGGGGATATCTCTGCTGCTTGTGTTTGTGGAATTCCTGTTGAGGGAAGGCTTTGATAAATTAAAAGCAGACCAACAAACAGCAAAGATTCCTGATAATTTTGAAAGGCAGACCTAAGTGTTCTATAAATAATGTACCTAAAAATACTTCCATAATTGATATGATAAAAGCACATAATTTAATTGAAAACCATTAATTTAACAAAAGGAAACAATTTTTACATATGAAAGAAATTAGCTACATGTGGAGGGAAGAAATAAAGTAAAAGAGGTTCCTATATTACAGTCATATTCCACTGTAGAAAAATGCCAACCTTAGCAACACAGCTTTGTCCATGAAGTGTTTCCTCCTGTTTGTTTCCATGGTTTACACGTTGGTTAAAATAAATGAAAAATTCGGGTGTTTTATCTTGTGCCCTTGCTAGCTCAATCCCTTCTGTAAATGCAGTGATTATTTGGGTTCTGACCGGTGTCACCCTTAAGGCTTTGGGGTCGTAGAATATAAAGTCGGTGGCAAGAAACATTCCGACATTAAAAAATGTCTTAAAAAGGAGAAGGGAGTTAGCCAAGAAGGAAAGAACTTCTTGAGATCAAACAACTGTTTCTTACCAAAATCTTCCTGGACCAGGTTTTACTCATCCCACACCCTCTACCCTGCCATTTTCAAACCATTTATCAGAAGACTCAGTTACATGTGGTTCGTTTTCCCTCTGCCTGACAGGCAGGCTGACCTTCCCTACTTGCTTCACCCAAGAGGAATTGCTCTCAGAGGTAGGACCACAATACTTTCTAATAAACTGCATTCCTCATCTACAAATTGTTCTGGTTGAAAGCCTACTCATCTGCCACTGAATTGTGAAAGATCAAACTGAAAGTTAAAGGAAAGCATCTTGCCAAGTCGAATAAGTATTACTGTTTAAAGTCTAACATCCTGATGGCTGTTATTTCATCCCTACTTTTCTCACCCTAACATCTAGTGAAGGGAGTTGGAGTCTTCAGATTCATCCCTCTGTGTTATTTGAATTTAGCATGTACCTTATAATGCATCCTGATCATTCACAGCCTGGATGTTGTAAAATAAAAATTTTCTCTGTTGTATCTGTATCACAGTTTTAGTGAACTGATTATTGGTTCTAATCCAGTTGTGTGACTTTGTTCATGTTTCTCGTATGAGCCCTTGGTGTCTCAGTTCTTCATCTATAAAACGTGATGCCAATAGTATTGATCTCACAGGATTATGAATTCACTTATGTAAATTATTATTTCCTACTTTTTGTAGTGGTGCATCCATAAGGGATAGACATCTCTTAACATTATAAGCACAAAGATATTATACAATACTTTGAAATAATAACCGCGATTTTGTTATTAGAATTATTTATATATGTACCTACTGCCCTACTCACATACCTCAGATATAGATGTTTTAAAACAACTTTTATCTACATTTGCTATTATTATGAATGGAAGTATGGACAGTTCTGTATTACCTTTGCTGATGCTTGCAAAGGACATTAGCTTTATGTTTTAGCTTTGCACTGTGATATTACCATCATATTTAGTGATGTTCTAGTAATAAATTTAAAAGAATTTAAGAAAGAGACAAAAGTCTGAACCTCTAGGTCATTAGATAATTCTTATCATTGAATAAGTCCTAGTCATTTGCTAACATTTTCTAGCCACTAGGTGAATATTCAGTACACCTAATTCATTATTTCCTATGTGCATATTAGTGCCTGATAAAAAACATAGAATTTTTATTCCAAAAGTACCAGAGACCATTACATGCTTTTTGCTATTTTCTTTTCTTCAAAGATATATATTTGTGCATGTGTATGTGTGTTTCTTTGTCAGTAGTTATTAAATTGTTTTTTATACTCTGCTCTAATTTATTTATCTGGCTATTTAAAAATGAATAGTATACAGAGACTTTCCTACCTTCAAACAAATATAGAACCTTGATGATACTACACACCTTACCATGTGGTTTTCCTGGCTGTATTCCATCCCCTCATCTCCTCACCTAAAGTTAATCATCATCCTGGATATTCTTTATTCTTTTGCTTTCCATTGAAGGAAATATTATTTTAAATTTTAGTTCTTTTTAACTTTATTAAAAGATAGCAATGCTTTATTTTATCTTTTAGGACTTCCTTTTTCATATAATATTATAATTCCAGAATTTATTCATGTCATCGAGTGGCTATAATTCTCTTATTTTGACAGTTGTATAATATTCCACTGTGATTTTTACAAATATATTTGCTAAATGCAACCTACCAAGTTGGTACCAGGATTCTGATTTTGCAAATATGGAAACAGGCACATGGAGTTAAAATTTTATGTTTCCAAAGTCACATATAATGAGCGGTAGAATTAGGGTTTAAATTTAGAGCTCTCTAACTCTAAAGCCATTCTCTGAACTACTATGCACAATAAATACTTACTATTTGCTGAGTGTTCTCTACCATGCCTGGTAACTCAAAGAGAAGAGAGAACAGAATTAAATATCATTGTTTCTTTATAGTAGATATGTTAATCACAATCTTCAGTAATTTGGCCAGAATAGGAAAGAGCTTTAGCTGACCTTGAAGATCTTGGGAATTTAAAATTCTTGGTTTTGTTTCATATTTTGTACTATATCAGTGTAGATTTCTCTGAAAATTTTAAACTGAAATTTTTTTAACTTTTCAGATTTTGGAGCCCTGTTGATTTTTCTTTTTGTTTTGAAATTCTGGTCCCTTCTAAATTTAGGGATTAGATAAAATAAGCTAAGCGGATTTAGGATGATAGTACCTTTTTTTTTTTAAAGGAAAGGTACAGGAAGGAATGAAGGTAAGTAGACAGGAAGGAAGAGAGAAGAGGAAGAACTTTTATTTATTTTTATTCAGTTGTTCACATTTGTTGTTCACCTTGACCCTGGGTCTTGGACATTGGGATGTACGTTGGACTGCTCCCAGGTGAGACCACTAGGCCACCGGGGCACACCCTAAGATGATAGTACTTTTTATTTGTTGATTTGTCTTTTGTGAAAGCTTTACAAATGTCTCTTGGAATAAATACCTTTCTTAGCCAGAATGCCATAGAATTTTTGAGTAATTTACTCTTTAATCCTTAGTGTATGATTGTCTGTGTATATCCATGATTCATCTGAGGGATGAAATAAAATGTTTTTAATATAATAATTTAATATGCTGTTCATAATCTGTCAAAATCCTAAGTGGTGATAAACATATGAAGAATTAAAATTTTTTACTTACCACAGATCCAAAGAATTTATAATCTGTGCTTTTCTATGTGATAATATTACTCAGGAGAGTTATTAGAGAGCCTTAACCTGTGGGAAATTCTGTTACCTTCCACCTCCTCTTTTAGGCTCCTACATTTTTCCTGCTCTCACTGGTCACACAGAAGATAGGCTTTATTCACAGAGGTTAGCTGTATGATTTATCATTCTCTAAAACTTCAGACTTTCAGCAGAACAAGTCCCTTTTATGACACCCAAAGTGATGCCTGATAAACCATAGTGCACAACTATGGGAAGGGAGGGTGATGCACAGAAAACGAAACTCATCACTTTGGTGACACAACTGTGTTTTCTTTTCAGAGCTCAGTCTGGGATGACAGAAGGGATCAGGATATTAAATTTTCAGAAGAAGAGAAAAAGCAATTGTGGAATGTATTATTTTTCTTTAAGGTAGTAAATATGATAAAAGTGAATTTAGACAGAGGCAAAAATTCCACCTAAGAAAGAAAGTCTACCAAGACTGGGTGGAAGAGGATGGGGGCAGAGGTGTAAAGGTGCAAACCTTCTATCCGTGAGACAAAATGCACAATTGCTAAGGAGTGAAAACAATGCAACAGCATGGTTTTGGGAGAGCAAGTTAGAGCTTTAATGAGGCCAGCTGGCAAAGGCTCCAGCTGGGCCAAGTATACATGGCTTGCAGCTTGAAGATCTTAGAAAGTGAGAATACTTGGGGGTTTTTTTTCACATTTTTATACTCAGTGTAAATTTCTTTCACAAGAAATTTTAAACTGAAATTTTCAAACATACTATTACCTGGAAAGCACTACTTTATAATGATGACCCCTCAGAGAGATAAGAAAATAATTCCTTAATCATATGCTCCTTGTATCCTATGGCCAAATTTATCATTCTAAAGACTCAAATTGGGGAGAAATTATCCATGTGCAGTTAAAGGAGCCAACAGTGTGAGTCTGGGCCCTGGGAAGAACAACTTTAAATTTGATGAGACGGTCTGTTATCAACAAGGTGATAGAACTGAAAGATTTGCTACTCTTGTCAATGATTAATGCCCCATATTTGCTCAGCAATTTAAATTTGACCAGGCACTTTTATGCATGCAATTACACTTAAATGTTACGCTAATTATGTAAGTTAAAAATTGTGATCTCCTTCTTTTGTGTTAAAAAAATTTTTTTTTAAATGGAGAATTTGAAAAGTAGGAAGTTAATGTCACTTGCTTGAATATCCATAACAATCAGCACCAGAGACAGAGCAAAAACCATAGCTTTGGGGTTCGTTCCAATATTCTCCCATCCTGTCATTCACTGACTCTTCAAAATAAACAATGAAGCCTTGTTTTATTCTAAGTCAGGGGTTGGCAAACATTTTCTGTAAAAGGCCAGATAATACAATTTCTGCTGCAATTTCTCCACTCTGCTATCATTGTGTAAAAGCAGACAACATGCAAATGAATAAACATGGTGTGTTCAATAAAACTAATTTACAAAACTATTTACAAAAGCAGGCAGTGGGCAAGATTTGGCCTTAGTTTCCTGACCCTGCTCTAGATTACAAAAGTGATTATAAACATGGGAATGACTAAAATCTGATCTCCTTTAATGAAAGGAGTCCATGCTAGAATTCCATTTGGCAGAACAAAATGTTCTTTTAATAAATGTAACAACAACTAATACTTATTCAATACTCTTAGGAGTCACAGTTTCGAAGTGACCTGTATTCACTTATTTAATTCTCACCAACAACCTGAGACAGATGGTTTTATTATTCCCTATATTTAGATAAAAAAACTGAGGCAGGGAAAATTGAAGTAAGTTATTCAAGGTCAAACAGATAATAAAAGTGATAGAGTCAATAGTGTGATCTAAAAACTCTGTCCAGCATCTGCCACTACTTTGTAGATGCAACAGTCCCTACGTAAAAGATCTATTTGTGCAAAAAGAAAAACACACTAACATATCTTGCTTTACTGTTTCTCAGGACATTTCGAATACTTGAGAACCAGTTGGAAGAAGTCAGTTAATTTTTAAAATTTTGGAAATTCAACTTTTTAGAATAGGGTCTTTAAAAGGATTTTAAATTAATTATGAAATGTGTAGCATTTCTAAGTAATTGCTCTGACAAGGAATGTCACAAATGTACTTTTACACAAAAAGAGGTAAGAAAAAGAGCTATACACAGTTCACATGATTTAAGAAATGTTTCTCCAAATTTCACTGCGTGGTTTCCAGAAATAAGAATTAAACCAACCTAGCCAAGATATTTAAGCCAAATGGCACCGTGAATAATCAGTCACATCACCTATGTCCCCCACGACCCACATTTAAAGGAGACATAGTTGAAAGACAGAAGGGAATATTTTAGTAGTTTGGAGATTGAGAAAGATGACCATACAGTATCACCACTGTTGCTATATATATACTGAAGTCATTACAGACTTTATAACGATGCTGTTGGCAAAGCTGCAAAGAATTATAGCAGTTCAATCTGATGTAACAAAAGCATGGAATACACTTTCAAAATCAACAGACATCAGACAGAATTTAATCTTTTTTTAAAAGCCATTGTACTAAGTATGGTCATCAAAAGCTGATTTCAGCTTTTATCAGTTATCCTCCCACTGCCACCATTATCCATTCCCTTACACTCTTTTTTTGGAAATGATTTTAAGTAATGATACAATCCAGAACTGCCTTGTTTAAGAAAATTGGTTGAGTTAAGGTAGAAACTCAAAGATACATTTAAATGTTATTCACACTACCATCTTCAGGTGGTGGGAAGACCCACTGGAAATTTTTAAGTCAGTCCCAGAACACCCCTTTACAATAAAAGAAAGTGGAGAAACAATAGCTTAATTCTTTTTCAGTACAACTTTTATAGAAGAAATGTGAAATGATTCAAATGAATGATTCAGGGTTCTCCTCCTGAGTAGACGATGCTAAGATATAGCCATGCATTCATTTTATATTTGTTGTTTGCATTACTGCTCTCAGGTAAATAAGATTCATGTAAGATAAAGGCTACAATATCTAGAAAAATAAGGGAGAGACCTCAAGCCTCCTTTACATATTGCTGCTTGGAAAATCAGGCAAGACTAGTCTAGATTCTGAAACCACAGTGATAAATGTTTCTATTCCTAATTGATTTCTTAACATTATTTAAATGTTATTTTCTTTGTTGATAAATTCAGATTAGGAAAAACTGGGAAACAGAATTGCAAAGGTATCTCCATGTTCTCAACTCAGCTAGAAATAGGGTTAAAGCAGTGAATCTAAGCCATTATCTTATAGATGCTTCAGCATGTGGATTCAAGGTTTATCCCAGCTCTACCTATTTCTGATCCATGATCTAACTTCCTTTATAATTTCAGGTTTCTCACCTTAAAAATGAGGATAATTATAGCACTTATCTGATAGAGTTGTTGTGACTATTAAATGAGAAATATATGAAATCTGCTTAAAATAGAGCCTGGCTTGTAAAAACAACATATTTTAGCTATCAGCATTGTAATTACTATAGCATAAACCTGTCCTTTATAGAAAGCATTTATTTTTTAATACATCAGGGTGAATAGGTAAAGTAAATAGAAAAACAGTAACTAGATAAAGAAAATTCCGTGGACTTTCAATGACTTCAGGGGTGTTGTATGATCTATAGGAAATGAATTTTCTGTTAGTTGGATCATTGTCCTATTACCATCTTGTAGAACCAGAAGAGAATGGTTTTTCTCTCAAGACTAGAAAAAATGGAGGGAATAGTACACCTTTCATTTACTCCCTTTGCTTATGGTAAGGACAGGTTTTTGGAGTACAGAAAATAAGGTCCCAAATTACCAGGGATGGATCTCTACATGAGGTTACTTCCAGCTTTTCAGTAAGATAGCAAAATGGTTACTTGGAGTCCATTTTCATTCCCACACCCTGTTTTATAGACATTCCTTTTATCTTTGTATATACTATATAGATAGATAGATATAACTATGTACCTATTTCTTCCTATATATTTCATATAAATATATATCCCAAATTATTGGTATACACACAGCTAGACTTTCAAAAAGAAAAACATTGCTTTTAGTGTTCATGATGAATTGTCACTCATCTCCTTAATTTTACTACCAAGTTATTCCTTTGTAATTGACCAGTTAACATTATTTATTGAGTATCCCTACAAGGTTCTGTTAGTTGACATCATTATGATTTAGCATTTTTAACTGTGTAATCTCAGTAAGTAGTTTATTTCTCTTTTTTTTTGCCTGATACTCTTTTATTTGTAAATTTAATTTTGGATATTGAGAAGATTTCCTCCAATTCTAGCATTCTGTGATTTTGTCAGAGCCATATTTTTCTATTGATAAATGTATTCAAATATAAATGTCATTTAATTCCTTTAAACAATACTTGCAGTATGAGAAAAGCACTTCTGCTATATAACCAATTCTATTGCCAGGACTCATGTTTTACTTTACTGAAAATGATGCTTCAGAAGGACTGAGGCAGCTTTTGAACCATAGTTGTAATGTTCTTGCCTTTGGCACCATGGTAGCAAGCTTTCTCTTTATACACTTTTTCTTTCTAACATTAATGTATCTTTATATTTTGAATAGTGATGTTGTTCTAAAATGGAAAAGTAAAGTTTTTCCTGGTTATGAATTTCAGTCAGGAAGGTGACACAGGTAAAAAAAAAAATTTAAATTATAAATCTTCAGGAACTTCGTTGATAGAAAGAAACCAATAAACTGCCAGGACAGTGTAACAACCAAAGTTAATAGGTCTGCAATAACGGAAGAGAGAAAATTCTGGATCAACTGATGTTGATTTGTTTTATTTTTCTTATTATTTAAAAATTGATAGAATTGTCCTCTTGGTGGTAAATTTAATGTATATTACAGATGTTGATTTACAGTTATGAATATCTTAAACCTATATAATGTTATAATAAAATGCTCCATCTTTAAAATTTCCTACCTCAGTATTATGGATGAATATTTTTGTGCGTATTTTCGAGAAATGGATTGAAACGTTCTAAGGTTTTCTTTTTCCTTTATTAATTTTATTTCAAAAGTAATCTATTAGCCTATTGCTTTGAGTCCTGAAGCTGGACCCTCTTTTGAACTACAAATGTTAGTGCGTGTGTTGGTTTTCTTTATCTTTTTATTCTAATGGAAATTTTTGTTATTCACGACTAGGGGTTGAGATATGTCCTCTGGGAGATTCTGTAAGCAGCTCTCTGTACAAATAGTCCAGACAAAAAGGAAGTAAAAAACTTAGATTTCCTTTAGTTTTATTAAAATTCAAGGATGGGAATATATAGACCATATACATTGATATCAAATTGTCTGCTGATACTGAATCATAGGGTTACCTACATGTCTTGCAACAGGTGAGGTTGAAAGCAAGCCAAGGAACCTATACTGTATTCATATATCAGTGGGATCTTTATGTCCTGAGATAAGAAAGAGGTGTTGCGGATCTATGTGTCCATCAATTTGAGGGAAGAAATTCCCCTTAGGAGATAGGTAGTCTATAACTTAGGTGATATGGGTCTTAAAATCATGCAAATACAGTAGGAAAGAGGAAGCTGAATTTAAAAGGGACCTCAGGATTAACGATGTAAGGATTTGGGAATTATTTTATTGGTAAGGATAAGGAAAAAGAAAGAGGCTTTCATAGACCTCTCTCCCAGAAAGATCCCCTCTCTCCCTGGAATACTGTTGTCTACGTCAGCCCACAGTGCCCTTTAAACAAGAGAAAGAATATTTGAGGAAAGATATGGAAGTAGTAGAACATGTAGAAGGATGTAGGAGTTAGGGTAACTAAAAAGAGGAGCCAATTCAGTATTATTCAGGGAGTATATATGTAGAGATATTTTCAAATCACTCACCACTTTTCTCTTTAAGCAAATACCTATGTCAAGCACTGTGGTTGGTATTGGGAATACTGTATTCAATCACTAATCATTCTCTTCCAAGGATTGAGTCTAAAGCGGGATATAGACAACAGGCAAGTGGAATAGAAATGCATGTGCTTTTATAAGAGTTAACATAATATTTCATGGAAGTAAGTGGTTTATTTCTGGTAGGGGAAGTTTTCTAGGGGAGAGGCAAGGAAGTCACTAAAAAGTAGGACTTTATATTGAGATCTGAAATGAATGAGGGAGAGGAGAGGCAGAGTTAATATGTACATGTATGGAAGTCTAGAGTTAAGTGAATAAAGAAGCATTGTTTTGTATGCTTATTTAAAAATGATTCAAGTATATACAGGTAAGAATATATATATTTTATCCACATAGTATAGTGTAAACTTTTTTAAACTTAATATTTCTTTTAGAGCAGTTTTAGATTCACAGCAAAATTGAGGGGAAGGCGTGGAGATTTCTCATACACTCTCTGCCCCCACATATGCACAGCCTCCCCCATTATCAATATCCCTCACCAGAATGGTACATTTGTGATAACTGATGAACCTACATTGACATACATAATCACCTGGAGTCCATTGTTTATATTACAATTCCCTCTTAGTATTATATATTCTATGGAACCAGGTAAATGTATGATGCCATGTATTCTTCATTATGATATCATCATAATCACCCAGAGTTCATAATTTATATTATGGTCTACTCTGTATTGTACATTCTATGGACAATGTATTATGGACAAATGTATTATGACATGTATCTATAACTATGTTATCAAACCAAATATGTTCACTGCCTTAAAAATCCTCTGTATTCCACCTATTCTTTTCTCCTCCTCACCACCCAACTCCAGGCAACCACTGATTTATTTTACTCTTTCCATAGTTTCCTTTTTTCCAGAATGTCATATAGTTAGAATCATACACATAGCCTTTTCATACTGACTTTTTCACTTAGTAATACGCATTTCAGATTTTTAAATGTCTTTTCATGATTTGATATCTCATTTATTTTTAGCTAGATCATATGGCAAGAGTATGTTTAGTTTTGTAAGAAACTGACAAAGTGTCTTCCAAAGTGGTGATACTATCTTGCGTTCCCATCAGAAATGAATTGAGAGGTCCTGTTTCTTCATATCCTTGCCATAAGTTTGTATTTTCAGTGCTCTGCATTTTAGCCATTCTAATAAGTGTGTGGTAGTCTCATCAGAGTACACACAGTTTTAAAATAGGAAGTAAATTGAAGTTTTATATGCTTTGTATTCCCCTCATAATTCCATAGACAACAGCTTAGAGACACTAGATACTCGACTATCTAGCAGGTTGTAGAATTTCATCACAGGATGAGCTTGAGATTAGTCAGCTCAATTTCCTTATTTCAAAGAAAAGAAAAAAAAAGTCTGATAAATTAAATGACTCACTAAGGATAAACAACCAGAGCCTAATGGTACACCACATCTCCTGAATCCTAAGCTGGGCCATAGTCTAATAAACCGATGGTTTCATGTAAGTCAGTATTGAACTCTGCAACTTTTTAATCTCAGTTTTTCTTCTGTAAAGACTAAAAGCCTATCTCATTTGATGAATAAGACATAGAAGTGATCATCACAAGGAACATTGTGATTAATAGTAAACATGTAAATGCTTATTATCTTATGAATGACTGTTTTAAGATGTAATAAAAATATATATGTGACAACAAACCAAGGCTTCTCTGACATTGGAAATCAAGAGATTTTACATCTTGACATTCAACAACTTCTCATTTCCAGGAATTTTATTCTTGGAAGTTCAGCTCAGTATTGCGTTTGATATCATTTTTCACTTTGTGTTTATGTTGCACCTCCATATGAAGAGCTTAAAGAGCTTTATAGAAATTAGCTCTTTAATCCTCCAAAAATCGCTCCAAGATAGGGTGGAGGCATAAATCTTATTCCCATCTGAAAAAGTAGCCTAACATGTCTCTCTTAATTTCACTGATGCTCTAAACTCTTAATTAAATCCTAACTCACACCTTGTACATTTAGAATATCATATTTTTCTCCCAAAGATATTTTCTTCCTTTTGAATTTAATTTCATGAGGCTATGTGTAAACATAGATTGACAGGTCTGTGCTAGAAGTTCTTTTGTGAAACACAGGCTAGGCAGTAACTCAGGTTACTCCCCACGCTCTCCTCTTTTTCTCAAAATGTCCTTTTTTATTGCCTTTCAGTCCTGACAGGAGAAATGACTTTTAGGAATTGGAGGGATGTTTCAAGACCCAATCACTCCTTTATCTGTCAGCCAAGACTTCCACCAAGAGAGCCAATGGATATTCATTCAACCATGCTGTCCTAACTCTCAATAACACACCCGTCCAACATACTGCAAAGCTGTACAGAGGCAACGGTGGAAGTTAAATTTTCAATCTTGTGTGCTTCGCTTAGGCCTGTAGTTCTCCCTATAAAGTTTTTTGTAGGTAGATTTTGGAGATGTTAGAACATGACCAAGACATGAGCAGAATCTGAGACTGAGCAAGTTTGACTTAGGCAAATGATTTCAGCAACACACTTGTCCAATTGAAACAGTTGTCCACAGTTCAGGCCCATGAGAAGGAAAATAAATAAAAATGCTAAAGATACTTGAAAATATTCTGTTACCCCTAGAAGTTCATCAGAGAAGATGAGTGTCAATTTACAACCGATTTAAGAGATTTTCAAAACTGTATTTTATTATTATTTTGAAAACTCCAGACCACCATGTAATGTATTTCCTTTATCATAATAGAATACATGTATGTAATAATATAAGAGGAGAAGATGTGAAAATCTAAGGTATCTTCGCATTTTAGAGAAAGTGTATTGAGAGCACAAAGGTTACGTGATTTGCTTAGAGATCATATTTTTCTTTAATCCAAGTTGTATCTCAACTGTTTAACCAAAGTATCCTTACGCTTAGATGACATGTTCAGTTTTGCTATTAAAATTAGATGGGACTAATGTATCTAATCTTCATTTAGGGGACAAGCAGAAGAAAGATAGGAAGTCTCTTTTCAGAATAGAAGAAAACTTTTCTCTAAAAGGAACATGAGCTTTAAGAAAATGCTCTAAAATTACAGCTAATTCACTTCATTTTAACTATGGATATGTTTAAAGAATGAAGTTCTTATTGTTCTTTTAATATGAAAAGAAAGGTACTAGAATATTGCTTTGAGCTAAATCATCTTTATAGCCATTTACTAGTTGGCTAATACTTAGACAGCGTCTCTCAAAGTATCTAATATATGAATTGAAGAGTATTTTGCTGTTATATATTAGTTAAACTTCTAAATAACCCTGAGAGTATGGTTAGTATTACTGTGCACATCTGGGAATACTGAAAACTGGTGAAAAGGAATCATGTTGCCCTGGGCTTTCACCACAAATATAAACGAAAGAGCTAAGAAGCAAATTCCCAGTGGTTTAAACTCACAGGAATATGTCCTATTTATTTTAAAACCTGTGAAAATAAAATCAGGAAAATGAAGTTTGTAAAGCTGTCTATACCTCAGCCTCTTCCAGGTCAGAGAGGAGTAAATGAATAAACAGAAAAGTCTTTTTAATGTTGACTTTTTGTCCTTAGTTTCTTTTTCCTTCTTTTCAGTGGTGTGGTATCCCCATGACTCTCTTCCTGCATTCTTATTGTGTCCTTGGTGTTCTTGAATTTATTTATTTCCCCTCTGTAGGATTCTGGAATAATAGGACTACTTTAATAAAATACCAGTTCCTAGCTCTTATACCTCCAGTAACAGTTCGAGTTTTGTGATGAGTTCCAGGAGTGGCTTCATAGGAAATAAAGAGTACATTAGCCAGAAATAGTCTGGAAAAATAGTTTGATAGAGGAAAGGAATGAGGAATAGTTTAAGAATAAGAGAACTAGAAAAATACCACGCAGCAGAATTGAGCACATCATGAAGCCAATTAATTAAATAATCTGTCCTCTCCTGTGAGCTTCATTCTCCCTGGGGATTTCTCTTGGGTCATCCTTGCTTTTGTAATCTCTTGCTTTCCTTTTTGATGGTTTTATTCTCCTTTCATTCTCCAGTTGTGACCATTCTGATGATCCTTCTTTAATAGCTCTAACCTTGTCATACAGAATTCTTTCCTACCTATCCTCAAGATACCCTGAATATTCCTTTGACATGGCCAGTGAATATGTAAGATCCATTAAGAACACAGATGAGTTCAGGTAGATAATCTAGAAGAGAAAAGCACCTTTATCCATTTCCCAGAATTACTTTGAAATTATCCCCATGGAGTCAATGAGATAAAAAGCACAGTGGGTATTGTAAATAGATTTTAAATATAATGATGTAAAAATAAATGGCAATTAATGCCTTATCTGCTTATGAAAAGAATGATTGAGGGATTTTAAGAAAAGGCATTTTGTAGTATAATGGCTAAGTTGCATTTGCATCCAGCACCCTTTCCCCCTTATTGCTAAAAGTTACCTTTCTATAATTGCAGTCTAGTTTAGCATCTTAACAATAATGGACATGTTTTTAAAAGATTATTGCCAAAAGTGCATTCTTTATTCCTGGGAGACTCTGTAATAGATGCCAGCATTTTAGTAATGATACAAGCAATCTGTAAGCGATTACAGTTTTCTTTAGAGTAACTTAATTTTCATATTGTTTTGTATGTCTGGAATTTTAATAGTGTTTTTAATTTACAAAAGGAAGTATATAGCATATTACTAATTATATGTGAATGTGAACTAAGCACATGACCACTGAACTTGATTCATAAAACAAACATATTTAAAAGTAGTTAACCTAGTATAGGGAAAGTTACAGAGAAATTAAAGAATGCCACGTAGGAATAACAATAACTTCCATGAAACAACAAAGTATTGGGATTTACATTTTTAGAATAGTCATTTTTGTTTTGGTCCATAGTTAAAAAATATAAAAGACTAAGAGAAAAAGAAATACTCTTTTTCAAATATAATTAATATTTTTTCAGCAGACGAAGGTACAATTAAACACAAATGTGTTTGTGAAAGAATAATTTGCTTTTCCCTTGACACCATTCATTCAAGGATTTCCAAGAATTTATAGTAGTAATGAATAATCTGGTGGCCTTTAATGATTCACCGTCATTGGTGAGGATATTAGATTGCAAGAAAAATTAAGTTTTTTTTCTAGGTCAGATGTCAGGATAATTAGGTCATGGAGGTAAAGATGACTGCTCTGTCTTTGGATCTCACTTAATTGCTGCCTAGATGAACAGAGAGGTGAGGTGATTTTTATTAAAAATGAAAATTTTCACTGAAAATATTTTGAGTTTAAATGGTTGTAAGAAATCGTTTTTGTTAGAATCTAGATTTTTTTTTTGTTATGTGCAAAACTATTTTGGCACCCATCCCAAAACCTTCAAGGGGCTGAGAGAGATGTGGTTGGTGAATCAATTGAGGGGACTTTAATCCTATTTTTAAAATCTAGCTTTTACATTAAATAAACCAGTTTGCTATTTTGAAAGAAGTTATAATCTACTTAAAACTGTCATTCTCTGTTTCTGACTTGCAATTAGATGGTATTTCCAAAATGTCAGACCTAGATTCTGCTTCTACCATCACCATAATAAAATGTGACAGCCAAGATATTATATCAATACCTTTTCCATAATTAGCAATAA
Source organism: Solenodon paradoxus (assembly GCA_004363575.1). Classification (NCBI taxonomy): domain Eukaryota; kingdom Metazoa; phylum Chordata; class Mammalia; order Eulipotyphla; family Solenodontidae; genus Solenodon; species Solenodon paradoxus. The sequence continues at coordinate 91,542 of RJWH01002293.1, forward strand.
GGATCCTGCCAAGGGTTAACTAGAAAAGTTTCATAAACGTTTTTCTACAAATGGTTTTGAAGGCAGTATTATTATGCTTTTAAAATCTGCTAATATAGCAAAGACTCCTGACAACCAGGAGACAAATCTATGAGCAGAACTGTTTGGAGAGAATAGTTTGGTAGTGTATGATGTATGTTATGTAAATGAGCTTATTAGGACTCTCATCTATTTTATTATTGGTGACCAGTTTAATAGAGGCATTTAAAAAACAATATTTCTGCTTGACTCCTAGAAATGAAGAAGATACATTGATATAATTGAGAGCAAATGATTGCATGTCGTGCCATTTAATCATGTCATTTTTCAATTGCTATTTTTTGCACTTCACTGCATGCTTATAGAATATTTAGCTTCAATATAGATTAAATCTCAGTGTTTGCAATTGAGCTGAGTTCCTATATTGGCTGACGTTGTCTTTTAAGTTTGGAATCAATTAAAATATGCCGATGTCATTTGCTTATTTTTTTAACATGCAAATCATCATTCATACCTCACTTGAAGTATTTTCTTTTTATTTCCCCACTATTTTGAAGAATTACTACTTTATAATTCCAGGATGGAAATTCTTATTTGTAACATTTATACAGTAGGTATATCAAATTAAGCACATAATTGGCTCTGTCAGGACTAAATGATCTGCTGACCCCTTGTTGGAAACTGATAATCATTCACCTAATGAATGTTTCCTACATTCATTTGATCTCTTTAATATTTATATAATTTACATTTTTTTCTCAAGAAGGATATTATCTCCCACTGTCTACTATAATAAGAATTCTTTGCATACAGAAAGTTTTATCTGTTTTGTTTACTGATGTACCCCAGATACTCAGAAAAGTGTTTGTTATAATACTGTCCTATAAATATTTGTTCAATGAATTAATTAGCATATTCCCCACCTGTCCACTATTATAACCAGCCTGGGATTAAGAACTGCATAGATTACTACTTCGTAACATACTGCAGGCCTAGGAATAGGTGTAAAATAAACCAGTAAAAGGTATTCAGGAAGCGCTTGTTGGCTTTCAGATCAACAAAATTTTATGACTGACCACTTGTAGTTAGAATTCAGGAGCAAAGATAATCCGAAAATGTAGAAATTTTATATACTTTGAAAGGCAATGTACAATAGTGTTTTCATGAATTGGCTCTGGATTCACATCACAAGGGTTAATAAAATCCTGCTTTTGGGTCTTATTAGCTACGTTACCTTTGTCAGTTAATTAATCTCGCCACTTACTCATTTGTAAAATAGGTAGATAACAGTCATATATATCTAAGAGTGCTGTTGTGAGATTAGATGAATCAATACATAAAAAATATCCCAAAATGTGCAAAGCACGCAAAAATTAGATGGTTAATGAAAAAAAGAAAATACTCTTAAGAATAGTGCCCTTGTAGTTAGTAAGACTCAGTGATCATTGATTGTTATTTTATATTCAAGTATATTTTGATTATTTGAAGAGAGACCATAGCATTATTTTTATCTTGTATTGGTGCAGATACATATGGTCAACCCAAAATGACCTTTGGTAAAGTACATGAAGCACATATGATATGTCAGGTTCTTCATACAAACAATGCAATAAATGATAATTGCATAAGATATACATGATTATATATGAACATCATTTCTGCAAAAACTAAGCTTAATTAAAATTCTTCAACTTTCACATTTTTTCAACTCTGTATCCAGATCTATGCTTTTCTATGTATACTTTGCTGTTTATGTTTTGTGATATTTCTAGAAGTAGGACAGTTATATTAAAAGAGCCACTGCATTATTTTTATCATATAACAGAATGTCTTATCTGTTGACTGAGATTTATAGGTTTTCAGTTATGACTATCAAGGAGCTTTTTTAGTCATGATTTTATTTGACATTTTAAGTGTTTTAATCTGTGTATTTATCCATGGTTTCAGAAATATGATGACTGGTTCATATTAATCTCATAGTGTCTTTTATCATGATGCATACTAAAATAATGATAAATTATCTGATTATATCATCAGTTACGTGGTTGATAATACATACCAATAAGTACATTTGGATGGATAGATTGATGAATATAGAATGAATAGAATAACTGAATTATGATTGTCATTGTGTCTCATTTGAAAAACAAAGTTGTGGTTTCTTGCTTTTTCTTATGTGAGTCCCCCAGCTGCAATACCTGTCTTCCCTTCTTTTCACCTGTTCAACCTTTGACAATTTTGAAAGCAAATTAGTCTTGAGCTTATTCTAACAATCCACATTTTTACTCTCCTCCTCCCCACATGTTATATTTTGATGTCTTGCTCCTTGTAAGTGAATTTTTTTTTTCATTTTATAGAACTTTCTTTAGCATTTCTTACAAAACTGGTTTTGTAGTGATGAATTCCTTTAATATTTGCTTGTTTGAAAAACTCTATCATTTCTTCATTTCTAAGTGATAATCTATCAGGGTAAAGCATCCTTGGTTAGAAGCCCTTTTCTTTCAGCTATTTGAATATATCATGCCATTCCCTTCTGTCTTGTAAAGCTTCAACTGAACAGTGACAGTCCCATTGTATGTAACTAATTTTTCTATAGTTGCTTTTAAGATTCTCTCTTTTATCTTGTATTTTTGTCATTTTATTGATGATACTTCTAAAGATTTTTTTATTTGGAACTTTTAGCTTTCTGAGTCTGGAGGTCTGCTTCCTTCCTCAAGTTAGGGAAATTCATCTATTATTTCTTCAAATATGGTTTCTGTCTCCTCTTTTCCTTCTGGAAATTCTGTGATGTGAATGTTTTTCCTCCTGATGTTATCCAATAGATCTTGTATGTTGTCTTCTTTTTTTTTTTTTTTAATTTTTTTCTCTTTGTTGGTTTTCTTGAGTACATTCCACTGCTCTATCTTCTACCTCACTGATTCTATTGTAAGCTTTTTCCAGCCTGTCATTTAGCTCCTCTGTTGTGCTCTTTATTTCTGTAAATTATTTTTAGAACTGCCTCTTTTTTTCTCTTTTTTGTAGTTCTGTATTTGTTCCTCTATTATTTTTCTGATTTCAGTGAGTATCATTAACATTACTGCTTTAAATTCTTCACTAGGTAGTTTACTTAAGTCTGTTGCATTCATATTTTTCCCTGAGGTTTTTTTTGTCCATCGTTTGATATAAATTTCTCTGTCTCTTTGATCTTTTTGGCATTCTGTGTTCATAGCTATAGGTTAGGCTTCCCTGATACAAAGGCCTTGTGTTAGGTTATCTAATTGCATAAAATAGACCTGGATGTTGGTATGGAAGCCTGAACTTCCTTTAATTGTGTGATTTCGATATTCATCAGATTTGTTGAAGCTGTAAGGTGAGTCCTGTGTTGAGAGCTGTAAATCCAACTATAGAGTTGGGGTTAGTGTAAGGAATGCAGAGGTTTCCACCAGAGTCATTGGCATGAACAACAAAACTCACAGAGTAAGACTCAAGAATTGTGAACCCAGTCTGTAAGCAGGCTACTGTCCCAATACAGCCCACAGAAGAGAGAAAGACCCAGGAGTTGTTAGTGGAGAACCCTCCCTCGTGAAAGTCCCTCAGTACTCCAGAGGAGTGGCAATCCCAACAGCACAGTGGGCAGTAATCAAGCCCTGAGCTTGAGCCATGCAGGTGGAATTTCAGAAGGTTCTAAGCAGATAGGAAGCTATTTTGCTATAGCCACAGGTTGTCAGGAGCTGCTATCTTGATGGAACCCTTCTCATTATTTCCCTTGTGTGAGGGGTAGAATGGAATGCTCCTTGCCAGGAAATTGTTTATTATCTACTTGGGTGCTACTTGACCTAGCTGTCTCTTTCTGTCTGCCTTTGGAATGACAGTAGTGAATGTCAGCACTTCTGTACCAGTGTGCTAATGGGGGATAAGTTTCAGTTCTCCTCTCCCCTACCTGAGGTGGGGCACTTTCCCACAATGGCAGCCACCAGTACTAGCACCATGAGGAAACTATGCCTCAGTTCACAGGAATGCTAATGCTCTTTCCACCCTAAGCATAGTCTCCAGGTTCAGTCAGTGACAATCAGTTCCCAGAAATGGGAGCCCTCGCTGTAGCAGAAAGTGCTTTAACTCTGGGAGAGTGCTCACTGGGCTCTCCCTGTGGCCCTGGAGTCTCTGAAGAGAGTGGTGTAGTGCAGACATTGACTTCTCTTAACTTTTATGGAGGTATATGTCCCCTTTCTTTTGAGGATTTGGCCCCATTTCTTGGCAAAGGTCTTTATTACCCAAATAGGTGTTTTCTTGGTTGTGCTATGGGGAGGAGGTGAATTCCTGTCTTAAAAGTCCACCATCATGGACCTGGATCTTCAATCTTTAACAGTTTTGGCAGTCTAGTTCTAGTCCCATCAGTCATTATCTACTTCAATTCTGTAATGATCTTTCTCATCTCTAATGTCAGTTCCTATAATTTAGCACCTTAGATTTAGGCCACAACCTCACTAAATCACAAACCACATTCATCTCCTTTACTTAGTTTAAAACTCACAACAACTGAAAGGGTAGGTCTTATAAAAAATAAAACCACACATACACACACAACTTTGCATTGCATTCATATCTCTCGTTTTGAAGAGCCAGCAAAAACACTGATTTTATTTGGTGTATGTTTGTGACTTTTAATGAAAAGTATGGTATTTGACACACAATTGATGCCCAGTAAATGTTATTTGCTACAGTAATTATTCATGTGATCTTTGCCAACCTTGCCCCAAAATAATAACCCTAAACTAACCATCTAAAAACCTGTTCTAAAGAATCACAGAGACACCAGAATAGCTTATTTTTCCTGTATCCTGTGCATTCTTACTAGACCATGGTTACAGTAATTAATATTAATGTCATCTGATGCCTTCTGCCTTCCAAACAACCATCCTGATTTTGTTTTACTATGTAAGCTTCCTGAGATCAAAGCTTCTGTTTATCACAATGCTATATATGTTAGTCATTAATTGCTAAATGATTTATTTGATAAAAATAACAAAGGAATAAAATCCTCAAATTTGATATTTAAGCAACCAATCTGCATTCTTAGTAATTTTATTAAAATTCTGGAAATCATATGTAGAACAAATATCACTAGTCTGAAAGATATATTCATTGATTCATTTTTTTCCAGTTATTTGATAGCAATTTAAAGAATAGTTGATTGCCAGTGGGTATGACACCAGAATCAGAACTTAAGAATTTATTTTACCTTTTTAAATCTACCGAAGTAGATTCTCTTATCTGAAAAATTAAATTTTTCTATTTCTTATAGACCAGTGTTCTCAAATGCTAGCATGCACTGTAATCACCTATAAGGTTTTTGTTAAAACAAGGCTTATTGGGACCCAGAGCTGCTGGTTCATAAGTTGTGGACTGTCACCAGAGAATTTGCATTTGCAACAAATCCTCAGTGATGCTAATGCTACTTGGCCTGGGAAAGAAAAAATGAGGACATTTACTCTAAAAATCAGATCACAGGTAGCAGGTTAAAAGAAGGTAACTGACCATCTCATGAAATTAAAGTGATAAAGTACAATAAATGCAAAAAAGAAGAGAAACACATGAAAAAAGTATATAATCTTTGCAATAAGGAGATGGAGCTATTCATTTGACAGGGAGAAATGGCTTGTCTTTTTTCACTTCTTTTCTTTCTTTTTCTGTGTTTCCTCACTCCCATTAGATTGAAGGCAGGTACTTATCATACATGCATATCATACCTTCTTTATTTTCTTGGCCACATAGAAGTCATACTCAATAGATAGTGAAATGATTGATCAGTCTAGAAGGCAAAGTTATATTTGACTTTATAAATGAGATTGTTGTATAGTTGTTGCTTTTTAATTTGATAGCTCACATAAAGTCCCACCATTTTTTTATATTGAGCTACCAAATGATGTTACATTAACCTGCTAAATAAAATTATGTAAAAGATATGGAGACAAATTGCTTTAGTTTCTCAGATTTTGTTTGTTTTGCTTTTAACATATTATTGGTCTTGGTACTTTCTGAGTATTATTTTCCTCCTCATCTCATTTTTTTGTTCTTTTACATATTTTGCATTTTGTTTCTTGGTCTGATTACAGTTTATTTGTTGTAAGGTTATTTATATCCTTTTGTGATAGTAGATGATACTTTTATTTAATGGCAAGAATATGGTTTATATTACATTTTTTGTGTATATACATCTATTGAAAATATAATGAAGAATAAATACCAATATTGAATATTACCTTCATTGGTGTTAAATTGAAGACTATGTCAAGAAGGATGTTATTTCATATTTGACTTGATAATATGAGGGGTTTAAATAGTCAAAGAAGTGGGCAGTAAAAGTCATGAGAGTAAAGGAAAACTGATAAACAAAAAATACCCCTTTTCAACCCCACTGGTCAATTAAAAATCAGATTTATAGTTTATAAATCTAAAATAAAAATCTTCAACCTATTGACAACTCTTAGAGGGTTTGAAATTTGATCATTGTAAAGGGAAACAATGTAGAAATTTTGATATTTTCCTTTTTTACACTTCTGACTTTTTATAGAAGAATTTCCTTTTTGGTAGACATAAGGAATCTAAGTAGAAATGTAAAATAAATAAATAAAACAGGTCATTTGAAATTCAGAATTACTGCAGTCAACACTAGCTGCTGAAATGATACTCAGACAATGACTTTTAGTTTAACAAGGTAGTCATCCTTTCAAATTTCCTTTTCTTCTTCTTGCCTTTATACATTATATTTTCCCTTTTCTGGGAAAGCAATATGAGTATGCATAGAAATCAACATCTCTCATTAGATATTCAAGGAAATAATACAAAATGGACAATAATGAAAAGCATTTCCAACTATTCTGTTTTTTACCTCCTTTTCCAGTGATTTAATCCTGTTCCTTAACATACTAGGTGTTCCCACTGTCCCGGCTACTTGCCTCTGGACATTCTTTCTTCATAACGTAACTACGAAGTTTTCACCATCTGGCATCTTCCTCTCTGCATTATTCTTGGTACTGTCCTTATGTGCTTAGTCTTTCATTAGACTTTCAGCAGCTTGAGGGAAGGAGCAGTAACTTGCTCACTTTTGAAGTCTTTGTGCCTGAAACAATGCCTACCAGATGGAATGTGTAATGTGAGTTTGATGAGGTTCAGGAGGCGCAGGTATTAGTCTTCTTCTCTGCCTTGCTTATGTTGCTCATTTTGGATTCCTATTGAAAAGTACTTTTCTCTAAAAATGTAAGCCAAAAATAGTTATAATAGTCATTTGTTCTTCTGAGTTATATTTAACATTTCTCTATGCATAGTTTATCATGGAAATAATGTAAACTACTGATTTTAAGAAACATTGCCAGCAAATGCACTGATTTTATTTAGGATGTGTTTGTGATTATAAATAAATATGTATATTTTAATGGTTGCTATGGAAACTTGTTTATATAGAAGAATTTTATTTTATCAATTATATCTCCTAGATATAAAAGCATAGTGGAAAATACATTGGTCATGTAAAATTCCCAAATTTCCCCTCCAAAAAAGGAGTTTTACTTCCCAATTGTTGCTATAGGATAAATTGTTAATCCAGAATATAGTCTAAGTTTTGTGAATGTTTAAAGTGAAAAGAAATGTAGAAATATGAAGATTCAAATATCAGATATTAAATGTCAACAGTAACCACTTTCACAATTTAAAACCACCTGCATTCACTCACATTATGATGTGGGGTAGGGATCTTCGGGCTACTTAAGTACTAGATACATTTTAGATACTTATTTTCAAATTATGGCCAGTGACCTTTCTGAAAATTTCCCCTAGCAGCCTCATGTGTCCTGTTTCAAAACTTTGAAAATGCCCCTGAGATGAATGAAACCTTTCTGGGCTATTTTGTAAATGTGGCCTGATTGGGGTTGTGCTAACTACACACACACCTTTAGTACCATCCACAGCACATTTTCATTTGGCTAAGCAACACTGGAACTTTTCATTGACTTGAGGACTGCACTTATGATTCTAGTCAGTTTCAGAGAGTTTTGTAAGACCCAGTTTCATGGCATGGAAACCTCTCTTCATTTTTATACTCTTTTATTTTTTAACAAATGAACAATAAAATAAAAATGAAATCCTCAATATCTGTATTCACAGGAGTCATCTGAACCAATTTTAGTTGGGTATACTATTATCTTGAAATGTTAAAATACCTCTACAAAAAGTACTGGCAGGTATTAAGTGGACTTGATAGTTGGATTTGCCCGACTGTTGAATTGTTCTGGACTGAAAGAGCCGGTTGGATTGTATGTGTATGTGTGTGTCAGAGAGAGAGAAAGACAGGGAGAGAGACACACACACATACAAAGAGAGAGAGGGAGAGAGAGAGAGTGGGAGAGAGAGAGAGAGGGAGAGAAAGAGCAGGAGAGAGAGAGAGAGAGAGAGAGAGAGAGAGAGAGAGAGAGAGAGAGAGAGAGAGAGAGAGAGAGAGAGAGAGAGAGAGAGGGAGAGGCAAGAGAATGTATAGATGTATGTGCACTGAGAAACAGAGAAACAATGTCTATTGGTCTGGTAGGACCTCAAGTTTTATCTTTGACTGTCCAGGGGTTTCTCCTCATTCAGAACTGAACTAATGAATAGCATCAGAAAAGAAATTTGTCAGACCTGGTGGTTATATCAGGAGTTATATAGGAAAATAGTAATGAACCCTAGGAAAATAAATAAGGGTAGGTTCAGGAAGCATAACTAAAAATGCTGCATTGGTATAAATTGAATAATAAAATTCCCACTCATATTTTGCCATAAATAGAGGTTTGGGAATTTGTCATTCACCTTATTTAAAATTCAGAAATATTAAAGGTACAGGGTTCTCTCATTATAGAAATAATAGAATTGCAGCTTTCATCGAGTTAGGGTCATTTAAATGGCTATAGCATGTATTATATCAATGAGTGGAACATCTGTATGGAATGTCCACCTGCTGATCTACTACCACTCTGCACATTTCAATGAACCACATTTAATCATTTGAAGACTTCCTTTATTGAAGCCTTATCTAGATTAACATTTTAAGCACAAATACTTTTAGGCATTAAAACTCTCACACTAAATGAAATTGCATTGTCTTGTTTACCCTTGTTGATTAATAAGCAATCTGTTAACTGTTAGAACAGTCCAATCGTGGCAGTAGAAGGAGATTAGTAATTCAGTGATGTTTGTGGATATAATCATTTCTCCTGAAGGCTTTGAATTAGAATATCACTTATATGCTATCCGTAGGCAAAGAAAAGATGTAATATTTTTAGACATGTGTACCCACTATTTTGCTTCAATTGTTCAGCATAGGGTCACTGCAGCAATACAAATGCTACTAGGGGCAAAATACTATTTTGATGTATGTATATCCTTCTTAAATAGTGTGAATGTCTATTACAAGAAACACAACACTGACAAATAGTGCAGTAATCATCCAGTATCCTAATGTCTGTTTTCAGTACATTATTGCTTTGTTGATCAAGCCACAGAAGTGTTTCTTATCCATTTTTTCAAATACTAGTTTTTATAAATCAAAATTCTTTGCAATCTTATTTAACATACTCCCAGACGGTAGAAAACTAAAATTTTTGATCCCCAGAATCTAGAAGTAAATCTGGAAAAAAAATTCAATGTTTCCTTGAGTCAAAACATGCCAATCTTTTGGCATGAATGACCTAAAGGGTTTATTTCATTAAGTTATATATTGCTAATCACATAGGTCTCAAGGTGGCACCCATCATTTTAACTAGAGGTCTTTGATGTAAAGGTGACTCCAGAGCCTTCCTTGTTGTCCTATTGTTCATAGACGTGCATATACTTTGAAATTATGGTGGAAAAGGGTCTTTCATGTTTTAGGAAACTCTGCCCTATAAATACTCAGGGATAAGTTTCTCTCTGTGTTGTAGTCCCTCTGCTGTGAAATCAAGCAGCGACGTCGTGGTGTGGCCTCCATCCTGCGAGTATGCCAGCATCTTCTGGATGACCGGGAGACCTGCAATCTGAATGCTGACCACCAGCCCGTGCAGCTGATCATTGTAAATCTTGAAAGAAGATGGGAAGCCATTGTCATGCAAGCTGTCCAGTGGCAAACAAGACTACAAAAGAAGATGGGAAAGGAGTTCGTGAGTGATTCCTTTTTCTTTTTTTAAAGCTTAATTCTTATTTTTCTCAGAAAAAAATTTTTTCAGGTCTAGGAAAATATGTCCATCTTAAAAGTGGTTTTGTGAACTAAAGGGATAGCAATCTTTATCCATTAAATGAAAATCCGTTTGTCATAACAGATTTATTTGCCTACTAATAAGATGAACTATTTTTCTCTCATTGTCTTTTATAAAAAATCGCATGGAGATTTTGCTTAACCTTATCAAACTAAGACATTAATTCTTTCCATCATTCCTTCACCTATATTCATTAATCATACAAAATCACATAATGATATTACTAGAAGGTGGCTTACCGTTCTCAGAGCACATGGAACAATGTATATGCTGTGCAATAAGGCAATGAAATAATGTACAATGTTTACCTTCCATTTCATGAGATACCTTAACTCCTCCTATTTGTTCTTGCTTGGAGTTCCTTCTGCTGGAGTTTCTGAAAATAGGACATGTTTCCTCTTAGAGTTTTAGTGTAGTGCCCAACATAGAGATAGAAATCCCATCTAAGAATTTTCCAGATTGACTCTAAGATCAAGCTTTTGCTAGATGAAGGAAATAAATGTGACCAGAATTGATTTTATTATAATAAAATATAGGATACACACTTGTCTAGAAAAACTTCATATTCTTAAAGAAATTGATTTTTAAAATTGCATTCCCTGGCTGACCTTGAAGTCAGTGTATACTAATTGAAGGCCTAATACTCATGTTTGACTTACATAAATGAAAAAATGGCATATATACATACATGTTTGCATACATACATATGTATGTGTGTATACACACAGAGAGAGAGAATGGAAGGTTTTTCTTATGTTTATATCATCAGTTCTATATCTTTAAAACATTTTTAAGATTCAAAATTGAAAAATCTTATCACCGAATAACTTCTTTTTTAATTCTAACAAACCCTTAATGTTTGCTATCTGATGTATTTAGCATCAGAGTTGGGAACAGAAGGGACAATGAACTAGAGCCTTCATTGATCTTTTAGCAATTGTAATTGTGTTTAGTCTAGATGGTGACTATCGTCAGCTCCTCATTTTGTATTGAGGTGAAGGTATTAGATGTCTTAAGACTTCCAACTTATTACCAGTAATCAGAGTTTATATAATTGGATTTTTTTTTTAAATGACCTGCTCATTGTGAAGCTTTAGGTGGAGTGTTTTCTTTACTTTCTTTTTTTTTTCTTGAAAATTTCTAAGGATAGAAAAGATTGTTTTTTTATTCTGTAGTATGAAACCTTTTACACAAAAATAAGAACTATGCATCTGGAGAGACTGACATTTTGGAAGTATTCAAACTTCTTTGGAAGAGATAAAAATGGGCTTCTTAGGGGATTTATTTGAACTCGTGATGGGAGGATGGGCCAGATCGCTGTAGACTACAGTCGTGTCTTGCTCAGCATCAGACTGTCCGTATGACTGTGGCCCCAAGTGGCTGTATTACATCGCCTACGTGTGTGGGAGGCTGTCCCATCTAGGATGGCACAATTTCAGTCTATGACATTCGCACATCAACAAAATTGCCTAACAGCCCATGTCTGAGAATGTAGCCCCATCGTTAAGTGAGGCCTGATTGTAAATGTAGATTCTTTTCTCCTACTTCTGTGGTAAAGTTTTAGCTTTGAGAAACCCGGACTGCTTCAGAGAGGCTGAAAACTACTACAGAGAGAGAAATATAAGTTGCAAATAGAAAAAAGTCTTCACCTTTTTTTTAGGTTGACTGCTGCAGGTGTAGGTTGTTTGGAATGATGAAGGTAATAACTAAAGTTTTCTGTGCCAAAGGTTAAAAACCACTGTTGTGGAAGGGATAGAGTTGTGGAGAGAGGCACAGTGCCAACAATTCAAAGAATAGAGGATATCTAATTAAGTTGAAGTTATTTCTTTCTTCTGATCTCTGATGATTAGGTAAAGACTAAATGTGCTTTGATGGTCGGACAAGATTTCCATCAATGTGGAAGGCTGCCTTGGCAGAGAATCAGAAGCCTCTAAGTGGTCTGTTTGCTTGTTCATCATATGTTCACTATCCCCTTCTTGTGTGCAGGGACTTTTCATGGTTGTATTTCCAAGACCCTGTAACATATTGACACATAGTAGGAGTTTGATAGCTATTATATAAATAAATGAGTTTATGCTCTTATTTTTTTAAAAGTTGTTTTATTCTGACATTGGGTTTGAAGTCATTATATCGATATTAATTCTCATAAAATGATATTGAGTGTTACAAATATTTTACATTGTGATATTACCAGTAAAATACCTTTAATCTTATTGCTTGATAAGGACAATATTTCCAGTTCTAAAACATGATGTGAAGCACCCTGTGATACTCTTTTCTTCAAGTTATTTCTAAAAGAAATTCTCTATTGGGTATTGGATAAAATGGTTCTGAAAATGTGTTGGTTTCTGATATTTAGAATTGGAGGCTCTTATTCTATCTGTTAGGTTATGAATTTTCTTTATTTGTCACTTTGGAAATAGCTTATAGTAGAGATGTTACCTACTTATCCATCCAATGCTCTTCATTGTTCAATTTATATCTGTTTGTGTGATGATTTAATTACTATTGGTTTCTCCACTGGTCTGCAGAAAGCAGCCACCCAGCCATTTTCTGCTCGCATTTACATTCCCCAAACCCCAGAGACAATGGCTATATTAGGTATTCTATAATATTAAGTAATATTTTTCTAAGTGATGCTCTATAGTTGTCAATGTTAGTAATTCAGAGGTAAATAAGTTACCTTTTTCATCAAGTACTGTAGTTAGAAATATGATACAAATATAAGAATAATTATACTAGATAATATTTATAGGTCATTACTGGCTTTGAGCTTGCAATTAATACTGACCCAAATAGGAAAATTTTCCCATATATTAAGAAAAAGTGAGGTAAATGTATAACTGTTAATTAAACAAGCTTCTCTATTGTCCCTAACTAGGTAAATAATGAACACATTTATCTCCTTTTTTTGAATTGCAAGATAGCACGAGACCATGTAAACTCTGGGAATCAAAACAGATAAAGCCCCAAAACACCTTTCTGCCTTATCAGGATTTGAAATTGCATGATTGTTTGACACTGCACTTAGTACTTCTACAAGCTCTTTGTCCAGACATTTGTTTATTTTTTGTTACCTGTAAAATTGGTCTTCATACTTTACAAACTTTAATTTGTATTTTCATTTGAATCATGTTTTTATTTCTAGTCTTCCGCCTTCTTTCTTTGTAAGCCAAGGAGCTTGAACTTTGTTGCTTTGACTCATCTCTGATTACATGCATCCCCACATCTTGACTGACAATGTCATTTACCTGTATTACCTAAACAATCTCACATGCCAAAGTAGATTTTGAATTTATGATGTTTTTATTATAGTGAACTAGGATTATAATTACTTTTAACAACCTAAGTATCACCTCCTACAATAGATACAAATCAAAATATATGAGACAATCCATAGTTGTAACAATAAACCCTATCATGGTACTATCTATGCAAAGTCTTCCTGATTGGATGAGAGAGATCTGGGAGTCTGCGGAGTCCAAGGAATCTAAATTTGCTACAAGGGAAAGTACCAGAGAGGAGAGAGTTACACAGTTCAAGTTCAAGTCTTCAGGAAGAAGCAGCCCCCTGAAAAGGGAACAATCATTGGAGCTAGACAGGGCTGAAAATTTTTTTTCTCATCAGTCAGAGAATTCTTCATCATTTACAGGGCATGTGACAGAGTTCCAAGAATGATATTTTGTTTCCTTAGTAATAAAGCAAAATTTTACTGAATGATGCTCTGGTCTTACGTAAAAATCTTAAAACCAAAATCTGAAAGGCTCAAACTCTTTCAAAGTAATTTGATTATATCCCAGTACAAAACCCAAGAACATTTTTAAACATACAGGTATCCAGAATCCAACAAGATAAAAATGTATAGTGTGTAGCATATAGTTAAAAACTACCAAACCTGCAAAAAAAAAATATATACATACTAGAGGAAAAAAATCAATCATTAGAAACAGATCCAAAAATGGCACAGAGTATGGGATAGATGAGAACATTAAAAGTTATTTTACTTTCATTTCATACATTCAAGAAACTAAAAAAATGTTGATTTTATTGAGTAGACACATTGAAGATATCTATCTAAAATCAATCTTCAGATTAAAACTCTAATAATAAATATGAAAATACACTGGATGTTTTTAATAGCCAATTAGACATTGCAAAAGAAATAATTCATAAGCCTGAAAACATGGCATTGGAAATAGTCCAAAATAAAACAGAGAGAGAAAAGACAAAAACAAAAATAGAGCATTGAGATAACTTCAAGCAGGCTAACGCATGTGTTATGAGAATCCCTAAAAGCAAGGACAGAGGGGAAAACAATTTTTGGAAAATGATGAAAAGTTTCTAAATTTAATACACTCTATAAAAACACAGATACAGAATATTAAAAGTTTTTGCATAAAAGTATGAAAAAACTGTACAAAATACATAGTTTAGTTGATTAAAACCAGTGATAAGAGAATATCTTCAAAACATCCAGAGGAAAAAGTAATGTGTTAGATATGGATGGATAAGAAGAAAGTTACAGCAGACTTCTTTTCAGAAACAAGGTAAGTTAGAAAACAGAGTAATATATTTAAAGTATTGGGTGAAAATAATTTAATCCAAAATTCTATGCACAGAAAATATAATTCAAAAAGAAGACAAAACTATAAATTTTCAGACATGACAAACTGAAAAAAATCATCACCAGCAGAACTACAAGAAATGTATTAAGGGAAATCTTTTAGCAAAAGGAAAATGATAGCAGATGGAAACCTGCACAAAGAAAGGAAAAACACGGTAAATAACTATGTGGTTTAATATGAAATACCTTGTATATTATTTAAATGTATTTAAATGGTAACAGACTGTTTAAAGCAAGATAATAACAGTGTATTGTGGGATTTATGATATATAGAAATAATGCACATGACAATATCATAAAGGCTAGAATTGAAACTACTTTGTAGTATGTTTCTTATACTACGTGTGGTGGTATGTAAGATAAAACATACAATGACTCGTTTAAAGCATAGCAAGAAGTTATAGTGGATAAGTCAGCAAATAAAATGTCATTTTTAAAAACCACACACAATGCATAGAAGAAAAATGGCAATAAAAAATGTAGCAAATAGAAAACAGATAGCAATATGGAAGATTAAACCACCTATATTAGTAAATCTGTTAAATGTAAATGGACTAAAAACTCCAATTAATAAATAGTAATTATCAAATTGGTTAAAATGTAAGACAAAATTTTGTGTTGCCTCTAGCAAGCCCAATTGAAATATAAAGCAAAATAGGTTAAATGTAAAAAATATTGAATTATATTAACCTAACATAGTCAAAGAGCATCGTAGTGGCTATCTTATTAATGTGTATAATGCTAAACAAATTAGATTTAAGAATATTACAAGGTATAAAGGACATTTCTTAATTAAAAAGGTACCAAATAATCAGGAAGCTACCACCATTGTTAAATATGCTCTAATAAACACAAATACATGAGTTAAAACTGAGCCCACTATAAGAAGACAAGAATACACAACTTGGGGCAGGGATTGCAATACCTTTTCTCAATTATTGATAGTAGAAGTAGGCAGAAAATCATTAAGACTACAAAAGACTTGAATCATGTTATAAGCTAACTGAACTTAACTGACATTTATTAGCATTCCATCCAACAGAAGAATGAGCATTCTTTTTAAGTGCATACACACAAAAAAAAACTACCAAAGATGAATCTCTTTTTGAGCCACAAGTCTCAAATTCAAGAGGATTTATTCAAGTATTTTTCTGACTATAGTTGAATTAGTTTATAAATAAATAATAGAAATATATTGTGAAAGTTCTGAAATACATGTAAACTAAATCACACACGTGTATATAACTCACAGGGAAAAGAAATGAAAAAATAAATTAGAAAGAGGTTTGAGCTGAAGAGAAGTAGAAAAACTATTTAAATTTTTGACACCATAATTTTCCAGCAAAATAATCTTAGTTTTCACCTTATTAAATCACATTTTACACAAATAAGAAGAAAGGAAATAACAGCAAGGCAGAAATTGTGAAAAATTGAAACCATAAACAATAGAGAAAAAAACAACTAAAACATAAATTATATGTTTTAGAAAACCAATGAAAATTGGTAAGCTTCTAGCAAAACTGATCAGGAAAAAAAGGAGAGAAGAAGCAAATTATTATTAGGAAAAAGAAACAGACATGACTACAGATTCCACTATTATTAAAAAAAAAAGATTATAAAGGGAATATTATGAATAATGCTGTGGTACTAAATTCATTTAAGTAAAATGGACAAATTCCCTGAAAATTGCAAACTACTAACATTTACAAAAGAGGACATATACAACTGGAATAGATGGCCTTATGGGTGAATTCTCCCAAACACTGAAGGAAGAAATAATACTAATTTCATGCAGGACCTTCCAGAAAATTAAAAAGGAAGAAATACTTTCCAACTCATTCTCTGAGTAAACATTACAAAAAGACATTATAGGGAAAACTACAGACCAATCAATATCCCTGAATTACAGCTAAAAAAGATTCTTATCAAAATCAAATCACTAATATATAAAATAGATAATACATTATTACCATGTAAGGTTTACTCTAGAAATGCAAAGTAAATTTACTATTTGAAAAAAAAATCAGTGTAAATCATCGTATTTACAGATTTAAGAAAACCATGATTATTCTAGTGGATGCAGAAAAAGCATTCAAGAAAACTCAACATGCTTCCTAGTTAAAACTGAGAAACCTAAGAATAAAATAGGAGCTTCCTCAACTTAATAAAAGGCATATAAAATGATCTGTACCCTAATATCAGACTTAATGGTAAAAGACTGAATACTTTTCAGCTATCAAGATACCAGGCAATGATGTCCCTTTTCACCATTTCTATTCAACTCTGCACTGGAAGTTTCAGCCAGTGCAATAAAGCAATACAAAGGAATTAAAGATGATGTTTGGAAATTAAGGAGCAAAAATATATTTACTCACATGTTCATCTCCTGCTCTTGACTCCATGCTTATCTGTGTAGAAAATGCTCTAGAATCTCAAAAAATGATCCTAGAGTTAAATAAAAGAATTTAATAAGGCTACATATACTATCAATGAACAGAAAATAAATATCACTAAGATAGCAGCAAAACAATGAAATACTTAGGGCTACATCTAACAAAAATGTGTAAGATCTATACTTTAAAAACTATAAAATACTGCCGAGAGATTTTAAATAATAGCTAAATGAATGATGGACAGTAATGTTGTCATGGATCCAAAAGAACACTATCAAGATGTGAGTTCTTCCTAGATGTATCTCTAGAATTAATGTAATCCAAATGAAAATTCCAGTAATATTTTCGGTAGAAATTTCTTTAAGTTGTTTCTAAAATTCATATTAATGTGCAGAGGCACTAGAATAGCCAAAAGGGTTTTGAAAAAGATAAAGTTGGAGGACTTACACATTCTGATTTCAAGATGCAATAGAATATAACATTAGAGTCAAGGCTAAAAATTATATCAATAGGTATATCAGAAATAGAGTTGCACATAAATAGTTAATTGACTTATTTTTGACAGAGGTGAAAAGGCAATTCCAAAGATAATCTTTCAACAAACGATGCTGGAACATTTGAATATCCATATGAACAAATACAAAATTGAACCATGTACATAAATAAAGTCAAAATGGATCACAGAACTAAATATAAAATGTGAAAAAAATAGAAAATAATTATAGGGTGCAATCTTAGTGACCACTAGAAGAATTACAAAGGGTTAGGAGGAAACTTTTGGGAGTGGTATCTGTCTAATCTATTGTTATCTATCTATCATCTATATTCATGATCTTGATTAGATTATAGTGGTGATTCTGTGGTATGTTCATGTCAGTGCATACAAAATTGTACATTTTAAGTATGTGTAGTTAATTTTTTCAGTTATACCTCAATACAACTTCAAAAAATACATGGACAGACTTTTTCATGTAATTACAAATTAATTGAAAGATTAACCATGAAGCTTGGCAGTGAGTATCCTTGCTTTGGAGTAAGCAAATAAAAATAGGTATTTCTTTTCTTAAGGGCCAAATAATAATATTAATAGCTAACACATATTACTTAACATATGTCAGGAACTATGCTACATGATTTATATGTTGCCATTTAAGACTTTATATAGAATTTAGGCAAAGAAAGTTTCAGCAATTTGTCCGAAGCTATTGAGTTAGTTTTTGACAGATGTGGCATTTCATACCTAGGTATTTTTGATTATAGATTCTATGTCCTAAAAAAACACCCTAAATTGTTTTTCTAAAATGAAGCCTTCTTTAATGATAAGAATGGTACGTATTTTATCAGTTTCCCCCAATCAAGTAAATTAACAGACTCTTGTAAAAACAAATGAAATTGACTGGATTTTGAAATTAGATTATCCCTCTTTTCTAATATAATTTAAGAAATTATGGATCAAATTTCTTTGTTATCACAGGTGATATATGCAAATGTTTTAACTGCCAAAAATTGACCATATCCAAATGGGTTTAATGAGAATCCGAATAAACAAGAGTAAGCATCCATTGTCCCTTTCAAAGTACTAGAAAAAGTAGAGGATTTGAGCTGTCATGTGAATTGGTTGACAACTCTTTGACATGTATTTCAGCATTTCCTCTAAGTACCTGTTTAAATTTACATATGCCTTACAGAAATTTCTGACTGCACGGAATTTGGATTAAGAAGGCCAGTTTTCCAGCAGTGACTTGTATATATCGCAAATCAAGTTTGGTTTTTTTTCCAAATACCATCTCAATAAACTTCTCTCTGTCAGACGGGTTCGGTCTAAGGGAAATCCTAAGGGAAATCCATGAAGTTGCTAACAAGAGGGTATCAGACATTGTGAGATAATGTGTTTCTTGGTTTATTTTATTTTCTCATGTTAATTTTGATTATCTGGCAAAGATTACTCTAAAAAGCCAAGCAGTTTAAGCATCAATCATTAAGAGGATGGAGCTGTTGATTTATTTGCTAGTAGTGTATTGGACATATAGACCCTAGTCACTTGCCATTTTTCATGTATTGTCTCATTTAATCTTTATAACAACTGCATATAAAGAAACTAAATTTTTGGAAGGTTAAGTAAATTACCCAAGACAATAGAGCATAGAGGAAAAAGATCTGGATCCATGAATATCTGACTCTAGGACTCTTAAAGAGTTATTTATACATCTTTTGCTTTTTTTATCTAAGACTTTTTTGTTGGTTATAAAAATATATATTAATGATTTTTCATCTTATTCTACCTTTTTGCTAGAAACTGCCATTTTTTTTAATTAAATGCAAGAAGAATCATAAACAAATGACCACACAGTAATTTTAATACACCCTTTTCTATTAAGTTGGTCTTTCCTAAGAAACTTTTGCATGACTTGTTATAGATCTGAAGGCTGAAGCTGAATTGGATTTGGTTAGAGAATTTAATTTGGAAGTAAATCCTGTACTTCCTTCTACTCTCATCCACTGACTCTTAGGTAAAGAAGGAGTTGAATTCCTGAAAGACATATTAATGGAATTAAGAATTGAGATTATTTGGTAAAATAAGTCAAATAATGAGAACTCACTGAATTTTAAAAAATTGAGAGGGGGGGAAAGTAATTTTCTTTTGAAAATTGAAAAGCTTGAATACTTAAAGTTGATATTTTAACATCTATTTTTATGAAAGAAATGTTTTAGGTAACATCATTGTTTATCATCATTTAGTGATGATACATTTTTTTTCACTTCAGAAGGATTTCTGAAGTATATATCATATCCTTATATAGGCTAAGCTCTATATAAAATCCAAAGACAAAAAAGGAGAAAATGACCTGATAGTTAACAGATGCCTGAGTCTCCGTTGGCAAAGGACTTTGCGTGTTGCTCTGCTGGTCTTTAAAAGCTCTATGTACAGCACTTGTTCTCACACTTTCCCAGTTCAGTTTCTTAGATCATCTCCAGCCTGTGACACACTCTTCCTGCTTAGAAATAATCAAACTAAGTCAAGACATAAACTATTAAGTAAAAGGACAGGACATTTTCTTTCAGATATCTGAGGCTTTTATACAGGGGTCACTTTCAGAAAATGAAGCTAATGTTCTAATTAACTCCTAATTTATGGGGAAAGGCCCAAGAGTCATTTGACAATAACTGAAGACACCACTGTCTGAATGCGGGTTGTGGGAAACAGCAGCAGTGCATAGAACAGCCAGTGACTTCTTTCGCAGAAACACCAGCAGTGTTCCCATTAGGAGAACACTGTATGCTGGAACCGTTTCAGAGCGTTCTTACCGTCATGTTCATGTTGAGGACAAATTTCTGTGAATTACTATTATGCTCATAACATACATCTGTAAAGAGCTCAGTGCAACTCTGCTTAGCTATATTTGAAACCCAATCTTTATATGAAGAGAATGAAAACTTCTCTTTCCAATCCCAGTTTCCTCACCTGTCTAACTTGATATATAAAGCTGCTGAATTGTCTAACCTCTCTATTCAAAGTAGGAAAGTAGCAAATACATCATTCTTTCTTTCCAAATCAGTGTTTTAAATGGAAATAATCTGGATTCCTTTGAAATATTTTATTTCAGCAAGTGTGCCTCTGAATCCTTAGTGAATTAAGAGTTGTATGTTTTTATTCTTGACCACCTCTTTTCCTTTGGCCCTGCTGCTCCTGAGCTCTAGCATTGAAAACAGAACCTTGTGTTCAGAAAACCCTGCACATTTATTGGCCTTGAAAGTATGCAACACATCTAACCACATAATTGAAAATAATAAGGCCACAATAAATGGGATGGCCCCAGGGTAAAATACCCAAGGGATTCAATTGGTGTCACTTTGCATCAATGTCCATGCATCATGGTAATTGAGGTAACATAACCAATTACACATTTTAATTAGAGTTCTAAGAACTTGAGAAAATTTGCAATTATGAGACAGCTTACTTTAAAAAGGAAGGATAGAAAGAATGAAAGAAAAGGGGAGAAATACAATAAGTTACCCCAGCTTGTTTCTTGTAATCAGAGGTTACATAAAATTGTTTTGTGAGTCTTCTTTATTCTTTATGCTTCTTCTCTCTCTCAATCTTATTTTTTGGTGATGCATTTTGAGAAGCCAGTATTTTTAAATGCTGTTTATGACAAAAGTAACAGCATCCCTATTCTAATATGACTCATGATGATTTTAGAAATTTATGACCGAAAATATTCTCTAGAATGTGATCTTGGCTTATAATTTCATTCCCCATGTTTCTCATCATGGTAACTTGGGGATCAATTCAAGTTAAATTAGTGTCAGAACACAGTGATACATCGTTAGATTACATATTTCTCTGGCTCTGGTTGCTAAACAAAAATAGACCTTGATTCCACCCCCTTCAAAAAAATTTAAAAGCAGAGAGAATTACTGCATTTAGAAAATAATTTTGACTTGTGGCAATTATTTTTATAAGGCTAGAGTTTAAGTGAAAAACCTCCTGTAAAATTTTAGTGCTGCTACATAATCAAGTAATTATGTAATTACTTGTACTTAATTACTTACAAGAGAGATGGTTGTTAAAAAATCTTTATACATGTCAAAAACAGCTTTCTTCTTTGGAGTATTTCTAGTCAAGCTTCAAATACCCTAAAGCACATTTAAAACTAATCTATGATAAATATATCTTTCATAAATTATTACCATTTTTCCTCAAACATATGGAAGTGCATTTTATGCAGCTCTGTATGCCCTCCCTACTGTGTCCATGCAAAATAGCCAAAAAGAACTTAAAAAAGGGAGGGAGGGAGAAAGGAATGACTAAGAAAAGAAATTATTTTAAATTACAGGTGGAGAGCTTGATATGAAATATAAGGCATGCATCATTAAAGTGAAGATTTCCAGTAGACAAAGTAAATTTTCAATAGAAGTTGAGGAATTTCTTTTCCTTTAGTATTGCAATAGAATGTAGTGACCAAGAGCTTACACCAGACACTGCAATTTAGTAGCCCTGTGATGTTGCCTCAATTTCTTCACTTGTAAGATACAGATAACTGTAGCATCTACTTCATGTTATGGGAGATTTCAGTGAATTAATAGGTGAAATTATTCTCTGAACAATTATGTTTAGAGAGTCAATAAATGAGAACTGTTATTATTTATATTATCACAAGCCATTCTTATTTATTTTTGTAATTCTCTAGAAATAAATATTTGCCTGGCATAGTAGGCAATTAATGTGGTTTTACTTAATAAATACATGAAAAAATGAAAGATGGGTAGTTGACGAAATCCTGTCATTAGTGATAGATTCCATGATTAACATAACCTCCCATTATTATCCTTTCTTTTAATTCTACTCAGAATTAGTCAAAGTTAAACCAGTTGAATTAATTGTAGACAAACCCTTGTCAAGCACTAGTTTATTTTAATTGTAGACAAACCCTTCTCAAGCACTTCTCCTATTTTCAGTTCCATTGAATTTGGTTCTAATTTTTATTTATTCTGCTTGCTTTAGCCTTAAATTACTCTTTTCTTCAGTTTCCTAAGATGGAAGCTTAGATTACTGATTTTCAGTTCTCCTTTTCTAATGTGTGATTTTATGCTATGAATTTCCCTATAAGCACTACTTTTGCTGCAGATCACAAATCTTGACACATTATATTTTTATTTTTACTTAGTACAAAATATTTAAAACTTATTTTGATGTTTCTATTTTAACCTGGTTGCTATTATCAAAGGCATTGTTTAATCTCCAAATATCTGGGGACTTTCCAGCTATCTTTCTGTTTACTGGTTTCTAATAATTCCCGTGAGGTCTAAGAACACATTGTATGATTCATATTTTACAAATTTTAAAGTGTGTTTTGTGACTCAGAATGTGGTATGTCTTAGTGAATGTTTAATGTGAATTTCAGAAAATTACGTGTTCTACTGTTATTGACGAATATTCTATAAATTAGATTATCAATATTCTATAAATTAGATCCAGTTGGTTGATAGTATTTTTTCAGTTCATCTGTAGCCTTCTTTACTCTTTTTCTGCCTGATACTGATTACTGAGAGAATATTGTTTAATCCATCAATTGTTGAAGAGTGGAGAGAACCAGGAAATTTCTCCACTGCAATTCAACTGTAATAGTAGATTTGCTATTTTTTCTTGAACTTCTGTTTTTTTTTGCCTCACATATTGTGATGTTCTGTTGTTAAACACACCTTTAGGATTGTTATGCCCTATTGGAAGATTGGTCCCTGTATTACTAGGTAATTCCCCTCTTTATCCCTGATAGTTTCCCCTTTTTGTTTGGAATTTATATAATACTCAAACTTTCTTTTTATGAATGTTAGCACTGTATCTCTTTCTCTAGTCTTTTATATTTTAAGCCTTTGTATTTAAAGCAGGATTCTGCAGACTGAGAACAAGAAAACAAAAGAACAAGACTATCTTGTTCTTTCATCTACTTTGAAGATCTCTACCTTTTAATTACAGAATTAAGACCATTCACATTTAAATGATTATTAATATGATAGGATTAATATTGATCATGCATGTAATTATTTCTATCCTTTACATTTGCGCTTTGTTTCTTCCCCCCTCTTTTTCTGCTTTCTTTGATTTTAATGGATCATTTTATATAATTCCATTTTTAATTTTCTTTTATCATATCAATTATACTTCTTTCTAAAAAATCCTAAGTGGTTTTCCTAGAACTTGCAGCATGTATTTTAAAGTAATCTAACCTGCCTTCAAATAGAATTATACAATCTCACATGTATAGTTCAGATAATTTATAGCAGATTATTCTCAGTTCCTCCCTTCCATCCCTATGGTATTGTTATTATTAATTTTTCAAAGTATTGTTACTACATAAACATTATCTTTTAGATCAGTTAAGAGTAAGGTAAATGAAAGATTTTACTTTATCTTTATTCCTTCTCTAACACTTTTTTTTTGTTGATTCAAGTTTCTGACCTATGCACTTTCCATCTCCCTGAAGAGCTTCTTTTAACATTTCTTGCAGATCATATCTGCTGACAATGAATCCATTCAGTTTTTGTTTGTCTAAGAAAGTATTTCTCCTTCACTTTGAAGGAGAGTTTTTAGAGCATAGAATTATAGGTCAGTGGTTTTTTCTTTTGGCAATTTAAATATTTCACTCTAATCTCCTCTGGCTTGCATGGTTTCTGATGTGTTCACTGTAAGTCTTGTCATTTTTCTTCTATATATGAGGTATTTTCCATCCTGACTTCTTTCAAGATTTTCTTTCTATCTTTGGTTTTCTGCATTTGGGACATAATATGCCTAGGTGTAGATATTTTTGTGTTTGTCTTGCTTCCTGGTCCTGGGGTTTGGTATTATTTTTCATTAATTTTGGCATAATCTTTTCTTCACCTCAATAACCTTTGTCTTCCACATTTTTCTTTTTGGTATTTCAGCTATACATACACACTACATATGTTATACTCTTTGAAATTGTCCAAAAGTTCTTGGGTATTTCACTTTTTTTTTTTTGTCAGTTTTTTCTCTTTGCATTTCAGTTTGGAATGCTTTATTGACCTATTTTCAAGTTTTTTGATTTTTACCTTGGTCATATCCAGTGTATTAAGGAATCTATCAAAAACATTCTTAACTTCCTTTGTAGTGTTTTATATTTCTGACTTTTTCTTTTGATTCATTCTTAAGTTCCTATATCTCTGCTTACATTATAAATCTATTTTTGCACGCTGTCTTCTTTTTCCATTATATCCCTTACTACGTTAACCATGGTTATTAAAATGTTTGTTTGTTAATTCCAAAATCAGTGTTATATCTGAGTCTGATTTTGACACTTGCTTTGTCTCTTCAGATTGTGATTTTTTTTATTGCTTTTTAGTGTGCCTTCTATTTTTTTTTTTTTTTTTGAAACTGGACTTTATGTGCCAGGTAATTAGAACTGAGGTAAATAGGCCTGCAGTATAAAGTCTCATGTTAACCTGGCTAGGAGTTGAACTGTATTTCATATTTACCATGCTAAATTTTAAATTCATTTGGTGTCCTTGTCTTGTCTGCTCTATTGCCTTTGAGGTTTCCCAAGAATTTTTCCTAATTTGTCTTGCAGTTCTTTTAACTCAAATCCATTATTATACTGGAACTTTGTGGGTGTAGTGGTAATAAAAAGCAATAAAAGATCACAGTCTGAAGAGACAAAGCAAGTGTCAAAATCAGACTCAGATATAACACAGATTTTGGAGTCAACAAACAAATATTTTAATAACTATGGTTAACATAGTAAGGGGTGCAATGGAAAAAGGAGACAGCATACAATTTATTGAAATTACTGTTTAAGGGTTGTTACCAGTTTATATCTTCAGTAGCTTCTGCTCCAGGTAGTAGGTCTTGCCTTCTCTGGATTTATGTGTCTCTGCATATTCCAGTGTAACCATTTGCCCTGCAACCTCAGTTTCTGGTAATACCAAAAAAAGTCATTAGTTTCGGTTTAATTTTTCCTTCTTTTGAGGGCAGGAGTAACAACTTCTAAAGGTCTTTGCCTGTCAGAGCTAAAATCAGAAATCCTCAGCACTAGTTGAAATGAAATTTTCTGACCCAAACTAGGGCTCCACAGCTTAGCACTAGATGCAAAAGAGTGGCAAAGCTGGATAAGACTACTTTGTGTAAATAGAGGAGAACTCTAAGATTCAGCATCAAGGTTAAGCAGACCTAAGAATTCAGTTCTGAGGAATTTGTTGAAATTTAAGACTAAAGCATAGGGATTATAAACTCAAAGAACCCAAGGGGGATGAGAGTGACTCTAGAAAGAGGAAAGACCTTTTTAATAGAGAATTGGAAGAAATGGAACTGTTAATGGTGCAAATGGGTTTTGGCTTGAATGTAGTCTCACATTTCTCTTAGTAATTTTTATGTGAAAACTGATGAAAAGCTGTTCTCTCATTTTTCACTTCTGACTATTCTGATTCTAGTTCACTCCTATTGCTATAGTCTGATGACTAGAGCAGACTCCTTGCTAGTGTACTTATTTCTAAGTCTACACGTATTTCCAGCCTACACAGATACAGCCGTATGTCTTAAATGATGTAATGCTGTTTTAATGACATTATCCCACTGAACAGGGGTTTATTGTAGTTCTATTGTAGGCTGGCCCTACTATAACTACATTTGCCCTTTGTTCAATAATTATCCATCGGGTGGTTTCTAAACATATATATATATATATATATATATATATATATATATATATATATATATATGTGAGAGAGAGAGAATAGGATATGATCAAGTGAGTCACAAAATGATAAATACAAATTGTTACTAAACCCATGAATAAATATCCAATCTAACTAATATTGAAAGACAAGTCACACAGTTTGTCACTATTTCTTTATCCATCAAAAAGAGAAAAAATAATGACAAATCTCATTGTTAGAAAGGTTAGAATGGTTGCAAACTGGCATAATCACTATTTAAAAACTGTTCACAGTCTTTGGTGTAGTCATTTTGAATTTACTCCAGAAAAATAATTTGAGTTACTTATATGAAAATGTCTATTATTTGCAAAACCAAACATAATTGGAAATAATATAAATTTCTTATTAAATGTATTTTAAGTAAACATTTAAGTAAATTGATAGACTTTTAAATCATTAAAAATCACGTTTTTCAGAAGTTATCTCAAACTGAAAGATTATTTACAATACAATGCAAAATAAAAAAAAGGATATACAAATAATGCTGATCTTATGATGGAAACACAGTTATGATCCTGATTTTATGTTTGCATATATATACATATAAGACATATATATACACACTTATATATAACATATACATATATTATTAATCAAATTGTTCTTTATTTTTTCTGGGTTAATATCTTTTTATAGCAAATGCATTGTTTTATAGATTAAAATTCTTCTAAAATTCCTACCTACCCCTTAGAATTCAGCTTAAATACTCCTCTTCCCAAATTTCTCTCTGACTACTCTTGTCCATATTGATATTTCATATTTCTCTGTTCATCCTCTCTACCTCTATTCAGTCTGGATACTCTTTTCTTCATTCTACTCTTTATCTCTAGGAAATCTCACCCATGCCCATAGCTTTAGTAAATACATGCTTAGTGTCATTCCTAGGTTTTTGGAAACTTTAAGTGAAACTATGTATAACTAATGATCCTTGAAAACTGTCATGTCATTCAACAGTATTGTTTCTCTTATTATAAAGAAATTACATTATTCAAGAATCTGCTGTATTCCTCTAAGTTCCAGACGCAGGTTCCTGATCTTCCTTGTCAAATCAACCTCCAATATTCTGGATCTCGTTAAAAAAACACCATAATCTCTTCAGTATGCAAAGTCAAGGAACATGGGTCATCCTTAACATTTCATTCATTCTTAGCTTGTATCGTTCAATTCATTAGCTTATATAGTTTTTCCTAACTATATACCTGCCTGGTCCAAGCTATCAGTATTTCTCATAAAATGTTTGGGATACTGCCTGCATGAGAAAGTGTTCTATAAATATCAGTTATTGTTCTTGTTCTTAAGTGCAGTTACAGTGGCCTCTAACATTGTCTTCCCCACAGTGACTTTTGCCCTCTTTCCAGGCTGTTCTCTACCTCACAGCTTGAGTTATCTTTGAAAAACACTAATCTGATCACACCACCTTGCCTGCTTCTCCTGACTTATTTCCAGACACACTGCTTGCCCTCGAGTACAGCATGTTTCCTATAACTGAAAACCTTGTTCCTTCTGCCTTTACCATTTACCCAACTCTGAGTTTCTCCCCCACAAATTCTTATTTTCCTTTAGAAGTCAGCTCAAGATATACTTACTCAGATAAGCTTTTCTTGATTTACTAAAATAGACCAAATCCTCTTATATTTTATCACAGATTATAATCTCACTCCTTCTGATTAAGACGAAACCTTGTGTGCTTTATTCAGTACTGGGCATTTATTAAATAAATGTTGAATAAATTTGCTGAATACATATTCACTGAATAAATGAGTTAGTGAATGAACAAATTTGCCCATAAAATTCATATTAACTTGCTTTAGTCTTCTTGTTTTTTCAGCCTGTATCAGTCTTCTATTAATTTAGTCTTCATCGACCTGCCCACCTTGTCATGTATTAATGTTTTTTCCTTTCCAGCCAAAGAAACCTCTAGTTACATTTAGCAAGAATCAGTTACATTTGAGTTAAGATATTGAAACGCTTATCTGTTGTGGTATATAGGGATAGGGGGCGGGAAAGAAGGGGAACCAAGGATGGGTAATGAGAGAAGTCCAGACTTATTGCCTTGTAAAAGCATCTCCTCCTCTTTCCTTCAAAGTATGCAGGTCTATATTAGCATTTTCTATTTGTCAGGACTTGAAAAAGGTTGGAAAGCACAGGTCTAGAAATAATAAGTATTAAGCCTCAGTACCAACCCACTGATCATGAAGCAATAAGTACATTTAAATTTTGATTGAAGAGAAAATATTTAAGTGGAAATGCCACTGGAGTCAAATAATTTTTTATTTTGCTATAGGAAGATGTACTTTTCTTTTTGTTCAGTTCTAATAATTTAGGTCTGTTGTTTCACTTAAATTGTGTTTATAATTTTTTCAACATACAGATGACTATGTTTAATGAATTTCAAAGAAAACTTCTATATTTAGTCATACCAAGATTAAAATTGAAATGCTAATTTTGAAAAAGTGAATTTTTGCATATAAGAATGTAGCAGTACAAAATAGCACAGGTAGGACTACAGGCCAAAATCTTAAAACCAAAGCTATTTTAATATAGATTAAATAGTCTTCCCATAGCTGTAATACCATTAGTGGTCTCTGCTAATTATGCAAGTATTGGATTCTGAATATTTAATCTGTTTTCAAAAATGGTTTGTTGTCTGATTTCATCAGGTTATGAAATTGAAAGAAGCTGAGCCTATATATGGATAACCTAATACTCCTTCAATACTCACTATAAACTCAGCATTGTTCTGAGATTTGCCTACATAGAGTATGGTACAGAATATGATTATCACTCAAGGAATTTTCACATTATTTGGAGTAATACTAATATTGACATAGAAAGACAATAATTATTCCAATCTCTGTTTTGCATGAAAATGACAGTATCAATTACAGAACTAAATATAACACTGCAAGATACTTGATGGGTGAATATATGCTCAGTTCACCTTCATATCAGCTCAGCTCATTTCTTAGGCAATTCTGTGTAGTAAATATAAAGTGGACATTTGTTGAATGGTTCAGCAAATGATAATACTAAATTGTATGGTTCTATCACCAAATGTAAGAACAAAATTGGAGAAAATTCCTGAGGGCTGAGTCTCAAGAGAAATATTTATAGAAGAGTTTTAAGACTGAATTTTGAGAGATTTGGTGAGAGCAATGGAAACCACATTCATTCATTTATTTTAAAAATATTTATTGAATATTTCCTATGAACAGAGGTATGGTGACCCCGTGTGAACAGAGAATATTCATGAGACAGTTACTATAGTGAAGGTCAGGTTTAGAGGAGCATTAAGATTAAATTTCACTTATTTTTACGTTACCAGATTATAGAATGCCTTAAAAGTCATTCAGAATAATTTAAAAGGAAAATCAAAATCCATTGAAATTTAAAAAATTTTATTTTTAATGAGAGGAGTAATACAATGAAAGAAATTATTTGAGGAAGGTTGGTTTAAAAGTGGTGTGTAGGATAAGCCTCAACACATTGTTGTCCCTTTTGTTTTAAGTCTATGAATAGACTTTTCACAAACTTTCTTTGGTATCCATGAGAAGGTTTGGTTGCCCTTTTAATAAAGAGGTCTTCTGCTGTATCTAACCTACTTTTTCTTGCTGTAATGTAATTCCATTTCTTGAGTTTAGAGTTGTGGAAATGTAGAACTTTTCCATTGTACTTGTCATAGTAATTTTTCAAATGCAATAGAAAGTAAATCCCCATATAGCCTTTTCCTCTCTTGGTAAAACAACAATTCTCTCGCTCTTTCTCAAATATTTCTTTGTTTTTATAATTAAACAAGAGTAGGCATGACAATTATTTCTAAAAATTGAAGTGTTAGAAGTTCCTAAAATAATCCCACTCTAAAGGAAGTTTTTGCCTATGAATATCAGCACTACCCAAAGCAGTTTAAATTTTTTTAATTTGGTGGAAGCTAAAATGTCTTGCATGCTCTTTATTCCTCACCCTATCACCGTCATCATCATCATCATCATCATCATCATCATCATCATCATCATCATTTGTTAAGTGTTACTTAGCTTTTCGTATAACTCTTGTCATCCCCAAGGACTAGAAAAGGAATTATAACAATAAATATCCAGAGAGATAGATGTACCTTCCTATATATCAAACTACGGACAGAAAGGATCAACCAATCTGTAGCAATCAGCACATACAGCAATGAGGAGAGAAAATATGTTAGCTGAAGCCTCCATTCAAGTCCTATTCACTAGACAGTGCTTCCTGAGGTGCTTTAATGGGTCCATATGGATTACAGGGCTCCCTAACCAAAGATTCCGTTCCTGGAACTAAAATTTGCCAAACGAAAATGGTCTAGAGTAGAAAAAGGGCTAGATAGGAATTCAGTTGTCTGTGTATTTTAAAGGTTGTTCCCGCAAGGTCACTAACTCACTTCATCCATGCTGATGTAAATTAGAATTGGTTTTAAGACCAGACAAAAGCACAGAATATTAGGGGGACCCAGAATACCCCAGGCCTGTTTTGTTCCTTTCTTGTTTTACAGTCTGAAAAAACCCACTTCAAATAAGGAAGGAAGTCCAATTTTCAAAACACAATTCCTCCATTTTTTTTTTTTCTTTCTGCATGGCACTCTTACAGTAGCAGTGGTAAAATAAACAACTATGTGTTGGATTTTGTTTCTCTTTATCTATATGACATTTGTGTCATCACCGTAGCTCTAATCCATATTCAGGTCTTCATGTTTGGTGTGCAGTAATATGTAAATTATCTCGCCAGCTGCATGGAGCAGTGTTTGTTTATTCTATTTCTTTTGGCACTGCACAGAACTGAATTTCTGCCAAAATACGGCTGCTTCAGGGAGCACTAATGCTCCAGGAGGAAGTTTTGAAAGAAAACGCACATCATAAGTCTTCACTCCGTGAAGCAGCAAAATCAAAACAAAGTTTCTGTTTACTAAAATATCGGTATTATGAATGTAAAATAATGTATTTGTTAAACTATAATGAGCCCGCTGCCCATCTTCAGTATGCTCAGTGTATGTGGAATTTGGAAAGAAGGACACAATGCTGAGAAAGCTGGTGCATTTTTATTCTTGGAAAGAAAGTAAGTGAAATGAAGCAGACAACATCTAGAAGTTTAAGAGGGAAAGAAATATTTTAACATGCATATTAATCTCTGGAAACACATGGCATTTACATGCATTTAAATGTGGACAGCTGTGGTGTTTAAGTGTTAAAAAATTTCATTAATGATGCATAGAGCTATCTACTTCTGTTGGCAGGCCTTTCAGTCTTCAATCTGACACTTCCTTTTTTATCCAGCAAGCTAATTTCCCCTCTTTTGTGAGGAGTAACTGTTTTCACACTACTGCTTACCCAGCCAGCCTCCTTATTGTTTCATGGTTAATTATCTTCTTCAGCTTCGCCTTCCCAGGAAGGGAGCAAGACTGTTCCTCCCCAGCACTAATGCAAGTGCTGGCTTTTATGGGTACACTGTGTAAATAAACGTGGGGTCTGATCAGGCAACATAATAACTGAGTTCCTAAAGTTTATGGAGTCACAGCTCCTCTAGTGACTTTACTAAATAATGAGGGAAAATGATTAACTTGGTGGGAGGAAGGACTTGAATTTTAGTGAAAAAATAAAGCCTTTTGTAGCTTAGTATGGAAACTACCTGCAGATAAACATAATGGATCCTTGCTTATCCAAACCTTCCTCATGCTTCTTAATAGCAGCGGTGACATTTGCCCAGAGGATATCTTGCATATTGTAGGCCTCTGAAAATATTGTTTTATTTTATTTTTTTGAAGATAGAGATCACGTGGTATTATATTTCCCTTATTACTTGCTATTTATTAAGAAAGAAAACAAGCAGTTCCATGCGTTGTGTAGTTGAAATAGGCACTAACAGCCAACTAAAGCATAGACAGCAGCTCCATTGTCAAGTGGAGTACCTCAGGTAGGTGCGTTCAGTGAGTCTGACCCAGGTGATTAACTCTACTGTCCAATCAGTGTCCTGCCTCCCTGGGCTATAAACTCAGCATATTCTCTTTGTTGCCAGGATCCATTTCAAAAATGTTTGGGGTCTGTAGTAATTTTTTTTTCATTACAAATATTTTATGATGATTCTAAAACTCTAGTCTTGCTTATTTTAACCAAGAAGGTGGGCTTATGTTTTGAGATCATTTTTCTTTTAGAATGAAATATTCATTTGATTTGAGAACCTTTGTATGGGGTTATAGTTGGAATTAAGGTCCTGACATTTAAAAAGCTCTCAAGAGCTTCCTTCATGAGAGCCCAGGATCAGAGTTTCTGTTCCAGTCAAAACTGGGCTTATAATTGTGTTTTATTTTTTTTTTATTTAACAAATAATGTATTGAAGGGACATTACATCATTGTATCATATAGGTTTAAGATGTGCATCTTTGTAAATCAACTTCTGTATATAATATATTATTTACCACCAATAGTCCCCTTCTATCCTTTGAATCAGATCTAGGATCCTTAGTATTTTTCCCTTGTGTTCTCAAAAGAAAATCCCTCATTCTACAATTTCAGTATGTCTGAGGACTCTAGGAATCAGAAGTACAAAATTTCTTGGAAACTTTCTTCAAAAACATTTATTCTAAGAAAATTCATTCTGCAAGTTTAAGCATCTTTTCCAGCATCAGGTGTAACTTGTATGCTCACCTAACATTTATAAGGAAGAATGGTGCTAGATCAGGAGAGGTGCTCTAGCAATTCTGTGACTTTTTAGTCTTCCCTAAGTCTAAAAGAAATTGTTTTTAAGGAAAGCCATTTTTAAGATGTAAATAAAATAAAATAAAGTAAAATGTAGAGACAAAGGCTTAGTCATCTTAAGAAAACAAACCATAGCTGACCTGTCTATTACTATCCTGGACCAATCAGATGATAAACGGAGAAAAGTAAAACAAGTTTGATTAAGTAGGAGAGAGGAGATGGAAAATGATGAAAATTATACTCTTTTCAGATTTGCTCAATTTGCTTATCCAAATTTGCCAACATTTTATTCACTTTTCTCTCTGAATGATAAGTTGTAATCTTAGTCTTTAAAGAAAAAAACTGCTCAGTTTATCTCAGGGGAGCAAACTATTAAGAACTGTAATAATACAATGTTGGCTCCTAATGTGTACCCTTGAGAGTAAAGACAAAAAATTCTCTCCCTGTGAAGGGCACAGATCCTTAAAATGGGCTAATTCTTTATCTGATGTTTGACTTTACAGGCAGATGTCATGCCGCAAATCTTGTACACCTAAAATTCAGTCTGAACGTTGGGAACCCAAGTATACATCAAAGAAAAGCTCACATGTTAGTGAATTGCACTTGTTTTCAGGATTATTCACCTCTGCTTTAGTACCAAGATGTTTCGTTGGTTTTAATAATTGCAGGTTTTTATTAACAATGATGATTATCAAAGAAAGGAGAAGGGTGTATTTTTGCTATTGCAAAGATGAGACAAATATTACAACTAGGGGTAGAAAACACAAATTTGTGTCAACTCCTGACAGTCAAAAGGCAAACACCAAATAGAACTGCCAGAAAAGTGT
This sequence comes from Solenodon paradoxus, assembly GCA_004363575.1. Taxonomy (NCBI): domain Eukaryota; kingdom Metazoa; phylum Chordata; class Mammalia; order Eulipotyphla; family Solenodontidae; genus Solenodon; species Solenodon paradoxus. The sequence continues at coordinate 125,586 of RJWH01002293.1, forward strand.
TATTATTATGGGAAAAATCATTTATACGATTTGGCAGGCAGGTCTGTCCTTGCCGTCCATGTAGGTACACCATGCGGTAGAAGGAAGAAAACGCCAACATTTTATCTTAGTTGGGTTTTCACAACTTCATTGAGGTGATTTTCTGTGTATACGCTTCCTTTTTGTTGTTGTTGTTTCAGTGCTACATGATACTGAAGAGATCAAATAAAGAAATTCCTTTTATTTAAAAATTTCCTTCCCCGGTTTTTTTAATTCATTTGTAAACAATCCTAAATTTAAGTGCTTTCTTGAAACTCTAGGGGAAATTTTCAGGAAAACACAGAATAGTGACTAAGAAGGGAAAAATACATTACTTTTTCCATTTGGTCTGTTCTGAGTAGAATAAAAATTTCATTGTTTCATTAATGCAACAGTAATAACAAAAAGTAATATATTTGCCGGGGAAAGTTGTTTTTTTCTAGTTACTTCTAGCAGAACATCCAGAGTTAGCTGGAAAAGAAACTTTTCCTATGTGGATAATAAACAAATATTACTAATTAACTCGTTTAAGAAAAACATAGTTTGTGCAGGACATTCTTATGATGCCACCTTTGATAGTACTAACACAGGTTGCTGCATCTAAGAGTTATCTAGACATTATGACAATATCTAAATTTCTTTAAATTATTGGCACAAATATATTGCCTCTTAATATAAAGGAAAGAATGAAGTGCTTATATTTTGTGTACCCATTCTTCTATAGAATTCCTTCAGATTGCCTCATGATCGCCCTGTCCATAAATTTCTCGGCAGTCTAAACTTATTCTTCACTCAAAGTCAAATTCAAAAGTATTAAATAGTATTTCTGTTTCTTTGTTTTGGATTTTTTTTTTTAAGAAAAAGTTCTGGCAAGAATGGGGAAGGAGTAGGCAGGCAGGACCAGAGAGGAGGAAGAAACACCGTGTTCTTATTTAGCTGTTCATCTTGGCTATTCCCCCGGCCCTGGCTCTTAAACCCAGGACTTTGATGTATGTGGACTGTGTCCATGGTGTACAAGACCATTAAGCCACTGGGACACACCGTTTGTTTTTTTTAATACACATAGAATCAGGGTGGTCTACTGTTTCTGAAATTTGAGGGAAGAGGTATTAGGACACTTGAAGAGCTTCCTGTACATTATGTGGCCTTCAGGTCTCTCCCTTTCTGTTCTCCTAAGACTGGTGTAGAGGACGGGAAAATTATGGAGCAGAACCTGGCAAAACCAGGTTCCCAATTTTACCATGGAACTAGGGTTCTTTCAGGCCCATGTCCTCTCCCACCAGCCTCTAAGATTTAACTTTCTTCTTGTTAATTTAGTGTCTTTTCCTCACCTCCTATTCTAATTATCTTCTTTGCTCCTGTAGCACTCTTGGTCACCCACTACATTAAAAGTCTCTCCACAGCTAACAGTATATTATACCAGTCCTATTTGGATTTTGCTGCTGTGATTCCTTTGCTGGTTGCTCATCCCTCCTTTAATACCCACAGCGTCTATCCCATCTTCTTTTGCTTCTTACTGTTCCCTCTTCCTGCAGTGCTTCCCTCCACCAACTCTTTCTCTGAATTCTTTTCTCCTTGGTGTAGCCTACAGACCCTTCAAAATAATAGGTCATCAGATCTCATGTATCTAAAACCATGGCAGGGAAGTCTGTCGGGTAAATAGCAGCAGAGGCAGAACTGTAACAATCTGTCAAATGTAGCGGTCAGCTGAAGTGGATTTTATGAGGGGGTTTAGCATCAAGATAATCAAAGCAGGAGAAGAATGGGGTTCTAGAAGCTGTTATAGGAGAATCAAGTAAATGTTACAGAAGAATCAAGTAAAATAAGGCCTAAGGAAATTCAGTTGTACTGGGCGATAAAAAGTCACTGGTCGAAGAGGACTGTAATAAAATTATATTTTGATAACATGTACATAATTATAGAATTCAGAAATATCTGTGGTAATATTTTATAATCAAAATACTCAATAATTGAGTAACAAAGTTCTATTATATTAGTGTTACAAGTTCTGAAACTCAATTTTTTGCTTTTTTTTTTTTTTTTTTTTTAATTGAGGTAAAATTCACCATTTTAAAGTGAGCAGTTATTCACCGGCACTTGTTAGATCCACAGTGTTTTGTATCCATCACTTCTATCTGGTTCCAGAACATTTCATCACCCCAAAAGCAAACCCAGAACCATTAAGCAATTGTCCCCTATTTTCCCCTCTCTCTTTCAGCACCTGGCAACCACCAATTTTCATTCTGTGTCTATCGATTCACCTAGCTTCATAGAAATGAGGCCATACTATATATATGAATTTTTGTGTCGAGATGCTTCACCAAGTACATTATTTTTGAGGCTGCTTGCTTTTCTGAGGGATAGCATCTATGAGAAAGAAACTCCCCAGCTGGTTTTTCACAGCAGTGTTTAAACCCCAGACCTTTACCCAGATCCTTCAACAGTTCATGACACCATAGGCAACCCTTTCTTCCTTTAGTGCGTTCGGTTGTTCCTGAATAAATCATTATTATTATCATTTGAGAGCCTACTCTCTTGCAGACACTGTTCTAGATGCTGGGTCTCTGGTGGAGACAGGACCAACAGAGCCCCCCACCTTCAGGAGAGTTCATCTGGGAAGAAAAGTCCTGCTTACCAATACTGGTTTTTCCTTTTTCCCTGTTCCCCGTTGAGAATTAAGACAACTTTTACTATCATAAAACTTAGTTTAAAATAACATCTTCATTTTCAGTTATTTCAGAAATACCTGTATAGTCAAAACTAGGAAATAGGTCCATATTGGTTCTCATTTTAGTGAGATTTGTCAGATGACTTTGGGTTTTACCTGTCTGTTTTGAGTTTCTAATCAGCTTCTCCTTTTGGAAAAGAGCATCCACTAGAACAGTTTTTTATCATTAGTGTGAGATAGACTTTCAAAGCATTTTCTGATCTGAGACAAGTTTCTTTAACATTATTGTCAATCTGATAGTGAGCAGGATTTGATTGCTCTAATGTGTCAGTTGTGATACAATTTCACAGACAATGGACCTGCCTTTTACCAAAAGAGATTATTTTCAGGAAATAGAAAGTCCTTGAGCTATGGGCCTTGCTGAGGGCTGAACAGGTGTCTTTTCTCATTTAGTTATTCCAGCGGGATAAGCCCAGCCAGACATGCAAAGGCAAGCCCATTATTACTTTTACAGTGCTGTGGAAGTCAGGCACTTAACTGATGCTGATTTCGTTGAATTCTATGCATGTAGTTGTACTAAAGAGATTAGTCAACCAGCCACCAGACTTAAAGCAAACACTATTATAGTTATTTAACATTCAGCTGTACTACCCTTCTCTCACTTTATCACAGAGAATATATGCTGAGAGTTAATAGTCATGCTATCCCTGCTGTATGTCAAATTCTTTTCATGGGGCTTTACATACGTTGCCTCATGTACAGTTCCCAACAATCTCCTAGATAGATAACCACAATGTGCCATGAGTATCTGGGATACACAGATGATGGGATTGAGACATATACATGTGAAATAATTTGTCCAGAGTCACAGATTTAACATGTGAGGGGGTGGATTCAGGATTCAAACCCAGATTTATTTAAGCTTCTGCACCAAATCCTAAAATGGTAGATTAATCATGAACATTTTTCCTTTTCTATTTTCATTGATATATTTTCTTGCTAACTTCAAATATTTTCTATGCCCAAGAAAAGGCAGAGTACTACAAACCCTAGTTCTCATAAAGGCTGTTTTCCATTTTTTTGAGAACTAGCTATTTATTATTGTTGATGTTGTTTTCTTTAAATTTCTACCTAATTCTAATTTAGGAAAATAATTACACATATAAAGCTCAGATGATAGTAAATTTGGGAGGGGTGGTGTTGGGGAAAAATTCATGAAATTATCAAGTGAATATATGAAGATTGGAATTTCTCCTCATTTAAACTGATTCCTCCACCTTGGAAAAAAAAGAAACATATATTCTCCTTCCTGCCCATGACCTCCTAAATCCCTATGCATTCTGATTTTTACTATAGAATAGATATGCCTATCTTTATTCTAGTACTATTAATATTATCTATGTTTTTGTCATTTTTATTGATTTGTATATTTTTGTTGTAATTACATTTCTGCAGATAAATTTCTCCTCCCAGAACGTTGCATGTGGTGTTGCTCATTAAAATCTTGGATCCAAAATAAATAGGGGGAACACAGATTGCAAGACCTCCTAATGATTTTGCTCATTCTGAATAACAGAGGTTTGACTAGAACATTTAGCTTATTCTTGTCTTTTTGAGATTCTTTTATTTTTCAAAAGATGCAACTTTTAAAAAAAAATTAAAGAATCCACAGGGAGCTGTATCAGATCTTTCTCGTGTTGTTTTATAGAATGTCAGTTTCCTTCATCTCTACTCTTGAGTTGATAGTGTCTCTTATCTCTTATTAACGCCCACTATTTGGTGTGCCCTCAGGTGTTAAATCTGAGGCTCCAGCTAGTCCATCTAAAGCTCAAGGATTTGAATTCATAACTCAGGACCAGGGTGATCAACCAAAATGAACAAGTAACTAAATAAGTAAATGTTTTTTGCTTGTCTCTCTTTCTTCCTTCCTATCTGCCCACTTGCCTTGATACCTGTCTATTTCCTTCCTCTTTTTAAAAAAATCTGACTAAACACTCACTACTTAACCTAAAATTTTAAGGAAATCTAGAAATGCAGTTTTAACTGGAATAGCATAAAGATGGTATATTCATCCTATAGTTAAATAAGAATGCATTGTGATTTGAGGACGTGATGGGTAAGAGGGAGAAAAAAAAATATATCTCAAGACAGGGGAATCAGTTAGGTCTCTTGAGACTTAATTAAAGCCATGCTTCTATAGAAAGAAGTTATTTGTATAGATATTACTTGCTGCAACTGGAACTTAGTTCTATCATCATCATCTCCAGCCTCTTTTAGTAGATTACATGCTTCCCAGAATAAAAATAATATAATAAACTAGCATTTTTTTTTCTTGAGCACATCTGTAAAGATGTGTGTGTGATTGTTGTTCAGGTCCTTCATATCCAACTCCAACCAGCAATCCCCACATCAGCAAGCAATTCTTGGACACCAGCACCAACAGGTATCAGAGAATTCAACTCAATTCTGATGCTATCTGCCTGAATGTAGCATCAGATTTCAAAATTAGGGCTTTAGGGCTTAGTTACATTTACTTCAGATACTAGTTGCAAGCCCAGGCTTTTACCTGTGCTTATGATCAACCAGCTATAGATTAGAGGCTTGCAAGACCTCCTCCTCCTCCTTAGATTCAAGTGCTAGTAGCAAGTGCAGGTTATTAATTGACCTACTGGCTATAAATCAGGTTCTGAGGACACCCTCAGGTTTGTTTATCTTGCTAGAGCAGCTCTTAGAACTCAGGAAATCCATTTACTCACCAGATAATTACAAAAGATATAACTCAGGAACAAAAAGAAATGATGCATAGGGCAGTGTATGGGGGAAAAGCTCGGAGCGTCTATGTCCTCTCCAGGAGTGTCATTGTCCCGAGATCTCCATGTGCTCACCAACTCAGTGATCTCTGAAGCCCTTCCTTTTGAAGGTTTAACTAGCTTTATTGTAAAAGCATGATTGATTAACATTATCCCTTCTTCTCCCCAGAGGTCAGTGGATCACATTGGAAGTTCCATCCCTCTAATGTCATGGCTGATTCTCCTGGCTACTGACCCCCATCCTTAGTGCTTCCCCAAAAGTCACTTCATTAATATAATAAGAAATAACTTTACTGTACTCAGCACTTAGAAAATTGCAGGACTTTGGGAGCTTTGAGCCAGGAACTATGGATGAAGACCAAATATATATTTCTTATAAACCACAATATTACATCCTTTGCTTTAGGCCCAAAATTCTAAATAAAAAACTTATGTTTGAATTAATTTAATTCAGAATTATCTCTGGAATCACAGATTCTCTATTAGAACCTCATTTATTGCTTATCATCATTTTTGTTTAAAATATTTTTAGATTTTGTCTAAATACACTTTTGATTTCTTACTTTATCAAAGACAGAAATATTTGTATTTCTTTAAAAAGTACCAGGAAATTCCTCTAGAAAAAACAGAAATGCTTAATTAACTTGAGATTATTGGCTATGATGGGCTATCATCAAAGAGTGCATTCAACCAAATAATTTTCCCTCCAGTTATATCACTCTATACATATATCTTTTTTCTCCAAAGGCAATTATTTTGTTATATAAATATTCTAATCTCCTTCGTTTTAGAAGCTTTCCTCTCTTCACTGTTCCCCCATGCCCCTAATATGCTTTATGTTTGAGGCTAAATCTTGATAAAATGGAGATTTTATTGAAAGTATTAACAGAATTTAATCTACAGAGGGGTGTGAATTAGAGCAGTGTAGTGCTTCTTTAATATATAAATTTTAAAGTCTAAAGTAAATGATTTTCTAATAGATCTTTTCAGATATTCCCTGGAACTGTGTACTAAAAAATTCAGAAATTATAATAAATGTAAAAGGTTTGTAAGAAGAGAATTAAGAAAGGAAAATGACAGTATTTTATCCAAACATTTAATCTTTTCCTATAGAAATGTTCTACTCCAAATACTTAATTGAGCAAAGAATTTGTTCCTTTTGTTGCCACTGTAAGTTTTATACTTTCTTAGGCATATATTTATGAAGCAAAAAAGTCAGCATTTGGTCAGAAAATGACTATGTCATGGAAGACAAGTCCGAATAACAGGCATCATCCAGGCTGAGCTCCTGGCATACATCCAGATGGCACAATTCCTGGCTTCTTCGGTGTGAGCCCCTGGGTTGGGCACTCAGAGTCTGTGCTGCTACATCTTGAAGTCAACCAGAGAGTTACACAGAGAGCTCCTTTGAAACACTAGTTCAATTATTTATTAGCACTCTCAGAGTATAACATCAGCCCAGATAGTATTTGAGATTAATATACTATTTGATTAGACTGATTGATTGTTCCTACAGCTGAAGATTTTAACATTCATTAGCCATACTAACCAGTCATTAGCACCTCCTTTATCAGCAAGGAAAGAATAAACAGAAATTCTAATAAAAATTCATCACAGTGAAGGTGCTCCACAGCTAGGCGAGTGTGATGACTGCGGGTTTACTAGATTAACTACGGCAGCATTGGCGGCAGGGAAGATTTCTACTATAAAAATTAAAAATATCCCTTAATTAATGTTTACTTTGTAACTGGACTCTTTCAAATTTAAGTAGGCTTTACAGATAATTTCTGACACATTCAGTATGATAAAGTGCTAATGGGCATTTTATAAGTAATGTGTTTGTGTGGTACCCTTTAACTACTACTTTCAAGAAAGACTGAGGGCTTCTTCAGAAAGTTCTGCTAATGTGCTGCTAGTGAAGCTTTCCCCTCCCCCTCCCCCCACCTCAGGAGTAAAGGTGTATAAAAGCATCATGATGGCCTGTTTTTTTTTTTCAACTAGACCGTTAGAATAATTCCAAATTGTAATGCAAATATACTGACCTGTTACACTGTGTGATGTGTTTCGCTACCTACCCTGTCATTAACCCCTGTGGTTTAAGAGCAAGTTGAAAAGAATGGGGAGGAGGAAAGAATGACGTAGTCAGAGAGAACCTTTTAAGAATGGACTCAGTACCACTCTAGAGCAATTTTACCTGCATTAGGAATCATAGCTGCCTTAGCTACTAACTACCTACCCAGCCTTCACAAATATTAGCTCATTCAATACTCAGATTTACCTTGAAAGCTAGGTGGTGCTGTCCCCATTTAACTAGGTGATGTGAGGAGATGGGTGCTGAGAAAGATTAAGCAATTTGGCCAAGGTTATGCAGCAAAGTCAGCAGTTCAACTGGTCTGCATCTTCTAGAGCCATGTCTGTCCTCCTGGCTGCTCTGTATATGAATAGGGTGAACTGCAAAGACCTGTTGGGGTTTCTGTCTGCAGGTACCCCTGTCAGGGCCTATAGTACCTGTATCACTTCCCTTGGCTCCAGCATAAATCCAGACAACTGGACAGCCAATGAGAATGGTGAAAGAATCTGAACTGAGTCCTGGGGCCTAGTCAGCTATTCTGTCCCAGAATGTGTTTATTCTACAAAGGAGTAAAAGCAGGAAGTCTAAGGAAAGATCAAGGGTCCCAACTGTGCGGGCAAAGAGCAGTGTAAGAGAATCTGGGGTACTTCATCCTTGGGAGTCAGGAAAGTCTTCAGGAAGTTGTTATTCTAGAGCTAGATGTAGGCTGGATGTGGAGGTCCCTCCCTGCCTGATAGGGGCAGGACTGACAATACTAAGACAAGTTAAAAAAAATCAAAGTGGAATCTCTGTCAGAGAGACTGAGAAAGAGGGGAACTAAGAGAACTGTGATTAGGGGACTGCCTTTGATCACTGGGGCCCATGACTCAAGTCCAGGAAGATGCCGGCGAGAAAACCAGTCAAGTGTTGCTCATCTTGAGTCTGACTGGAGCAGGACCAAGTTCTGAAGAGGCAGAGCCTGAATGGAGAAACAGAGGCAAGGACAGATAAGCAAGAGTCTCTAGACCATAAGTGGCTCTGTGTGCTACTACAATACTATCCTGTTAGCCCAGGCAAAAGCTGTTTCAAGCAGAGAACACAGGAATAGAGGAAAGAAGGGGCTGCCATGTGTGGCTGCAGTTACTGTCCACCATGGACTCCAGATTAAAGCAGTGTTAGAGTGAATGTGCTCCAAGAGATGCTCTCGGCTGTACTCTTTTTACCTTCATTGACCTGTCAACTTAATCTTCGCCCAGTCCAAGTCTTAAAATATGGACAAATCAATAGGAAATGGTTTATTCCATAAATTACAATTTGACTGTAATAATCTTACATTTTAATCTATGTATTGCCTTCAGTGACAAATTACTATTGATAGAAAAGTCTATTTCAATAATTTTGAATGTTATCCCAGAGAGGAATAGAGTTGATAATTATGCTATCTTTCAAATCCATGCTTGAGGCAATTTTCTTTCCTGACTCTTCCAAGAGATTTTGAATGGATAAAATTTTCATGCTTGCTTCCCCTAATTCTTCTTTTTTTTTTTTTCCTTCTCCTACACAGGAGACTTTGAATGTGATTGATCCTGGCTTGATGGACCTAAATGGGACAAGTGAAGATGCCTTGGAATGGGATGAAACCGACATAAGTAACAAGCTAATTAGTTTGAATGAAGAAGGAAATGACTTTGATCAAGACCCCCAACCTGTCATGCCTTCCTTGAAGTCTAAAGAGTCAGGTGGTAAGGACCCTGCTTATGAAGAGGAGGCAGGGGATCCTGCAGGATCTCAGTATGCCTCAAGTATTACTGTCCCCTCCAGTCCACACATTTACCAAGTGTACAGCCTCCACAATGTTGAACTCTATGAGGACAGCCACATGCCATTCTTGAAAAACAATCCAAAGTTCACCAGCATGACACAGCCTAGTGTGTTAACTAAGAGTCTCAGTAAAGATTCTTCATTTTCATCTACCAAGTCTTTGCCAGATCTTCTAGGGGGTTCCAGTTTGGAAAAGCCCTACCCATGCAATAGAGGAGACATGAGCCAGAATTCAAGCAGTGAGAGTGGAATTGTCAGTGAAGGAGATACTGAAACTACTACCAACTCTGAATTGTGCTTGCTCAATGCCATGGATGGGTCCCCAAGTAACCCTGCAACTGAACATCTGGACCCACAAGTAGGAGATGCAGTTAATGTGTTAAAACAAAAAATTAAAGATGAGGAAGAATGCATTAAACTTCCAAATAGCACTCAGTCATCCATTTCAATGGTGGGTTGTGTAAATGGAAAAGTTGGAGATTTAAACAGTGTTACCAAACATACCCCTGATTGTTTGGGAGAAGAATTACAAGAAAAACATGATGTGTTTACATTTTATGATTACTCCTACCTCCAAGGCTCAAAACTCAAATTACCAGTGATAATGAAACAGTCACAAAGTGAAAAAGCACATGTGGAGGATCCCCTGCTTCATGGTTTTTATTTTGATAAAAAATCCTGCAAACCTAAACGTCAGGCTACAGAGTTACAACCAGATGCACCTCCCCATGAAAGGATTTTGGCAAGTGTGTCACATGAAGTGGAACGCAATTCATATAAAAGTGGTGATATTGAGAAGACCTTCACTAGCCTGCAGAATGCCAAACAACTCTCCCTTTTATCTCGTAGTTCCTCTATTGAGTCCCTTTCTCCAGGGGGTGATTTGTTTGGATTGGGCATCTTTAAAAATGGCAGTGATAGCCTCCAGCGAAGCACTTCTTTAGAAAGTTGGTTGACATCCTATAAAAGCAATGAAGACCTGTTTAGTTGTCACAGCTCTGGGGATTTAAGTGTGAGTAGTGGCTCAGTTGGTGAACTGAGTAAAAGGACCTTAGATCTCCTAAATCGTTTGGAGAATATCCAGAGCCCCTCAGAGCAAAAGATAAAGCGAAGTGTTTCTGATATCACTCTCCAAAGTAGTTCCCAAAAGATGTCCTTTACTGGCCAACTGTCATTGGACAGAGCATCTTCTATAAATGAAGACTCGCCAGCATCTCTAACAGAACTTAGCAGCAGCGATGAGCTCTCTCTTTGCTCAGAGGATATTGTGTTGCACAAGAACAAGATCCCGGAATCAAATGCATCATTCAGGAAGCGCCTGACTCGCTCAGTGGCTGATGAAAGCGATGTCAATGTCAGCATGATTGTTAATGTTTCTTGCACTTCTGCTTGTACTGATGATGAAGATGATAGTGATCTCCTCTCCAGCTCTACCCTCACCTTGACTGAAGAAGAGCTATGCATCAAAGATGAGGACGACGACTCCAGTATTGCAACAGATGATGAAATTTATGAAGAATGCAACTTGATTTCAGGGCTGGACTATATAAAGAATGAACTGCAGACTTGGATTAGACCAAAGTTTTCCTTGACACGGGATAAGAGAAGGTGCAATCTCAGTGATGAAATGAAAGGCGGTAAGGATGGAAGTAGTAGTGAGATGACCAATCCTTCTGATACTGTGAACATTGAGGCCCTTCTAAATGGCTCCATAAAACATCTGCCTGAAAATAATGGGAATGGTAAGAATTTACCCCATACTCGTGAATTAGAGACAAAGGAGAAAAATAAGAAAAATATTTTCAAAGTTAATAAAGATCCACATGTGGCTGACATGGAAAATGGAAATATTGAAAGTGGTCCAGAAACGCAGGAGGACAAGCTAAATGAGTTTTCAAAGGATTCTGAAAATCGTGGTTCAGCTGGAAAAAGGCTTCCAGAGAGTAAGCACTGTAAGTGTAAAGCATTTGTGGATAGCTCAGATGATTCAAATATTGCTGGAAAGGAATTTGTTCCCCACACTGTTAAACATCTTCTGAAGAAATGTCAAAACCACCACCATTTTGATAATCAAAGTACTGTGTCTGTTCCCACTGAGAAGTCTTGCCCAGAATTGCCTTCAGAAACCAGAGTTGTCGATAGACAGGACTCTGACGTGATAAAACATTCATCTAATGATGCACTAAATATGACTGAAAAATCTTCCGGTTGCTGCCTAGCGTTTGAACAAAGTGAAACAGATGAAAATGCTTCTATCAGCGACAACATTTCCTGTTGCGACTGTGAGCCAGATGTTTTCCATCAGAAAGATGCTGAAGATTGTTCAGTACACAACTTTGTTAAGGAAATCATTGACATGGCTTCAACAGCTCTAAAAAGTAAATCTCAACCTGAAAATGAGGTGGGAGCACCTGCTTCCTTAACTCAGATCAAGGAAAAGGTGTTGGAACATTCTCATCGGCCCATTCATCTGAGGAAAGGGGACTTTTATTCCTACTTATCTCTCTCATCTCATGACAGCGATTGTGGGGAAGTCACCAGCTACATTGAAGAGAAGAGCAACACTCCATTGCCACCTGACATGGCTGACTCCGGCTTAGACGATAAGGAAGATATTGAATGTTTCTTTGAGGCCTGTGTGGAGGATTACCAAGATGGTGATGAGTTCTGTTTCTCTAGCACTCCTCCAAAAGAACCTGCAGTTCCTGGTGAGGCTGAAGTGCCACGACAAACAACAGCCAACTCTCCTAGGTTCAGTGATGTTTCTCTCTCAGCTGGTGATCCAGATATGGTGGCTTTTACAAGTCCTCTCCCTCAAAAAGGATCTGACTTTGGAAAAGAAGTGGATGATTTAGCCCAAGTTTCTGGTGTCTCCACAGAAAGCTCAGAGCTAACTACTTCTTCAAGGCAGGCCAGTGAAAAGGAGAATTCAGAAAACCTAGGTGAGTCTGGAGTGTTACAAGAACATACTGCTGCTTCAGCCAAATCTAGCATTGCAGGCTCCTCCGCAAAGGTGAAGCAGCCAAACGACAAGGCTGCATTGCATCCTAGCCCTAAAACTTTAACCTGTGAAGAAAATCTTCTAAACCTTCTTGAAGAACAACATAGAAATATGCATCGGTAAAATGTAAACCTTTCCAAGCATGAAAATCATCTCATTGAAAGGTATGTATAGTCCTCATGTGGTACAGATACTTAACATGTTGAGTTTGAGTCAACAAAGCATGATAGGAGAAAAGATAAGTCAGAATGGCTGGTCATGGCAGATATTTATCTGTATGAAAAACACTCCTAACAGTACAAATAACTGTGAAGCAAGAGAGGGAAAACCATCATAATTGACATTTGCAGAGACATTATCTTTACATCATCATTCTGGCAAGAAGAATACAAAATGTGAAGAAGTAGCTGAAATAATTTAGGGCCTCAGATTCTCCCATCAAGGGTAGAAAAGAGTTTCTTCATATATGCCCCCTGATCAAAATGTACACACAGTGACCATGCTCCCCACTTCAGTTTTCTGATCACAGAGCTGTCCACTCCCTTCAGTGTCTAGAGACTAGCGATGATTAGGTTAAAGGCTGCATCTCCTGATCCAGGCCTTCCTTTTATGCTTCTGTCTCATATAACTATCATCACATTTGCTTTCCCAATGGAAGGCTCTGCTGTCACAGCTCTTAATCACCGCCAAGTCCGAGGATTCAAACAGGATGGAAAGTTGATGTTAAAAAAAGAGGCTCTTATTTATCCACACACAGACTGCAAACAGGCCCAGAAAGCAAATGCAGAGAGAACACATGACAAGTTAATAGCATTTTGATAAAAACAGAATTTTTGAATTTTGCCTGAAGGTGACAGGCTGATTTCCGTCCAATTTTTTAAGAAAGCCATTCCATTCTTCATACTTAATAAGACAGCTATTGATTGATAATTCTGAGATGATGATGTAGTTCTAAAAGTGTCATAAAATTTCTGTTATTTCCCATTTCTGAGCCCCCATAATAAGTATACTTTCTCAATCAAGTTTAAAGAAGAAAATTTGAGCTTTGGAATGTGAGAGTTGTGTTTCACCAAAGTGTGAGGTGCTGAGTGTCACCTCCACCCCCAACTCCAGAAGCTTAATGCTGTAACCTAAACTCGTGCTATAGGAAATGAATTACAGAAGCAATCTACCCTAATTTGTTAACTTATTCAAATAACAGTTATTATACTTAACTATGCTAAAGATTATCTTTTTTGTGGCAGATTGTTTATTTTTTGATGAGCCTAATTACTGATTTTCTAAAAGTAATTTACATTTATTACAAATACATCTTTTAAAATGTGACAGATAAATGTTGTTCCCATAATGTATTATGAAAAAAGTTACTATTTAAAAACACATTATTTAATTTGAAAGATGAATGGCAAACATCATTATTTTTTTCCTGCAACACCTGTGCCCTAAGCTCATTAAAATGTGTGATTCTATGTAGAGCTGCTAGAAATGGGGAGCGAGGGGGGAATCTATACCATATATATACCCTAAAAATAAACTCGGTATGCAAAATTGAAGAAAGGCATCATCCTTACTGATGTAGCTCAACTAATTTTCCATGTTTCAAACTCGATTTACAATTGGCTGCCAGTGAGAACAAAAGTAGGGGAGAGAGAAATGTATTTTCCCTGAAACATGTCTACCCTGTAATCACATTCTCCATCAATATGCACTAAAACTGACCATTAAGGGAGAGTAGCTGCAATTCCATAAGCTGCTTGAAAACAAGTTCTATTAGAACCACTTGCACCTCCACAGAATGGCTGGCAGAGCCTGGCTGATTTTTGTTTTCTGAAAGGGGATAAAGATTTGAAAGCACCACCACTCTGAGCATGAGATTATGTGACTGTGACTCTCAAGTCACCGGTCATGCTGAGAACTGGAGCTTGAGAAGCTCTGGTGCTGAAGAATCCTCTGGGACACACCAATCCCATTTTGAGACTCTGGGAATTCCTTCTCTTCCCTATGTGGAAATAGAATTGAAATGAAATGTAAACTATAAGAAGCTCCCTCTTTAGACTTGGTGAATGAATGGACTAAGGGTTCTGTGTAACCCTCACATTTCACAGGCTGGGATGGTGTAAAAGTATCAGCCAGTCTGCCTGCCAGTCAGCAATATTTTGTTGAGCCCCCAAGAGGCGATGCCTGGCCCTATCTCAGGCAGAGGGAGAAGCAGCCAAATTTTGCTTCTGCAGAACTCACATCGCCCCCAAGTGACTTGTTATCAGACCAGGGCCACTTAAATAGCCATATTTACTGGTCCTCTTCAGTCTCTCACTGTCTTATAGACAAAATAACTGAATGCTTAAAAATTTCACCAATCGTTAGCATTGGGCAGCTGGGTATAAATATTTAGATATTTTTAATATACTACCAACTAGGACAATTTAATCTAAGATGTTGACATGCCTTTAGAGTTAAATGTCAGGAATATATGGTAAAATTATTTGATAAATATGAGGTTTTACATCTGTAATAGCTTAATTGTTGTCATTGCTTTTCCTGCAAGGTTTAAAAGAACAAAAGAAAAAGCTCTACTTTTGCAAAGTCATTTGAAAACCATCAGTTGGAGTGTTCTTTTTATCAGGATAATAAAATTCACCAAATTTAATTTGCTAGGGGTTTTTCTTCAGAAATAGGTTTTGATGATGCTATTATAATATCTTCTAGAGGGAATCTAACTTAAAATAGCAGATTCAGTATATAATAGTATCACGTTTTTGAAAAGGGTTTCCATTTATTGTTTTCTAATTAAAACTCACTGAAACCATTTGAAAGTTTTAACATGAGTTAACACAGTATGCATTTGCACTGATTTCCAGGCACACTGCTGTGCCTTTTACTACTTTCATTTATGTGTCACGTTTCTACAAAAATAGAGAGGTCAGTTACAGTAAATCACATCAAAGTAAAGGTAACTGGAGAGATCCAGATATTTCTGCCTCATTTGGAGGAAGCACATAATGTATGTCTGGAGTGCCTCCTAGGACCTGCCTAAGAGATGTACTTTGCACTAATCTTTTTGCTGTATTCTGACAGTTATTTCTCCATAATCCTCATCATAAGCCTCTGATCTTTAGTGAATGATTTAACCCTAAACTTCAGGCTGGATAAACTCTGTGGCATAAAAATTTAACTTCATCACGTGCAACCAGTGTGAATTCATATTCCGTTTTGATTTGCTCTGGAGATTCTCAGTTTTGTTTTACTTTGTGTATGTGTAGTTTTTTGTTTGTTGTTTGTTTACTATCTTTTGAAGGGGCAGCTATAGTTACTTAGGATGAATACAATTCCTTTAGAACTTTTTAGCTCCATTACTTTTCCTACTTTGATTTCCAAATGTGATAGTTGGTCCATAGAATTTAGGCAATTGCTTTATTTATGCATGTTCAATTATATACCCATACTGTGAAAAGTGCTTACAAAATGAGAAATCTGTAAGAGCAAACATTTCTCATGTACACAACACAAATTCTTGTTCTGTTAGTTGGATTGACCTACGTGTTTAATTTGACTTAAAAATGACCAAGCAGGTTTGAAAAAAAATTCTATGCTTTTTAAAATCCTCAGTATAGTCTTTTTTTCCTCACTAAATGTTATGGGTATAATCTTGTCAAATTTACCTTTAAAATCAGTTTAATAAATTACAGCTCTGACGAATATGAGGTTTTTTAAAAATTATCCAGCTCTTCTGAATAACTAACTCTATCTATCATACTAAATAATGAAGATTTGATTGGGCATCACCCATCACCCACTCTCATGCACAAGATGTAGCCTCACCCATCTTGGCCTTCCCCTTTGCAAGAGGGCCAAGTTGAAATAATTGATTATTCAGAGAGAATTTAAATGCCAGTCTTTAGTAAGCCCAGATTCCTATGGATTCCTTACCCAGTGACCAGTTTCAAATGAGTCATGTTCTCTGTATTTGAACAATGTACCATGTTTTTTCTTGAGTTTCTGAATGCCATCTGTTCCTGTATCTTACCCTATTCTTGATAACTTGTCTTCCCTCCCCAGCTTCCTGTGGCTCCACTCAATCACATTTAATAATTTTTTTCTGACTCTTAAATAGACTGCAAGATTATAGAAAAACCTGAGAGCAAGTCAGAGAATATGAGAACATTTTGTTTAAAAGGACAGTAAAGCAACCTGACATCAGACTTCAGAACTCCGTATAAACCCAGACAAGCAAAACTCGCTTTATTTGCAAACCTGAGCCGAGGACCTAAAGCAATTGCCTAAACCTGGAATTAGTTGTTCCCCACATTCAGCGGGTTGTTTTTAACCTCTTAGAAACAGGCAGAATCAATGGAGTTTGGAGCAAATTTGTATCTGAGCCATCAAATATAGAAAAACAATTGAATCATTTCCACAATGCTGCCTGAACTTTAAATGGAAAGTTTTAGTATTTGAGTTAGATGCCCCAGTTATGTCCTTTTATAGGCACGGAGCTAAAATATTTGAAGTTACCACAATGTTGTGAATTTTTTTACCGCTATTGCACTACCACACATTGAAGAAGTGTTAAATCCGGCTGTCCAGCTTCATGGTCTGTGACTCTCTGTTGAAACTCTACTGTATCATATGGCAACAGCCGCCTCCTAAATTCATACTGATTTAAGGCCAAGTGTTCAAACTGGTTGAGATTCAGAGAAAGGTCAAACAATGACTTTTCTCATTTTCTTTAAAACCATGTTTTTTGTTCATCAGTATATTTTTCAAATAAATTCTGAGACTTTTATCAGTACTGTGAACCTTGGGCTATTAAAATCACTATTTATGTTATATACCTTTTAATTTCAGAACAGCAGCAGGTAGTCCCTCAAAAGGCAGTCTCCAGGGATTTCTCAAAGGGCTCAGTTTTGCAAATGAAATGGACATTGCTGAAAACTTTTCTGTTGTTGTTTTGTTTCTTGTAGATAATCCTGGCATCAACTCAGAGGTGGCTTCATGCTTCCACCTGGGTTTGGTCTCTGGTTCCATCACATCACTGCCGTTCGTTACATTGATCTCTCCCAAGATGAATCTTCCTTCTGAATGCGGTTTGTCCACATGAGCCTTGTGATCTGGATGTGTGCACTGATTCTCTTTAGGTGACTGTCTTTGAAGTTCAGCAAAGCTGCTTGTTCGTCCTGTCCCAAGCTACCTCTACCAACCCCGTCTCTCCAGCAAGATTTTTCTGTTTGCCTCTGCCCCTCCCCATCGGCTCTTTAAAGTTTTACACTTCACAGAATTGATGCTTCATTAAATTCACCTGTCCTGGAATGACCCCCTCACCAGTACTTGTCCAATTTCATGTTTCAATCTGGATTTTTTTTTTTTAATGTTATTATGCCTGCTTATTGAGAGAGGTTTACTTATAAGGCCAATATTTGATTTGATTGCAGCATAGAGAAGAAACACTGATCTTTTAAAATTAAGAAACTTTTAAAAGCTCCATTTTATTTATTTCATTTAAAAAATAATCTATGCAGCACTTCAAGAAACAACTATATAGTGTTGTATATTATAAACTGGTGACATTCTACTACTAAATTATGTACAACATTTTTGTTTTTTATGCTTCTTGAGGTGGTAATGAGAAAAAATGTTTTTTAAAAAAGTGTGCCTTGCTGTATTTCTTATACTATTTATTAAAAAGCTGCTTTCATGGTAAAATTATGTTAGTTTGAAAGGAGGAAATAGCAAGGTTAAGATGTGTGAATAGTTTCTGTATATATGTATAACCAAGTACAAACATTGATGTATAATGACAGTATAAAATGCTTTCATGTTTGTGATGTCTAGTGATGTGGAAAATATAAGCCTTAAATCCATTAGATTGCATGGTAATTAAAATTGGCATAATAAACATAGTTTATTGGGGGAAAAGGAAAATTAGTGATCTTTGATACCTGTGTTCTTTACCAAATTATTGCATCTGGTTCTGAAAATATATATAATCTGTAGCAGTTTCTAAAAATGTATTGCATAGGAGGCTTAAAATTAGTTAAACTAGAGACTACACATGAAGCCTTTACAATTTTCAAAATCTCTCTAATCACTATAAGATCTCAGAACACAAATTAAATTCTACTTCCCCTAAACAAATAAAAATTTATCCTGCATTTTTATTTCTACTTATAGTTAAAGGTTTAATGTTGGCAAACTGGATACCCAGTCTTATTTTATATAATTCTTTTGGATGGGTTTAATAGACAGATAGTAGAAAAGTATAGAAAAATTGTCTGTTACTTTGATTTCAGCTATGGACTTCAGGTATACTCATTATGTATAAGAGAAATGAGTGAAGAAATATTCCATTTGGTCTCTCATTAAATGCAGTTTTTAATTTATACCATAACACCTACTAAAGTGCCTGCCTGACACACAGTAGGTATTCAATAAAAATTTGCTGAATTGAACTATTAAATTAAATAGCATGAATGATAATCTATCACTTCATTTTGAGCATTCTACACTAAAACATGCAAACAACTAGAAAAAGGATGTACTACAATTTAAAACCACTCACAATATATAATAAATTTATTTCAAATTTTAAAAAGAAAAAATGTTGTAGATTCATAGAGTCAGGAATGACAATCATCCATTGAATTGTTAGTTCATTAACACCTTTTATCTGCAAGACACTATTCTAGATTCAGGGGATACAAGATGCAATGATGAACAAACAAACAAAAGGCCTTGCTCTTAGGAGACTGACATATACTGTGGATGAAGTAAATACACAAATGAGTTGCAGGTGAAGAAGGAGGCAAAGGTTGGAGGTAAAAGAGGCACAAAGAGAAGCGGCAAGGAAGGACCAGGAGGAGGAAGAGAGCATAAAGTTAAATAGAAAATCACTGATGTTTATTGCAGGAATAATAGAAGAAAAGGTAAGCTGGGAGAATTAGTGAAGGAGTCTTTAAAAAGTTAAGTTGGAGATTTTGTATGTAATGTACTAGGTAGTAGAGAAACTTAGAGCCTTTGTTTTGAACCTGATTTTATTTATCATTAGAATTTTGTTGGTATCACACCGAGAACATTTAAAAACTACTAGTTTATAATTCTACCATTTTAATAACTATTTGTATCTTTTCCATACATATTTCTGAGTGGATGAATCATTCTAGATTTTTGAGTAGGTGGTAGTTTGTTCGGAAGAGGTTTTAGGCCACTATCTGGCTACACAGTGTTGAAGATGATTAAAAGAGGAAGAGCTTAGAGATAAATGCCTCTTTAGGAGGCAGCTGTAGAAAATAAGCTAGGCTTGAGATAAAAGTGTACAGGGATAGTAGCCCTGATGTAGAGAAACAACAAATCCTGGACTCTTTGAAATACCTAAGAACGACTGGATCTCTGTTGAGGTATGGCATTTTAGATATTGAGACAATTTAAATTTTTCATGAATAGTAACTAACACCAGATTATACCTACTGGTAAAACTTTCAAAGAACAAACCAACCATCATGTTCTGTTTACCTGTTATATGCTCATTGAAGACCATGAGGTATTAAAAATATTTTTTAATTATCTACTTAGTATTAACACTGGATTTGTGGAATGACTTTCGGTTTGATTGAAAAATGCCTTTTCAGGTTGGAAAGGACAAAATTAGAGTCAATCTCTCTCTATAGAGGCACTACCTCCCCAGTCACCCTTAAAAATTGTTATACTAAGTTGGCCTGCACACCTCCAGTGACAGTGGTAAGTTACTCCTTAAGGGACACTGTCTCACTGTTGAACATGTCTCTTTGTTAGAAAGTTGTATCTTAGGTTGCTCTAAAATCTGCATAGTGTCTCCAACCTCTGACCCTTTAATTTTGCTCACTGACCCTACTTTTGTCCTGATAGCTGCTCAGTATTTCTACCCCTTCTTTCTCACGGTAACTCTGAAGATATTTGGAGTCAGTTACTCATCATCTTCCAGCTGCTATGATTTCTGTTCTTTAGTTCCCTCAACTACCCTTCATATGTCATGGTTTTCAGATCCATTTCAACTTGACTGAATGTTAACAGACAGAATCCTTGAAACGGAGGAACTGTCTTCATCATGATACATGTAGAAAAATATTTGAACATTTAAGTGGTAAGTTTTATCTAAAAAATATATTCAAGATATATGTTTATTCTATTATTGTAAATTTCAATAAATAAATAAGTTAATAAATAAATAAGAATTCCTTACTTCCTTCAGTGGCCCAGCCTAGTACTGTAGTCATCTTGACTCTCCTGTATCAAATCCTAACATAACCTGCTTCCATGTAAAGCAGGATCTCATGCTCTAGTCATTCAGTCATTCAACAAACATTCATTGAGTGGCTACTTGTGTGAGATACTGTGTTTGGTATTAGATGTACAAAGAAAACCAAAATACAGTCTCTGCCTACTAAGGGTTTATAGTTTTTCTCATGAAAGTACCTTTTATGTCTTTGAATATAGTGATTTCTTCAAGTCAAATGACTATCTCTTTAGTTTTGCTTTCTAATTCCTCTATATTTTCAAAAATCACTGAGCAAAATAGTATGCAGAATTGTCTGAATTGACTACCAGCATAAGTGAAGTATTTTATTTGAAAGTTTACCTTTTTAAATACGGAAAAATATATTTCAGATTCTGGTAGCTCAATAAATATATGTTTTATGCAACAACAGAATAATCTAAATCAGGACTTCTGAGAAGGCAAGTTTGATGAGTTAGCTGAGTTTGGTTTGTCTGACTTAGGTTTTACCCAAGCTATAATTGCTGGGCACAAATTCAATGAAAATATCAAAACATATTGAAATGATTTGTTTAGTTCTTACAAGTTAAATTATTTAAAAATTTCCAAGTGAGTTTATGTCTTATAATTTTAACAAATACTTGAGTTTTAAGCACCATGTAATTTTTATTTTTCATCTGTTTTTAACAAACCAACTGCATTTACCACTGTTACTCCTTTCTGTATATTTTTCCAATTTTTATTTTGAATGATTATAGACACATAATGGTGAAATAAGTACAATATTTGCACGTGCATCACTCAGATTTGTTTTACTAACATCTTGCCACATTTGCCTCATCTCTCTCTGCACGTGTGCACACACACATGTCTTTTTGTGATTGAATCATTTGAAATTAAATTTTAGATAACGCTTTACCCATAAATGCTCCTGCATGTTACTTAAGAACAAGGGTGTTATACTTCAAGTCCACAATACCATCCTCACATGCAAAAAATGTAACATTGATATTATATTATCTGATTTATATATCATATTCTCCAAGTTCCCTAATGTTCTTTTACAATTGTTTTTGTTTTAATCTAAGATCTGAACAAATATTCATTGCTCTTAATTTTAGTGTCTTTTAAATCTTCAATTTTTTTTCTTTCTTTGGTATTTCACTATTATTTCATTATAATTTCTAAAGGGTACAGGCCAGTCGTATAGAATAATCCACAATCTGAATGTATCCAGTTGTTCTCTCATTATTAAACTCAGGGTAAATTTTTTGTCTGGTATACTACATAGGTGATATTATGTTCAGTGGCTACTCTTAATGAAGAGTGAACAAGTCACTGACATTCTTGATAAGTCTTGTAGTTCACAACTTACTCTAACAACTCATGCTTCATTAGTACAAGGCAGGGGTCAGCAAACTACATTTGTGGGCCAAGTCTGGCTCACTGCCTATTTTTGTTTGGCTTGTGAGATAAGAATTGTTTTTACGTTTTCAAATGGCTGAAAAATTCAAAAGAATATTTCATGACTTGTGAAAATTATATGAAATTCAAATTCCAGTGTCCATGAATAAAGTTTTATTGGAACACAGTCACACACATTTATTTACATATTGTCTATGAGAGCTTTTGCATGATAGCTACAGAGATAAGAAGTTGTAACAGTGGCCTTATGGTCTAAAATATTTACTATTTGGCACATGACAAAATATTTTCCTATATTTAGCCTGTGGTATTCTAAAATCTGAACTCATTTTCTGAATGATAGGTAAACACCCATTTGTAAAATCAATGCAATATATTAGCTACTGCAATAGTGATGTTTTGCTTTCTAGATATTATTGAGCACTCTTTCATTTTCATGTTATTTTAGTAAAATGACTATTTCATAAACTTAAAGATTATTCCATATCTACAGTTGACTTAAGGATTTATATTTAGTTCACTTATTGTAGCCTGACTTGACTGATTTAGAGAGATGGTCAATTACAGGCTAAGTCATTAGTTCAATCAAAACCATCGGGAAAATTGACACAGTCGAAACTCACCTCACTTCGTCAATTAACTGGAGTCCTTTCTTTAAATGTTGTCTTAAAACAATTCAAGGAAATTTGAAATGAGTCCAATTTATTGTCAGTTTTTTCAAATATACTTTCAACCCAAGCAAAAATAGAAACATCATCAAAGTTTAAGATATCTTTTCATTTCTCAAATGTTGGTCATGAATAAAAATCTGAATTTATCAAGGAAATTCAAGGAGATAAGTATTCACCAAATACCTTGTTATGGCTCTAGGTTGTATTCCTGGTGAGTAGAAGATGTTCAACAGGTAACAATCCTGCTTCACTTTTTCTCTTAACTCACCTTTGCCAGCATAGTCACCTCCCACTGCCACATACCCAGAGAGGGGGCAGTCAAGGAATTCCTTTAGCTACTCCCTCGTCTTTAAAAAGCAACCACACACCATTCATATAGCAATGGCCTCTCAAGAGAGACTTGCCATGTATTTGCATTTCCAGATAAAATAATAAAATAATATATGCAAGTGGAGGCCACAAAAGTAAGATTTCTGTAGCAAAGGCTTTTTGAACAATGCCTTGAGACCATTCTGATCCTTGATTAACAGGCCCCCAACAAAGCAGAAAACATGCAAAGATTATTGGTGCTTATGTCGTAAAGCAAATCGGATCCTGAAAAAAGCAATTTTACTTAGTTTCTTTTCTGCTGCAATACACACAATTTGAAAGATGGTCACATGTAAGAAAGACACTTCAGGCTTTTGCCAGGCATTACCAAGCAATTTGCCGAGAAATACTTTGTCCCTTCTCTCTCTCATGAAAGGGATCTGAATGCAGCGATATTACTCTATGGATAACTTTGACATCAATATAAGTCTTAAATAGCACCGAAATAATTCATATGTGTTAGTGCTTTATTTTGACTACAAATTCTTGTAACCTCATGTTGAAGAACTACTGACATTCAGACTTCTTGCTTGAAATGACGAGCCCCCAAACCAGGGAGAGGGCTCCCAAAGACCAAGAGAATGAACACCTCTGCACAGATTACAGCTCCTGATGCTCCATGTCATGCGAACACGAGTTTTCTGGTAAGTAAATTCTTCAGAAAAATGTGAATTCAAGGGAAGCAAATGTAAAATGAAAAAAAAAAAAAAATACTTGGCCATAACTGACATCAGAGGAATGACCAACTCTGATGATTTGACCCAGGTACAGTCACCCCTTGTTAACTACAAAAGTATCAGACTGGAACATCAAGATTTTCCAGATGTACACAAAACCTTATTGTCTCTATCACATAAAGTGTTATAGTCATCATCGTTGTACATTGTAACATCATTATTTCTCTTTTCTTCATTTTATGTGGGGAATTTGGACTAAGATCACCAGATGTAGGGAGTTTTCCCCACATCATCAAGACATTTAATAGTGGATTTTATTAATATAATGAAAATTAACGATTATTTAAAAAACTAAAACGATTACAGCATTTCATTGTCCTTTTCCTTAACCTGCCTTGCCACCTTGCTATCCACAAATGGACTATTATAGGCAAAATATTTATATACATACATATATATTAGTCAGCAAAATTTATTCAAGGACCAAAATGGTGTGTTAGGAACATAAAGCATAATAGCCTCTTTAAATCCCAATATTCCCTAATCACTGGTTTATAAAAGTACTTAAGGTTTATAGAATTATTCTGGTTCTATTAGTTGACCAAGTTACTTACACTGTCAGCAATTCAAAACAAATAATTCCCTTTGTGTATGCATGTTTGCTTGCTTGCAAATATGTTTCATTTACTTTAAAGTGTCTTTTTATATAGAAATCCAAGTTGTTGAAATTTATCTTATCATTAAAATGGTGTAAAAATCAAATCAGTCTGCATATTGGTGCTCTCATCACTGCCAATCTCAAATGACTAATGACGTTTGCAGCTAGGTTTTGTAACATGAAAACTCCCTAGATTTTCAGGAAATAATTCTTTTTTTTTCCTATATGTATATACCTTTGCCTCTCTTCTAAATACTTTTATCAGTGTTTTAAGTTCAGAATACTTCTCCAATGATGTCTTTTCATGCAAGCCATAGGTACAAATACATTTTAAAATGTAAAATTCATAATTATTAGATTAAAATACCTTTTTTGTAGGAACAAATTAATATTGGGTAAATTTTTTAAAAACAGATTATGATTGATTCACCAGAATATTCTTAGTAATCTCTGTGTTTGACTATGTAAGTAATCTGTGACTTAATGGCAGCTCAAACATTTTTAAACAAAATTTAATCTTTGATGGTTCATTGTTACCATAAAGATTACCAATTATTAATTCATATAATAAATGAATAATTTATAGGAAATTAGTTTAAGTCAGTAAGTACAACCCTGATATTTGTTTTTAAATCTATCTAAATAATAGTAAAATAAATCATTATCGCTTGAGTGCTTACTGTGAGCTAAGCACTGTGCTTAGCACTTTATACCCTCAATTTAATGTAATCTTTCCAATACTCTGTGATTGGTAATAATCATTTTACGACAGGAAATTGACTAGACAGAGGTATAGACTAGTTATTATTTGTTTCCTTTTCATAAAAACAAGTGTGCAAGGGGAAAACGATTTTAGAAACTCATTTTCCATCTAGATAAGGATTTATTTTAATGTTCGTTTAACTTCCGTATTAGTACCTGTCTGTATTACTTATTGAACATATAATTCATGCCAAAACTGAAGAAATCATTTTCATTTTGAAAAGTATTTCCTATAAAAGTTCTATAGGAATAAATGATAGCTAAATTAGCACTTGAAAAAGGCCAAAGAAAATTATATACTGTATATAATTATGCCTCATTATGACCTCTGCACATTTTCCAGAAAAGTTAGGCATTAAAAACATACACAACAGGAACACCTTAAAGGTCAGAGCCTGATGAAAGAAAAATGCAATAGTTAATTATGAAGGACGAGATTAATGTTCTAATGGAAACATACATTTTTATCATTACATTTTATTTGAGAAATACTTTAAAATATGCAATTTCCCTTCTAGGTATTTTGTTTCATATCTGGAAAAGGTAGTTGAGATAATTCTATAAAATATAAGTTAAATTCCAATATAAGTTAAATTCTACCTTTTTCTCAGAAGATAACTTCAGATTTATAAAATGTTCACTTTAACTAGATTCACTTATTGTTACTATCTTAACCCATATACCTTGTCATTTTCTATTATACATCTATATAGTTTTAATCTAAAGCATTTGAAAGTAAGTTACAGTAATCATGGTCCTTTTTTTAAAAAGAAGCATGTTATTTATTTTTATTTAGTAGTTGCTCATCTTGGTTGTTCTCCCTGGCCCTGAATGTGAACCCAGGTCCTTGGAATGTATGTGGACCTTTCTTGGCCAGAAGTAGTGGACCTAACTACTACTCTACCAATGCATAACTCACCATGGTCTTTTATTCCTAAATACGTCATTTTGCATTTCCTAATAGGAATATAGGTATAATCTATTACGTCACCAAAGTACATTTTCCCTCTCCTCAGTACATGATTCACATATTGAATTTAGCTTTCATAGCCCCCCAGTCTCCTTTAATATGGAAACAATTCCCCCAACCTTTCTTTGTCCTTTATGACATCAACAATTTTTAACAGAATCCCCATTTAAAAAATGTTACTTCTCCTTTTTTGTCTGTCTGATCTTTCCTCATATTTAGATTGAAATAGTGCGTTCTTAGTTGGACTACCACAGAGATGTTCTTTCCCAGGGTGTATCATATCTGAAGAAAAAGTGTCCTTCCATCCCCCTTTGGTAATGTTAATTTTGGTCATTTTGTAGAGAAACACTTTAAAACTATACAAATATTCTGCCCCTCTTCAAAGTTTTCCTCTACATTTAACATCCATTGTGTTTCTTATTTAGTTCAATTCTTAACCAAGTTGGTTGCAAATTCATCTTCCATTTCATCACTTTTTCCATACTGTTAGTGTTCTACCTTAAGAGCTCTCCATTCTCCCCTATTTATCTGTTTATTATAGACATGAATTCCTTTTTCTCTAAATATTTGCAATTCATTATTGTCCTTAAATTATTGTGGTGCTCAAAATGCCCCAGATTTGGCCAGTGGAAGCCTCTTCAGTCTAGCTCTTGTAAACTAATGACGTATTTTAAGCAATCCCTGACTTACTGGTATGACACGGTGCTCTAGTCTTACCCAGTCTAACTGCCCCTATCCCTGAATTAGTCATTTCTCTGAGGAGACTTGGTTCATTTTAGTTGGGAATGGCATTAGAGAACAACATCTGAATACAAGTTATGCTTATGGCTATTGGGATATTTTTACTTCTTGGCCCTTTCATCCCGCAGAGCTAGGAAATACATGAAATTATATAAACATACATACATACATACACAATTATATACACAAAAAGGTATATTCGTATATATAAGCAAATGCACATCATATAAATGTGCATATACACACATGCATAATTTATATATACATTTTAAAAATCAGGAGTTCAAATCCATACCTCCAATCCCACAGGAATTTTTATTCTTGATTTCCTGATTCCATATTTGTAGTTCCAGTCTTCTGCCATGAGAACATTAGCCCATCTATATTTGTTAAACACTATTGCATTTTAACTTTGAAATTGCTTCAGAAACATAATAAATCTGCTAAAAAAAGAGTTCAGAATTCATTTGCAGTTCCCCATCCCCACAATATCATGCCCACACTACACCCTCCCTCCTCAAAACAGAGGGTATATGGTTAAATGCTGTCCTAAATTTATTACTTTGTCACTAAATTATTTGATCCTTTTTGCTACTTTTTCTTCCCCTTCCTCCTATCTTTTCTATCTTCCTGGTCTCCCCTTGTTATTTCTTTCTCTTATTTATTTACCTTTGACAGAGTGATAACATTATGATAAAATTAAGTTCATTTGCTTGAATTTAAGCTTATTTTTGACCTCCTATTATTGACTTTATCTTTTGGTTATGTACACTATTAGCATGCTTTCTAAAGTCAGAACTATACAAAAGGCTATACTCAGAACACTCCCCTGTTCCATCCACTTCATTGCCCCTCAGCCCTTGTAAATCTGTAATCCCTTTGTCTTTAGGCTTATTATTCCTGTTTCTTCCTGAAATAATAAGCAGATATATGTATGTGTTTTTATTTTCCTTTCAAACACAAAAAGTAGTATATTGTGCCTCTTGTCTTTGATTTTTTTGTCACTTAATATCTCTCAAAAATGGTATCAGTTTGTAGAGATCTTCTCATACTTTCAAAAACTATGACACTCTGTGAGCTATAATTTTTTTAGGTCCTTTCATAAATATACAAGATTGGGATTCCATTCCACATCTATATTTATGTATAAGAATACATTGACAAGAAACCAGTGTTTAAGTAAAAGATTGCTGTAAGACCCATATTTACTTGTCCGTTGTCTAGTTCTGTATTCTGAGTCCATGTTTTCATACATCTTTGATTTTCCTCAAGTGGCTCATCCTATACTCCTCTCATTACACTCTATACCACCTTCATGACTACCAGCAAGTGCCAGCTTTATGTAGGTCTTGAAATAGGCTTAAATATCTATAGTCATAAAAAAACTCCTCAAGATGTGTCTCTGTACACCACACAAAGATTCCTAAATGGAGAAGCTATTCAGCATGAAATCCATCCAGCATTCTGCTGGCCAAGTCATTCCAGAAGACTCATGGTTGACAGTATTTTTGCTTGAGGAATATTACATAATAATACATTGATTTAAGATGTGCATAATTGCCAGTCAACAGCTCTATATAATGCATTAAGTTTACAATCAACTGTTCAGTTTTATCCTTCATCATATAGTTGACCCCTTTCATCCAATTTGGTCCTCCAACTCTCCTTTCCCCTCTGATAACCACTAATTTGATTCTATGGACAGAGTATTTTTGATTTGGTTCATTTGTTTGTTTGGCTTCTTATATACTACATATGAATAATCATATGATCTCAGTCTTTCTCCTTCTGTTTCATATCACTAAACGTAATTGCCTTTAGGTTCATCCATGTTGATACAAATGGCAATATCTCATCTTTTTGATGACTGAGTAGTATATCATGTATATACCACATCTTTATCCACTCAACTGTTGATGGACACTTAGGTTGTTTCCAGCTCTTGGCTATTGTAAATAGTGCAACAATAAACATGAGAATGCATATATCTCTTTGAATTTGTGTTTTTTGAATAAATACCCACAAATGGGATAATGGGATCATACGAAATTTCCATTCTCAGTGATTTTGAGGAAACTTTATGCTGCTTTCAATAATGGTTGTATCATTTAACATTCCCAGCAACCATATATAGTTTACTCTCTTTACATCCTCACCAACACTTGTTTCTAAACTTTTATATAATATTCATTCTTATAGGTATTGAGTGATATCTCATTGTAGTTTTCATTTGCATTTCTCTGATAGAAAGAGAGATATAACATCTTTTTATATGGCTATTGGCCATCTATATGTCTTCTTTGGAGACATGCCTATTGATCATTTTAAATTAGATCATTTTTCTGTTAATTTTATGAGTTCTTTATATATTTTGGATATTAACCCCTTGTCAGATGTATGATATGCCAATATCATCTCCCATTCTTTAGGATGTCTTTTTGCTTTGGTGAGCATTATTTGGCTGGGCAGAACCTTGTTAGTTTGATATAATCATATTAGTTTATTTTGAATTTATTTCCCTAGACATTGGGGCTAATTTCCTAAAGGTATTTCTTAGGTCAATGTAAAGAGTCATTTTGCCTATATTTTCTTCTAGGTATTTTAAAGGTTTCAGACCTTAAATCAAATCTTTAATTCATTTGGAATTAATTTTTGTATATGGTATTAGGTAATGATGTAGTTTCAGTCTTTTACCTGTGGCTGTCCCCTTTTTCATGCGGCATTTATTGAAGAAATTGTTCTTGCTTCATTGTATGTCCTTGGCATCTTTGTCATAAATTAGTTGTCCATTATATTATGAGTTTTTTGTTTGTAGGCCCTCAATTTTGTTCCATTGATCTGCATGTATGTTTTTATTCCAACACCTGCTGAATCAGTTGCTCTGTTTTGTAGTATAGTTTGAAGTCAACGAAGGTGACAGGCTCTTCCTCAGGATTCTTTTTGCTTTTGGGGGTTTCTTGTAATTCCAAATAAATTTCAAGACTTTTTTGTTCTATTTATGTAAATAATGTCTTTGAGATTTTAATAGCAATTGTGTTAAATCTATATATTCATTTAGGTAATATGACTTTTAATTATATTAATTCTTCCAATCCATGAGCATGAAATATCTTTCATTTTTTTGTGTCTTCTATTTCTTTGAACAATATCTTATTTTTAGAGTATTGGTCTTTCACTTCTTTAGTTAAGTTTATTACAATGTATTTCATTATTTTTGATGCAATTGTAAATAGGGTTATTTTCCTATGTTCTCTTTTTGCAGGTTATATATATTTAGAAATGCAACAGATTTTGAGTACTGATTTGTAGTCTCCACTTTACTGTATTTGTTTATTGTTTCTAGCTGTGTTTTGCTGGAGTGTTCTCTCCATATATATTGTCATGTCATCTGCAAGTAGTGATAGTTTCACTTGTTTTCCAAGTCAGATATCTTCTCGCACTTTTCTTGTCAAATTGCACTGACCAGAAATTTGAACAATATATTGAATTGTAATGGAGATCCTTGCATTGTTCCTGAACTCAGAGGAAAAGCTTTTCATTTTTTTCCCCATTGAGTGTGATGTTGGCAGTGGGTCATATATAGCCATTATTATGTTGATTTATTTTCCACCTATACCATTTTGGAGAGTTTTTAACAGAAAATGATGACGAATCTCACAACCTTTTTTTTTTCTGCTTCTATTAAAATGGTCATAGGATTGTTGTCCATTTGATGGACACTTGAACTGTAGTATATCACATTTCTTGATTTATGCATGTTGAAATATAGTTGCTTCCCTGGAATAAATACCATTTGATCATGGTTTATGATTCTTTGAATGAGTTGTTGAAATTGATTTCCTAGTATTTTGTTGATCCCTTTTGCCTCTATATTCATTAGAGATACTGGTCTGTAGTTTTCTTTTTTGTGTGTTCTTGAAATCAGAGTAATTTTGGCAGCAGACAAAGTTTTGGAAGTTTGTTTTCTTCTTTAAGTTTGTGGAACTATTTGATAAGGACTGATATTAATTCTTCTTTTAGAGTTTTATAGAATTAGCTAGTGAACCCATGTGACCCTGGGCTTTTAATTTTTTTTTTTTTTTTTTTGAAGGGCAGAGGAGACTTTGTTAGTACTTCAATTTCCTTGTTGTGATCAGTCTTTTCAGGTTTCTATTTCTTCCTGGTTTTGTCTTGAAATGTTATGTTTCTAAGAATTTGCCTATTTCATCTATTTCTATTATCTAATTTGTTGCAATAAATATGTTCATAATATTCTCAAGAGTCTCAGTATTTACGTAGTATTGGTAATATTTTTTCTTTTATTTCTGATTTGTTTGTGTTTTCTCACTCCTTTATTTTTATATATCTAGGTATTGATTTATCTATTTTGTGTATGTTTCAAAGAACCAGGTCTTGGTTTCACTAATTTTTTAAAGTCTTTTTTTTTTTTTTTTTTTAAAGAAGGGCTTTATTTTTTTTAGTTCACTCTGGTTGTTTCCCCCCAGATCCCTATTTCACTTATTTCTCCTCTAAGTTTTATTATTTCCTTCCTTCCTAACTTTTGATTTCATTTTTTCTAATTTCTTTATATGAAGAATTAAGTTGTTTTTTTAATTTGTGAGTCTTCTTATTTACTGAGATAGGATTATATTGCTATGAATTTCCCTCTTATTACTGCTTTTGCTATACCCCTTAGGTACTGATAAGTTATGTCTTCATTTTCATTTGATTCCAGGTTTTTTTTTTAATTTCACTTTTAATTTCCTCATTGACCCAATCATTGTTCAGTAACATGTAGCTAATTTTCTGTCTCTTTGTGGTTTTCTCCTTGTTTATCTTTTGGTTGATTTCTACTTTAAGGCCGTTGGATCCTAAAAGATGTTAGAACTGCTTTCAGTCTTTCTAAATTTATTGAGACTGATTTGTGGTCTAACATATGGCCTATCCTTGTGAATGTTCCATGAGCACTTCCAAGAATGTGTAATCTATTGTTTTGAAGTAAAATACTCTAAACCCATCTCATATAATTTGTTATTTATGGCTATTTTTATCTTGTTGGTTTTGTCTGTATAATCTATTATTGTAAGTGGTGTGTTGAAGTCCCCTATTATTAATATCTTCCATTAACTCTATTAATATTTGCTTGATATATTTGTGTGTTCCCATATTTGGTGAATGTGTATTAATAAATGTTGTAACTATTGTATTGATCCTATTGTATTGATCCCTTTATCATTATATAATTACCATCTTTGCCCTCTTTTGCCTTTTCTTGATCAGAAGTCTTTTTATTGAATATGTCTTGTTTTTCAATCCATCCAATCACTTTGTGCTACTTTGTGCCACTTTGGTGAATACAGTCAATTTATGCTCAGGTTAATTATTAATATATGAGGGCTTGCTACCACCGTACTGACTTTTGTTATCTGTTTTTTTCTATTTATTACTTTATTTATTTTTTAGTGAATTTTCTTTTTTATTTAGATAAAAGATCATCTTTCAACATTTCTTGTAAGGGAAGAATTGCTGTCTCATGGCAGCAATTTCCTTCAACTTTTATTTATCAGGGAAACCTTTATCCCTTAAAATACAGATATTTAGTATTATTGATTGACAGTTTTTATTTTGAAGTATTTTGAATATGTTCCACTCTCTCCTGGCTTGTTGGGAAGTCAGACAATAATCTGACTTGAATACCTTTTTATATTACTTTTATATTACTTTCCCCTCCCCCACCCCAGTCTCCTTTAACTTCCTTTCTTTGCCTTGAAATTTTATAATTTCACAGTTATATCTCTTGATGTACTTAGATCATCAGGAGTTCTGCTGGCTTCACTGACATATGTTGAGTTCTTTACCCAGGTTTGGGAAGTTTTCACCAGTTACTTAATTTGAATATGTTTTCTATTCCATTCCCTCTATTTTTACCTCTTGGTATACCCATTATATTTTATGCTACCTTTGTTAATGGAGTCAGATAGTTCTTGAAGTGTTTATTCACTATTTAGGTGTTTAATTTCTCCCTTTTCTTCTTACACTTGATTCCTTTTTATATTTTTATTCTCCAGCTCACTGGTGCATTTCACCATTTGCTCAGATCTATTTCCAGAGCTTTCTATAATACTCTTGATGTCATTTATTACATTTTTCACCTCCTGGCTGTGTTAACAGTTCCTTTTTATAATTTTATTTTGTCTTCTGTTTGTTAATTTTATCTTTGATCTGTTTAAGTTACTTTATCTCTTTGAGTTTTTGTTATTATTTTTACTTTGACTTCTTTATCTGCTAAAATGAAATAATCTTCGATGTCTTCAAAATTAGTTTCTAATGAGGTATCATCTCCTTGTGATTCCATAATACCTTGAGGTTTTAAAGTATCTTTTGCAATTTTCTTTGTCATAGAAACCTTGTAGTTGAACTGCTTATATTTTATCAGTAGGTGGCACTCTGGCTTTATTTTGTATTTTTGACCCTTATAAGCTTCCATAGTAAAGATCTCTTGCTGACTCAGAGAGACTGAGTATGGCTACTGGGTAAGGGAGAAGCAAGTGGGGTATAGGAGTTAGCTATTGTTGTGGCATACAGAGGGTGATGGAGCAAGTGGCTCTCTGGTCCCATCCCAGGACTGAATCTGGCAGTGTGTCTGCTGTGGTGTTGTAACTCTTCTCCGCTGAAGTACAGATCCTAAAGAGTGAGTGAAGAGGTAGGAAGCCCTCTCCTTTGTGCCCTTTCCTGAGTTTCTAACCTGTGTCAGTACTGGGAACAAACTATAACCCCTCCTCTTTGTCTTCTCAAGTCAAGCATATGTGCCAACAGTTTTCACTCCTCCTTCCCGGGTACTCAAAGCTGAGCTCACTGACTCATTAGTTGGTCTTTCTGGCTGCCTCTGCCATCTCTGCTGATGCCCCAACACTGCTGCTTGGCATGCCTTCCTCTAGATCCACCTTCAGTCACTCAGATGAGTGTGGTTTCTCAGGTGAGCCGTTTAGTGCAGCTGCTGTTGTTCTGAGTTGCTGGAGGTATTGTGGTGGCACTTCTGAGATAAAACATTAGTTGCATCTCTTAGATGAGAAGCAGGGACCAACCTTACCTGCCATCTTCGGTCCTCCTCCTTGCATCCTATGAAACATCTTTTCATGTGCCTATTGGACATCTGGTCTTTTATACAGAAACATCTATTCTATTGGTCTTCTATACAGAAACACCTATTTATCTTCCGGTCATTTTTTAATTGGTTTGGTTATTTTTTGGTGTTGAATTTAATGAGTTCTTATGTTTTTGGATTTAATCCTTCATCAGATGTATGATTTGCAAATATCCTTTTACATTCACTAGAATGTTATTTTGTTTTGATGATAGTTTCTTTCACTATGTATAAGCTTTTTTAGTTACAGATAGTCCCATTTGGTTTTTTTTTTTTTTGGCTTTTATTTCCTTGATCTTGGAGTTGACTTCCCAAAGATATCTCTTAGACTAATATTAAGGAACATATCACCTCACTTTTTTCCAGTTTTTTATAGTTTCAGTTTTACATTGAAGTCATAAATCCATTTTGAATTAATTTTTATATATGGTATTAGAGCATGATCTACTTTCATTTCTTTTCATGTTGTCCAGTTTTTCCAATAGACTGTTGCAGAGGCTATCCTTGCCCCATTGTATGTTCTTGGCTTCTTTGTTATAAATTAGCTATCCATAGATGTGTAGATGGATTTCTTGACTCTAAATTCTGCATCATTGATTGTGAGTCTGTTTTTATTCCACTACCATTGACTTAATTACTCTTATTTTGTTGTATAGTTTGAAGTTAGGGAGCATGAAACTACCATTTTTGCTCTTTTATCTAGGAATTGTTTTTGCTATTCAGTCTTTTGTAGTTACAAATAAATTTTATAGTATTCTGTTTATATGAAGAATTTCTTTAAAATTTATATGAAAAATTACTTATTTATTGCTTAGGTAATATGTGCATTTAACAATGCTAATTCTTTCAGTCCATGAGCATATCTTTCCATTTCTTTTGTGTCTTTTTCTATTTCTTTTAACAATTTCTCATTGGTCAGAGTATAGGTCTTTCACTTCCTTGGTTAAATTTAATCCAAAGTATTTCATTACTTTTCATATAATTATAGCTAGGATTGCTTTCTTGAATTCTCTTTCTGCTAGTTCATTGATTGCATATGGAAATGCAACATATATTTTTGTACATTAAATTTGAAGTCTGATACTTTACTGTATTCATGTATTTCTAATGAGCTCTTTTAATGAGTCTTTGGGGTTCTTTATATTATGTCACCTGAAATTAGTGATAACTTTCCCTCTTCTATTCCAATTGGATAAAATTTGTTTATTTTTCTTGTCTAATTGCACTGGTCAGGACTTCCTGCACTACACTGAATAGTAGTGGTGAGAATGGGCATATTTGCCTTATTGCTGATCCCCATTGAGTGTGATGTTGGCTCTGGAATTGTCATATACAGCCTTTATTGTATTTATTCATATATCCCTTTTGAAGGATTTTTAACATAAAATGATATTGAATCATTTTTGCTTAGATTTATTTTTTAATTAAATTTAGTGATGCATAAAATTATATAGGTTTTAAGATGTGCATTACTATATAATGACAGATTATACATCATAGTAACATCATTTTATACATATAGATGTATTATGTGTGTATCTATATATACACACATATATACGTTTTACATTATGTTTGCTACCACCAGTCCATATAGTTCATCAGTATATAAATGATCCACAGGATGTTGGCTATTAAATGCTTTTTCTGCAGCTATTGAGATTATCATATGACTTTTACTCTTCCTTTTGCCAGAGGGTATATCACAAATATTGATTTGTATATGTTGAACCATCCTTTCATCCGTGGAATAAATCCCACTTAATTGTACTGTATATTCTTTTTTTTTAAGGAAAGGCAGGAATGAAGTTGAGCAAGCAGGCAGTCAGGAAGAGAGTAGGAAGCGGAAGCATTTTATTCATTCTATTTAGTTATTCCTCTTGGTTGTTTCCCCTGGCTGGGTTCTTCAGTTGTGGACTTTAGGACTATAGCCAGTGATTAAACCATTAGGCCACCAGAACATGATTGTGTATGATTCTTATATTGAGTGTTGAGTTCAGTTTAACAACATTTTGTTGAGTATTTTTACATATATACAGATGTGTATACACACAGATGTGTGTGTATATAGAGAGTGTGTGTGTGTTTGTGTTTGTCTACTTTTGGAATCATGGTAATATGACATCATAGAAAGTGTTTGGAAGTTTGCCTCTTTAATTTTTTGGAAATACAGAATTAGTATTAGTTCTTTGTAAGTTTAGTAGAATTCACTATTGAAACCATCTGGTCCTGGAATTTTCTTTTGGGGGGGCTTTTTATTATTGTTTTAATTTCTGTGTTAAGGATCAGTCTGCTCAGGTTTTGTGTTTCTTCCTGATTAGAAGAAATATTGAATCTTTACTGAAGAATCTTGAATGTTTTACTTTTCTAAGAATTTGTCCATTTCTTCTAGGTTATCCAAATTATTGCCCTATTGATATTTTCTGTGATCCTTTGTATTTCTTTAGTATAATCTGCTGTGTCTTCTCTTTCATTTCTGAATATGTTTTTCCTTTCTCGTCTTTGTGAATCTGGCTAATGGTTTGTCTGTTTTGCTTATCTTTTCAAAGAACCATCACTTGGTTTCATTGACTTTTTCAATAGTTTTTTGCCTCTATTTGTGCTCAGATTTTTATTATTTCCAAATTTCTACTGACTTTGTTTTATTTTTCTTATTTTACTACTTCTTTTAAGTGTAGGCTTAGGTTTTTCATTTGTGATTCTTTGTCTTTCCTTAGGTAGGCCTATATTGTTATAAATTTCTCTCTGTTCTGCTTCTGCTGCATCCTATAGGTTCTGTAAAGTCTTATCTTCATTTTTATTTGACACCAGGCCTTTTTCTTTACCTTTGATTTTTCACTTAGCCAATAGCTTAATGTTGAGTAACATGTTAATTCTTCACACATCTCTTCTTTCCTTCTTTCCTTTTAGCTTCACATCATTCTGCTCTAAAAAGATGTGTGATATTATTTTAGTCTTTATAAATTTGAAACTTTTTTATAAGCAGTAAATTTCTGATTTTATTCATGTATGGTCATTCAAACTACACATAATTTTGCTTCACACATTTCATTTGCTGACATCCTTTGTATCTCTATTTGTGCCCTGTTAGGGCTATTTTTAATGTCTGTGATGCATAAGATAGGTACATCTTTCTCTTGAAGGTAGTTTATCAATTTTTTTATTTCTCAGTCTATATAACATTCAGCTGAAAAGTCTGTGAAGATGAAGATTCCAATTCTCAATCTTGTCTTTGATCATGTTCCCTGGGTAAAGTGTAAGTATCTGCATAATAGCTACCCCAAATGATTTTGCGGGTGTATTCATCATACTTTCTAAGACATTCCTCTAATCAGTCCTTAATCTAGTATCCAATTGACATTGTAAAGATGATATTTTCTATGTTTTTATATATTTCCTACTTCTAAAATTAATGCGTGATGTAAGGCAACCTATCGTAAAATTTCTAATTAAGAGGAAAATCATTAGTATAATAATATGTGATTAAGAAATTAAAAGGAAGAGGGACTAATTAAATGAAACCCAAACAAAGGGAAAATAGGAAAGTAAGCATGAAATTCACAATGAACTGTCTTCAATCAAGGTAAAGAAGAAAACATGACTCATGAGAGTGTTTGTTATCTAATGTAAACAAGAAACTTTCTCTGGAACCTACTCTTTGGGAAGAATTTATCCTGTGAGTATTTATTTAGGGAACATTGAGTAATATAATAAATCTAATTTAAATATGCTTTTAAAACGAGAATCTGCATGGAATTCCTTCCTATAATAAGCTTAGCCGAAAACTGAGGGAATATTATAGCTGCATTTTGGAGTGTTGAGGATAAGTGATTGGTGGATCTCTCTAGTTCCAGTGGATCCATAAATTCTTCAAATTTTCAGTAGTCTCAGCTAGGCTTTTGACAATAGATGAGCAATATACAATTCAAACTTGAGATTACTATCAAGCTATGCACTCAGTTCAGATTTCTGATGTTAAAAGTCTTCAATATATAGATGACAAAGATTTTCCTTTTAAAAATTAAAAAAAAGATTTGATTGGTATTTTATTTAATAGATAGTTACTTCACCTCTCTATAACAGTGAGCCAAATAGCACTTTTAAATAGAGAAAGGTCAATTCCCACAAAGAAATTTAGTGGCTTCACAAATTGATGCAATGGCCATAACTCTATACTACAAGGCACAAAGGATATGACCTGTCTTAAAAGGTTTCAAGAAGAAGAAGTAACAAAGGTCTATCTTGACCATAGAAGATCTTTTATATGACCCCTACAAGTATTTAATTTTTACATCCACTGCTTGCTAAGGATAACCAGGTAAATCACAATTTTTATCTACATATGGCAATCAGTTAGCATGCAAGTTTAATAGTATCCATTTAGATGTCAAAGTGCCAACCAAAATTGATCATTTGGGTTTTAGTATAATTAATATTTAGCAGTTTTTCCTGACATAACTTGGCCAGTAAACTGAATTGCTTGTCAAAGTCACTTCTGTGACCATACAGAAAGGCATGTCATCAACACATAGGAGGTACTTGTCTTCTTGTGGGTAGGTCATCTAAAGACAACCAGTTTGCTCATTTATAAAATTAAAAGGAGGACACTTGGGATCCTGCCTGTTTTATGCTATTTAAAATAGACATTTCATCTGTCAAAAAAAAACTTTCCTATCCACATTAATTTGTGCCATATTGTCCAGCAGTAATGGCTCTGAGAGAGTTATAAGTCTTGAATCTATGTTGAGATCATACACTTAGGCCTCTTTATAAATTCAATGATCAATGATAAATCAATAAGTTCCATGAAAAGTCTTAAAGTGCTCCTAACTGATTGAAAGACTACCATTTTGTCTTCATAAATATATGCTGCATGCTGATTTCTCATTTCCTTTTCAGTTCTCCAAACCTATTTTCTCAAACTACCCTGGTGCCTCTTCTTTATATATTCTTTTATATTAGTTATTGTAATGTATGCTTTATAGCCACAATTAACTTTCCATTTTGTTGGATCAAAGTTTTAATAGTCATTCTATAAATATATGAACATGCTGAATGTTGTTCAATAAAACAGTGTATGAATGGTGTGTGAACGAATAAAATGAGTGAATATTTACTACTTTGGTTATTATCAGAATATGTTCTTAACCAGACAACTTGGAAACACAGAACACAGAAAAGAGAAAAATTCAGAGATATGTGTCACTTAGCTTGAGAAATTGTTTTTGGCTTTCTCACAAGGAAATTTGGAAAATTAGATTTTTAAGGTACAGATTGTTAAAATGGAAGTTACAAATCTTGTCACTTTGATGGAGTCATTGTTATGTTCCAATCCCAGGAAAATCCAAAAAGCACCTAGAGAGTCTGAATAATATAGACTGTACATTTCTTAATTTTCTTGTTTCTCTCCTGACTTCCATGTGTGTACTAGGGGTTGTATTTAGTAGGTTGACTGTACATACTGTTTTAAATGGGATGGTACCTTTTTTCATATTTCCCGACCATCCCATCATTTTAATATAAACATCAATTTTGTCCCATTTTTAATAAAGCAGGGTTGTCTTTAATTCAGGACAAAAGAGGCAATTTCCCCAGGCTCAATCTGTTGACGGGACCCAAAAGCAGCTGACCCTTTTGCCCCCCATTAAAGACTGCCCTTGCTGGTGCTGACTGCAGCAAACCACAGCAGCTTCTGCTGTTCCCACCTCCTGTGAAGAAACGAGCTGATTGGGAACAGAATCCCCTCCTACTCTGTGTGCCTGTTTCTTCAAAGGAAGCAGAATATTCCAGCATGGTAAATCACAAGTAAGTACCATGAGAGTTATCTCTGGCACTGTGGGGGTTATTGGGAATTTCTGGCACTAGGATGGTTAAAGCAGCATGGGTTTTAGGCAGGACATTTTTGAGTAGGGCTTATGGGAGCAACAAATTTGGTTTTCACCTCAGGTGCCAAAATTCCTTGCACCACTCCTGGCAATTTGTATGAAGTTCTGCCAGACCACATGTTTTACTATATGATTGGTATCAAATAGTGCTTATTTGTTGTTGGTCTGGCTGTTCTGCTCCTGCTGTTCTGCTCCCTCCCCTAAGTCACCAGTGCATAATCCTGTCCCTTTTTTTGCCATCCCAATGTCCCATTTTTGTCTCAAGGAAATATGGTCAACCTAGTATTTAGACTCCAAAAGGCTTTCATTTCAGTTGATTAACATTTCATTTAGATGCCAGCTTTTTTACATTACATTACACAGCCTAGTCAATGATTTCCTATATTTTTCACCTCATGACATACGAAAGAATCGATGATCTCATACTCTGGAGCAAACTAAAGAGACTGTTCATGTTGATAATCCCTATGAGCCACCCCGGGGGCTTACAGAGACCAGCCTCAGCATGATGGTAGCATCACGTTCTGTGTCCTGTAGGACTAAGTTTTGGAAGCTCTGGTCTTCAGTATACAAAATTAAATATTGGAGTAGAAAGTGATTATCAGTCCAGCTTTTTGTTTCCATGTATTAGATTTAGTTACTCTAAACATCAAAAATAGTGGTTGTTTATCTTATGCTTGAATATTTCTAGATTTTTGAGAGAAAGTCCTGCTGTAAGAATATGATTTTGTGTACAGAAGTCCTGTGTCCTCCAACTTTCTCTCTACTGCTTGTAATCATCTGTTACTTTCTCATAAATGAAAGTCAACATTCTCCTGAAAACTATCCTTCAATATCTTCAATAAGTTGCTTGTCAGTTTCTTCAGGTGACTAAGGTCAATCCTTTCTTTTTTTTCCCCAAAGGTTGTTTACTAATTCTTCAACATTTTTAAAATCAAGTTCTATTTTTGTTTGTCTACATTCACATTTTTTTTAAATTCAGAAATCAAAGCGTGGCAAATTATTCTATAAAAACTGGCCATTGCTGCATATGTGCATATGGACTTACCTCTTTGTGGTCCACCATTTTCATGTATCATAAGTGCAACTGATTGATACCATTTATACTTATCCTTAAATAGATGAGAAAATAGTGTGAATAAGGAATTAAATAATAAACTGTAAATATTAATGTTAATCATAACTTATTGAGTAAAGCACTATACTCAATAGTACTTGACAGATTTTATCTCACAACAGCCTAGCACGTAGATATTTTAATATTTCTGTTTTAAAGATGTGGAAACTGAGACTTGGGGACATTTAGTAACTTGTCCGGCATTCAATTGGATTAATTTTCTGACCACTGCTACTTAGTATCTCCAAAAGCAACAGTTCAGAATAATCACGGGCAGACTAATTTGCATTTGTGTGCATTATTTTTTTTCTGTCATTAACTTAATATAAAAGCTAATTCACATTAAAAGATAATTTCTATCTTCAAATTTTATCAATTAGCGCCATAAGAGGACTAATTACAATTCCAAAGGCATTAATGCTTCTCAAAATATGTTTCTAAACATTTTTTCCTCAGCCATACAATCATGTTGCTTCCAGGAAAAAACTTACTTATTATGCAGATAGTTATCTAGCACTTACCAGTGTACAAGTACTCTTCTAGGTGCTTTACTAACAGGAACCAATGTGTACCTATGAAGTTGGTACTACTTTAAAAATGGAGTAACAAGAGCAGAAAAGCTAAATAATTTCCCTGTCTCAGAAACAGTATGAGCATAAATGTAAGATCTGAATCTGTAGACCATAAATTTAACCTTACAAGCATTTATTGCTTGCTGAGCAATAGGTTATTTATAAACTGTGTGATGACAACTTTAATTCTAGTACTGAATTTAAAACTGTAAAGTGTGTGTTTGTTGGTGTGTATGTGTAGGTACGCATATGCATATAAATACAACTTTTACAAATTTAAATATAATTGAAACAAACTCTGTTACCCAGGGATGGTTTTTTCCTTAGGAGCATAAGTCAAAAAAGCTATCATCAAACACACATACAAATCTCATTTTTTTTTTCAATTTTTAAAAATCAAGGTATAATTGACATATAACACTGTATTCATTTGAGGTACACGGCATAGTGATTTAATATTTATAAACATTGGAAAATGATCCCATAGTAAGTCTAATAAACATTTGCCACTTCACATAGAAACTCATTTTCTTGTGATGAGAACTTTTAAGATCTACATTTCGAGCACCTTTCAAATAGACAACACAGTGTTTTATTAACCTTCATCACCATTTTATGCCAGGACTCAATTTTTTAAGAAAAGGAAGAAGGGATAGGAATAAGAAGCAGTTGAAAAAAGGGAGGGAGGAAAGAAACACTTTCATTTACTCATTTTGTTTTTGTTTTCTTTGTTATCTGCAGTCCCAGATTTTAAAAACGAGTCCCTGGATTTTTCATGGTCAATGACCCCAGTCACTGGCTTAGTGCCTGAGTCACCAGGGCATGCTGACCTATTTATTTTATAATTGGAAATTTGTACCTTTTGTTCTTCTTTATTCATTATTACCAATGCCCACCCTCTGCTCTGACAACCACCAATCACCTTGTTTTTGTTACTTCTCCCTTCCTTTTATTTCTCTTGCTTAACTGCTCTGGCTAGGGATTTAATGCTTTATTGAAAATGTGGTGTGAGTAGGGCATCCTTTTTCTCACTTCTGGTCTTACCAAAAAGGTTTTTAGCTTTTCATCATTGAGTATGATATAGCTGTGGGTTTATTATATATGACTTTTATTATTTGTTAAGATACATTCTACACCCAGTTTGTTGAGAATTGTTACTATAAATGAATGTCGAATTTTGTAAAATGCTTTTTCAACGTCTGTTAAATGTCATAGGATTTATGTCCTTTTTTGTTAACGTAGTATATCATATTGATTTTATTAATAGATATTAAACTATCCTTACATCCCTGGAATAAATCCCACTGGATCATGGTATTGATTCTTTTAATGGTTGTTAAATTTAGCTTGCTAATATTTTGTTGAGAATTTTTGCATCTTTGTTTACCAAGAATATTCACCTGTAATCCTTGTAATGTCTTTGTCTGATTTTGCTATCTGGGCAATTATGGCCCCAGAAAATGAGTTTGTAAGTGAGAAGGATTGATATTCTTTTTAAAATGTTTGATAGAATTCACCCATGAGACCATCTAACAAACTTCAAGTTTCAAAGCTTCCAGTACAGTAACATAAACAAGAAGCAACTGAAACCCCTAATTTGCTATAGCTAAGTTTTCAAGTGGATCCAAGTGTGAAATCTTGACTTCAACTCCAAGCAGCATAGCCAAGATAGAACTGAAAGCCCTGAAAATGATCTTGGACTTCCCCATCCTCAGGCAAACTGAGGGAGGAATCATTTCAACTTTGATTCAAAGCAGTTGTCGAATCTACCTCTGCTTTCATCATTAAAAAAATAATTGTTCAGTTATGACATGTGGCTAATGCATAATTATATTACAGTCACTTTTATATTCTCAAATATTGGTAATTTTAGCTCACAAAAAGGCAATTCAATTCTATTTAAGCAAGGCATTGTACTACATGACACCCTCCACCTAGTTAATTTTAAGCAGTGTAATTTGTAAGATATTTGGGAATTCCTTTATAAGATACCTAATTTTCCTATATGAATCTGGGGGCATTTAGATCTTTGTTGAAATCAGAATGTATTTCAATTTAGTGAAAGAAAAGAACTATTCTAACTTATAGCTTATGTTTGCTGTATACATTTATACCCCAAAACAAGACACTAGTTGGTTGAATAGCAACTAGTCAAATAGCAAGTAGAATTATAAAAGACACTATATGTAAATATAGGCAACAGTGCTTAGAAGAGGATGAGCTTGATATGCATTAGATACACATTCCTGGGCCTTGAATCACCTGGTCTGAGTTTGAATCCCAGCTTTGCCTTTCTCACTATCTGTATGTCATTAGGCAAGTTACTTCTCCCTTTAGAGTCTCGAATCCCTCACTTACATAATGAGACACAATAATTTACAAGTTTGCTTTTTGTTCAGTTGATTTATTTGAAATAATATTTTGAATATGAGAGCTAATGTATTAATTATCCCAGTAACTGCCTCTTGGTAGGTACATATTTCTAAAATATCACTCTTTATTATGAAGAAATATATTTTTACTTACAATTTTGATAAGGGATGTTAGAGAAGAGAAAAAGAAATGCTTTCAGCACTATCAAAATGGCAGTAAGAGGCTCTGGCTTCCTTTCAGTGCTCAAAAACTTGATACTCTGTTTTGAAGTATCTAACATTGAATAACCAGTACATACCACAAACAATTAAATTGGGCGAAACGTTTGCACAATTACCCTTGTTTATTGTGGAATATTTTATTTGAAACAAAATGAAAACCACACAACTTCATTACTACATAGCTTTCCGCCGTGCATACATGCTTATCTGAAGTAGGATCATCTTGCACAAGCTTAGGGTGTACAAAGCACCAGAGGAAAGCATGTAGAGTCTCTGTACCCTTTGCCAGATGTAGTAAACTGTGATAAATTATATCTCAACAAAGAAACTACTTTTATTCAAAGCAAGTTTGGAAACAATATTTCGGGAGTCTAACCCTTCTTTAATCATATACTTTGATGGAAGAATGTTCTTATGCACATCAGTTGAGCTCAATTCCTTCCAGAAGGACTGACATCTTAAACTGCACTAAACAATGAATCACCTTGTCAAATAAAGTGCAAAATGGAAAACCTGTTACGAAACTCATCTGATGTAATGACATTTACAACAACATGTTTGAGGTGATAAACCGACAATAATAATTATATTTCCTTTAGACTTTGATTGTACTTTGAAAGTTTGATGCAAT
This sequence comes from Solenodon paradoxus, assembly GCA_004363575.1. Taxonomy (NCBI): domain Eukaryota; kingdom Metazoa; phylum Chordata; class Mammalia; order Eulipotyphla; family Solenodontidae; genus Solenodon; species Solenodon paradoxus. Next base: position 170,391 of record RJWH01002293.1, read on the forward strand.
CATACTTTCTTCCTTCAAGAAAATTTTACACCCCGACATTTAATTTCTGAAACTTCAAACCTTCCATGAACATGCAAATCACAGTTGGCATTAAAAGAAGCACTCTCGGCTCTCTTTCGGGAGTCTGGAATAATGATGACGACGATGAGGCAAACAGGAGCTAAGTATAGGAGACTTTTCCTGTAATTCAAGGTTGATGGAAGCATTTCAGTTCAGAAATGACAAATAGACCACTTTTCTCTCTCTAACAAGAAGGTTTTGCTTGTGGACTCTCTTGAGGAGAATAAAAGCAGAAACAAGGTCATGCAAAACCGGATTTCAGCAGTACGCATGGGGCTTTTTGCACATAGTAGGCACTTAGTTATTATTAAATGAATAACCATTTCTGATATTTTTGTATATAATATTCTGAATATTCAGGAGACCAGGTCACAATCCTGTTGGGGTGGGGTTTTAATTACCTTCACAGAGCAGGCTGGGATTTTCCTGCCATGAGATTCCCCGCCTTGCTGACATTCCTGGCTGCTGCTAATGGCCTGTAATCATGCTTGGTGAACAATTCCTTACCCTCTGACCCCCCCCACACCCCCACCCCAATGCCTTGCTTCCCTCTGGGCTGGCATTGGATCCTTTCCTACATTCTTAAATTCCCACTGCTCCAGCAGTTGTGTTCAAAGACTGGGCTCCTGCTCACTAGCGTTGTCCATCTATTCTGCTATTTCTAAGCAGCTCTGGCCAAAAGTTCACTAGGGAAAAGTGTTTTGACTACAAAAAGATTTCAAGTACTTTTGACTAAAAAGAGATCTAATATATAGTATTTGCAGGTAACAGTCTTGAAACTCCTCAGATAATCAAGCCTAGGCCATAATATTTCCCAGAATGTCTGTGATGACATAATTTACTTATGACCCAACAGTTGAAAGACTAAACAACTAAGTCATATGTAAAAACTGGACTTTTATTTCTAACATAATTTTTAGGTGCTCTACGGAACATGAAAATTGAATGCGTTGTAAATCTAGGAAGTTGTAATTCCTATAAGTCAAAGACATGATTGATATATATATATATGTATATATACAGATAGAGGTATAGACACATATATAAATGCATATATATATAATTTTTAAAAAATTTCTTGGTCTCAGATTTTATATGCAACACAGGTAAATAGTAATGCTCCAGGTCTAAATTATTAACATGTTTATTAAATTACTTATTTTGAAATAATTTGTCCCAGTTTTGAAAAATTTTCCCAGTTAATGCTTCAACTGTTAAATTGTAAATTTCTTTTAATACTTTTTAAAATACTACCACCATGCCTTCTAAAATATTAGCAGTCAAAAAGCTGATTAATATTGAAATAAATGTTAAGTATTTAATGAAAGATTTTTAATATCAAAAGGTAGTGACCATCTTCCAGAGGCAGAATGATTTCTAAAACAGCTGGCTGGTGTCAAATCTAGCACATAATAAATTCAGTTTAACAAATTCACATTTGTTAAATGAAGAATGACAGGGAGACATTTGATGTAGAATATAAGAGACAGTTTCACATACAGATCTCAAGGGAAGATGGGTCTATTGATAAATGAACAAAAAAGGGTGCTACGCAGATTTAGGCAGCAATAATTATAGCTATGATCACTTATGCTTTGTCAGGAATTTCAGATACATCTCAGAAACTAGCATTGCTAACAGCCAACTTGCAAGATGGTTATTTTGAAACCCATTCCACAGACAGAGATGAGCAACTTTCCTGATGTTAATCAAGAATAATAAGCTGAGCTAAGACTGGAAGTCAGTCCATCCCTTCCAAAGTTTGTGATTTGCCTGCTTCTCTGCACTGAAGTCCACAGAACTGATGTGAGTGGGGCAGGGCATGTGGAGAAAGAATATCAGGCTTCTAGCTATTTAGACTCATACAGGCATGGAGATCTGATGTAGTGAGGCCATTTAGGAGAGGATACTACGATTTTGTTGATTTTAAAATGAAACTTTTCTACATATGTATGCATAGGACTCCAGTGAGTTAAAAAAAAAAAAAAAAAAGGCGGCACACAAACTCTTGACCCAAAGTATAGAGTAACACTTGCTCATTCTTTGAAAACAATAAGAGATGATTGGTGGTGGCTGCATGCTGAGATGGTTATCTTCCCTCTACTCTACACATCATTATTGTAAAATCATTGAGAGGAAAGATGATAAGACTCCATATTGTGCAAGATACTGCTGCTTTCAATAACTTTGTGCCTTTCTTAAGTAATCAGACAGGGAAACTGGCTAATTGGAGGGCCAGCAGGGCAGTGAAACCCACATAATGAATTCCAGGGGCAAGGACACCTCAGGCGTTCACATTCTTGTAAATGACTTTACTTGCAAGGAAAACTGGAGTTGTCGTCTCACATGTGGCAACCACGGGTGCACAAGCTTCATGTTCCCTGCCAACATCATACATGTAGAGTCTGGGCCAATGTCTGTATTAATTTAATGTTAGCTAAAATTGCTGTTTAATTTTGTTTTCATTTAAATGAATCACCGCTTTACAAAATGAAAAATCTGTTAAATGTAACAAGGACTCTGTGGCAATTAGTGCCGTATGTTCTTTTTAACTCCTCTTTTAGAAACTGAATTTTTCATGGTTCAGATACTGTTCCTAGAATTAATTTGAAAATTTGCCATTTTTTTTTGAATTAGGAATCTTCAGTTTTCTCCAGGGAAGAAGTGAGGAACTCTTTCCTGCAAGAAGAACTGCAAACTACTTACCTTTTCAGCAACTTGGTTGAAACCACAAGTTAAATGAAAGCCAGGCAATCATACTTGTCTCTTTCCAGACCAGTAAGGTTCAGCATGCTGAGAAGAGTCCAGCCACTGAGAAGAGAATGTGGACCCCATGGGTCCTCAGTCTGCAGAGATTTTGGGAAATCTTGTCCAGAAAGTATTTGTATGTAAGCCATTGGTGTGTCTCCTCTAGAGAGGTATCTATTTTGTTCTTCTGCTCACTTTTTGAGATGGTTGTTTGCTTTTTTGTTGTTGAGGTGTATGAGCTCTTCATGTATTTTAGAGATTAAGCTCTTATTGATATTGGGTCTGCAAATAGCTTCTTTCATTCAGTGGCTTGTCTTTTTGTTTTAGTTGCAGTTTCTCCTGCTGTAAAGAAACTTTTTGTTTCGGGCAGTACCAATTCTTTAGTTTCCTTTGTCATAGGTGTCACTTCCCCAAAGACATATCCTAGGTTGATGTCAATAGAATGTTTTTTCCATGTTTTCTTTGATACAGTTTATGGTTTCAGGTCTTACATAAAGGTCTTTGATCCATTTTGAGTTAATTTTTGTGTGTGGCACTAATGAGTAATCTAGCTTCACCTTTTTTGCAGGTGGCTGTCTCATTTTCCCAGAATCATTTGCCAAGTATATTTGTTAAATAAGGGCATTTGCCTCTGTTGTACGTTATTGGCTTCTTTATAATAAATTAGCTGCCTGTATAGGTGTGGTTTCATTCCATTTTAATGACCATTACACTATAGCATAGTTTGAGGTCAAGTTATGTGGTTCTTTCTTTTATTTTCTCCCCACTATGGATACCTTTGACCATTGGTGGCCTTTGTTAGTTCCAGGCAAACTTTAGTTTTGTTTGTTCAATTTCTTTGAAAAATTATCCTAGAAATTTTATAGGAATTACTTTAAATATGTATATTGCTTTGAGTAAGATTGTTGTTTTAAGTATTCTAATTCTTCTGATTCATGAAGATGGATCGTTCTTCCATCTTTTTGTGTTGTCTTCTATTTCTTTTATCAATATCTTATAGTTCTCAGTGTATAGCTCTTTCATCTTCTTGGTTAGTTTTATTCCCAGGTATCTTATATTTGTTGATGCTATTGTGAATGAGATTTCTTTTTCCTCTGGTTCATTATTTGCATTTAGAAAAACTACTGACTTGGGGGTATTGATTTTTTTTATCCTGCCACTTAGTTGTAAACATTTATTGTTTCTAATAATTCTTTCATGGAATTTTTGGGGTTTTTGGATTAGAATATCATGTCATCTTCAAATAATGACCATTTCATTTCTTCATTTCCAGATTGAATTCATTTAATGTTCTATTCTTGCCTTATTGCCTGGCCAGAACTTACAGAACTACATTGAATAGTAGTGGTGAGAGAGGTCAAACTTTTCATGCTCCAGATCTTAGGAAAAAAGCTTTCAGTTTTTTCTTATTGAGTATGATGTTAGCTGTGGGTTTGTCTTACATGATTTTTCTTATGTTGAGGTATGTGACTTGTACCCCTATTTTTGCAAGAGTTTTTTTGTCATAAATTGATTATTATAAATAAATCTTCTTGAATGCTTTCTCTGCATCTATTTATATAGTCATATGAATTTTTGGGTTTTCCTTTATTGGTATGATATATTTACATTGATTAATGTGCATATGTTGAAGCATCCTTGTATCCCTGGAAGAAATTTCACTTGGTCATGATATATAATTATTTTTAATGTGTTGCTGAATTAAGTTTGCCAAGATTTTGTTGAGGATTTTTGCATCCATACTCATCATTGATATTGGCCTGTAATCTTGTTTGGTGCTGTCCTTGACTTATTTTGGAAGCAGTATAATATTAGCCTCTGGTACTTATTTGGGAGATTTCCTCCCCTTCAATTTTGTGAACTGATGTCATGCCTTCTGTGTTTTTCTTTCCCCTTTCAGTGTGTTTTTGTTTTCTTCTGATGATTCTGACTTTGCTTATAATTCTATATTACTGTCTGGCAAATTCCTCATGGTTTAGTGGGATTTCGTCGGTTTTTTTCCCTGTTGTATATAGCACTCTTTTCAACGTTTCTTGGAAGGCAAAGTTGGTGATGGTAAAATTCCATTAATTTTCTTTATTATTTATCACTCCTATTTCTCCATCATATTTGAATGATAATTTCACAAAGGAGAGTATTTTTGGCTGGTAGTTTTTATGTTCTAGTATTTTGAATATGTTGTCCTACTCTTTTCTGACTTGTAGCATTTCTGCTGAGAAGTCTAATGATAGCCTGATGAGTATACCTTTGTAGGTTGTTCACTTTTCCCTTGCAGCCCTTAGTAGATTTGTCATTGTCTTCAGCTAGTTTTATCATAATGTGACTTCTTGTAAGTAATTTTGCATATAATTGTTCTATAGACTTCTTGCACTTCGTAGCTGAGTTTTTGTGACAAGTGTGGAAAATTTTCTGCTATTCATTCTTTAAATGAATGTGATGCTCATCTCTCCCTTGCCTTCCCTTCAGGGATGCCAATTATCCTTATGTTTGTTTTCTCCTGGTATCTGATATTTCTTGTAGGGTTTTGCCATTATTCCTCAATCTTGTTTATCTTTCCTCTTCCATGAGGGTCACTTTTATGTTTTTGCCTTTAATTTCTGGGATTTGTTCCTCTGAGAGATTGAATCTGTTTACGGAAATTTCCATGTTTGTCTTTAATTTACTGAATGTATTTTTCATATCTAGCAGTTCTGTTGGGATTTCTTTAGTCTAGATCTCCTTGGTGAAGTAGTGCTTATAATCTATCAAGTTTTTTCTAAATTCTTGGATTTGCCTTTGGGTAGTTACTTGTGCATCCTGCTATTCGTTCAGCTTTTTTATAACTAATGCTTTGAATTTTTTATTTGTAAGGGTGTTCCATTCAGTGTCATTTTATTTCTTTGGGAGCACTCCTGGTCTCTTCCTCTTTGAGCCACTCATACTTTCTTACTTTTTAGATTTGTATTTAGCATGTATCACCCTCTCTGCTCTGTATTTGACATTGAGGCTTTATTTTTCTCTTTGTCTTGTTTGCTTCTTAGGTAATGGTAGCTTTGGGCTATTGTGGGCAATTTGGAGGTTGTGGGTATATGTTATCCCTGTGCAGAGTCACCCCACACTGGCGAGATAGGTTGCTCAGCTCAACAGCATACTGGGTCCCTCATTCAGAGGTAGGCATGGCTGTGCAGCTCAGAAGCCAGTGGATCATTCATGTTAGCAGTGACAGGGATCCCTGCCTTCCTGTGCTAGAAGTTGATGGGGTCAGGTTTCCTTCCTCTTCTCTGGATGCTTCCCCTGGCACTCAAGCTCCTGACAGGGCAGGCTGACAGGGGCAGGGATGCTCAGTCCTCTTGCATTGCTTCTGTGGAAGCTAAAGGAATTGCAAGGTTGCTCCTGGGCTGGGTGGACTGGATCATGCAGGTTTTCTTGCCCTTGGTACTTTCCTGGGAATTCATGGTGCCAGGGAACTGCTCCTCGGATAAGAACGTTTGTGGAGGCCATAATCATTTTTAAATAAAGAATAAGCAAAGTGATTAGTATACTAATGAATATGACACAGGGTACTGTTGTTGGATGCAGTGGCTGTAGGTAGAGATGCATTAAATTTTGGGTGGATACTCATATCAGGCAAAATCTTCTATTTATCTTTTAACTCAGGCTATGGAAAGAGCAGAATAGATGAAGTCCTACTTCAGGGTCATTTTTGATATGTTTTAAATTGTCAATAATTACTGATTGGATTACAGGGTAGGTTACCAACTAATCAAAGTAACATCAGTCTATCACAATATATATCATTAGATAATTCTTAACTCTGAGTATGCATGCTGAACCATAGGTAAGCATTCTAGATATAATTTGGGTGAAAATCTGCTTTGTACTTTAAATTCTCAAAGAGTCATTTATAATAAGAACTTACATTTGTTATCACAAAAATAACTGCTACATTTGGTGATTATGAAAGCTCTTCATTTTATGTACAAACACAGTTGTGGAGAACTTGCAACCAGTTAAATAAATAAGGAAATTGATTGATAGATAAACAAAAACCCTTTCAAGTGTATATTTAAGTTTTAGTTATGAAGTTCCATTTACCTCATAATTCTGAGAAAATATTCTCTTTTAGAATTTTTTATATCAACATTAATTAAAAGCAAAATGCTGGCTTTCACACTGGAAATTTCCTGGTGAGAGGAAACTTTTAAAAAACATTTTAGCAACACCTGTGATGAAACCCCCTGTTATACTGCAAGTTTTAAAGAGCATGAAGACAAGAAGTCATTAGAGAAAAATCTTGCTCCTCTGCTGGTTAGTATGAAGTGTGTTCTAGTGACTTCAAGAGCACACTAGAGCTGACAGTGTTGAGAAGTCATTTCTGCACTATGGCTTCACACTTCCAAAATCAATTGCTAAAGTAGTCCATGATAAAATTGTACAAATAATTATATTTATTTACTTAAATATAATTCACTTTTAGTTCAGACATCTTGTCTATTATGAACTGTATATTTAATTTAACACAGTCTATCACTTAACACTGATCCAAAGAAAACTTCAGGAATATTTCTATCAAGAAGCAAGAAAGGCTTCTCTGAGAAGATGACTTTAGGATGTGGTGTGAACTCTAAGAATTAGCCATTTAGGCATGATCTGAGTGAGAAACATTTGAAGCATGGAAAAAATATGTAAGGGTCTACAGGGAGCAACTAGCTTATCATATTTAAGAAGAAAGATATGGCTGGAGAACAATAGACAATAGAGAACGGACCCCAAATGCAGATTAGAGTCAAGCAGGAACCAGAGGCTAGATTTTTCTTCTACTCTTGTTCCCTCCTCTACCTCCTGCTTCCTATGCCCATTCATTCATCTGACACTCAGCATCCTGAATGTAATTGCATGTTATTCTTCCTTTAATTAGCATCTTTTTGTGGTTTTCCATAGTGCTTAGGATGTTATTCAGACTTCTTGTCAAGTCTCCTACTCCCAGCCCTTGAAACTTCTCTAGGCAAGTCTCAGGATGGTTCCTTAGCTCATTAATTTCTAGCCTCTTCTCTCTGCTCACTCACACACCAAGCTCTGGTAAATTTGACCAGTTGCCATACTTTTCACTTTACTTTTATCCTATCCCTTCAGCTTTGATGTTCAGTCTTTCTCAGGTCTCAACCTTCCTTGTAGAGTCTTCATCTGTTAACTAAAAAGTTGAATCTCCCTTTCTCTACCCCGCTATTCAGCTATCTCTCCCCATGAATTTCTTTTGATTTTTCTTATTGTCTCTTCCCCACTGAAAGCTGCTTGTAAGCCTGGTGCCATGATTGTTAGTATCTTTTCCATTGTAGCCTCAGCACCTAGCATGATACCTAGCAATATGCCTTCAATGAATATAGATTTGAATAGAAAAGAGAAAGTAAAAACAACAGCTCTTCTTTGAGTTACAACCCACTAGGATAATAAACAAAGAAATGAAGAAATTAAGAGCAAGACATGAAATGAATAGCTCCCAGTACTGTTTATTCACTAAATGTGTGTGTATATATATATATATATATATATATGTAATGTGATCAATAGTTTATTTCATTTATTGCTCACAAATTTATGAGTAAGATATTATTCTCTTTGTATATCTATATTTTTAAAAGAAACAATGAAACCAGAAACTCAGACAAAAAGTACCTTTCCTAAAATCATAGTTGGAAAGTGGTCATGGAAGGCTTTGAATTCCAAACCCAGGATGAAGACTTTATATAATTGATGTCTGGGAGACACTGGAGGTGTTTTGAGAGCAAAGTAAAATAATTCTCAAATTTTTTTTTGTAGGAGTACACATTCCTGGAATTAAAAGCCATTTGTCCTTTTAACTTTGTGAGACCTAAATACAGATAATATTATATTTCCTTTCTAGACTTCACCTGGGGACTCCATTTCTGATTCCATTCTCTCAAAGAGAAATAGGGTAACTTTTAGAACGTGAACTACTCCTCTGACAAACAGATAATCTAAAGAACAATTAAAATGATATAATCTTAGACTAAATGTTGAAATAAATTCAGATACAATTTTCTTAGTGTTTATAATTATTTTTAGACAAAAAATGTGCTGCGCAAGAATTCATGAACTCTAATTTTTATGAAAGAAAACAGGGTAATCACAATAAACCCTACCTAATGTGTTTTTCAACACATTTTTATGCAAAATTTATAATATGAAATATTTTCAGTGAATCTGCTTTGGTTCAATCCTCTTAAGCAAACAATAAACCAAACCCTGTAAAATGTATTTCTCCATGTGGCAGGTTATGAAGAAACACATTATGTACTTATGTTCTGCTATCTTTTCAATTATTAATAGAAAGTCAGGAACAAGAATGTATCCTTGGATCACACAATAATTTGTGAAACTACATAGTTTAACAAATATTTTGCCAAGACTTAAAAGAATAAGGGACTATGTAAACACAAAAGAAATTAAATTTCAAGCTTAAGGACCGATTTGAACACTTTTAAAGAGAGGTAAAACTCACACGTAGTTATATAACTTTTTTACAAAAATATATCCACTTCATCATTTTCACACGTAGTTAAATATTCTCCACATTTTGTATTATAAATATATAATGCTTCAGCATGAGGCTATGTTGCTATTTCTCTTAAAAAGACTTATTTTGTGTTGCAAAGTTTTCCTTCAAGGTTTTTATTTTTAGTTTCTGTAATGTGAAACAAATCCCACTGATCTGAAGACATTTTTCTTTCATAATCAGCCTCAATAGGGAATGATACTACAATAAAATATATCCATTTAGAGTATATATTTCAAGAACTCCTGAAAAATGTATGTCCCATGCAAACACTATTATAATTAAGATATAGACTATTTCAAAGAAAGTCCTTTTGTGTCCCCCTATTTCCCTGATCTAGGTAACCATTACCTGTCACTATAGATAATTTGTGTCTGTTCTATAATTTCATATAAATGGAATCACACTTGCGATAGAACTGAGGTTACCAATAGGGAATGGGATGAGAATGGGGAGGTGTCATAAGTGATGGCGGAGGCCACGGGACAAGTGGTGAACACTTGGTGATTTTGTGGAGGGCAGGGCGTATTGACATATATCTGAGGAAAGGGGACACAGCACATATGGGGAACCTACACATATGAGTTTATTTCAATTTGTGAATAAAAAACTGTAATAAAATAATAAAAAATAAAAAATATTTCAAAAAAAGGCATAGAAGTTCAAAAGAAATAAAAAATTAAAAAAATGGAATCACAATAGGTATGCTTGTGGATCTGTTTCTTTTTTTTCACTCAGCATAATGTTTTTGATATACATCCTTGTTCATATATGTGACAATAGTTCATTGCTTTTTATTGTAGAGTATTCTATTATATGGATTCACCATAATTTGTTTATTCTTTCTTCCCCTAAGGCATTCGGTTTGCTTTAGGTTTTTGACTGTTTTGAATAAAGCTGCTATAAAATTTATATACAGGTTTCCATGTAAAGAAGCTTTCATTTCTCTTGGGCATATACTTAAAAGTGAAATTTCTGAGTTTTATGTCAATTGGATGCTTAATTTTAGAAGAAACCATCAAACGTTTCCAAACTAGTATCTCATTGAATAGTCCCACAAATAATGTATCAGAGTTTAATTTGCTTCAAAACTCTGTCAGCACTTGGTATAGGCATCTTTATCATTATTATTATTTTTGTCAAACATGTAAGACTTTCTGTGACTGTGGCAGCAGCTGGCAATTATTCAATAGCTCAAGGAAGTAACAGCTGATGTTTTTATGCTTCTCTTGACCTTTTCCTCCTGATGGCAAGATGGCTGCCACATCTCCAGCCTTTACATCTGTATGCAGGACAGAAAATAGTAGATTGAGGTATAGCACTAACCTCATCTATTCAACTCTATGAGGAAAGCAAATATTTACACAGAGTTTTCTCCTCCTGACCACATTAGACTTCTGTTTATAGCAAATTTGATCAGCTGTTTTTAAAATAGCCATACTAATAGGTACACAGTGGTATTTTATTGTTTTAATTTGAATTTCCCTAATGGTTCAGGACATTGTGCTTTTTCATATGCTTATTTGTCATCTAAATATTTTCTTTGGTGTCTCTTCCAATTTTTATAGAATTTTTAAAATAATTGTCTTAAATATTGAGTTTTGAAACTTATTTATATATTTATATACATATACTCATATATATACATATATTCCTTTTGTCAGATATGTGTAATGCAGTATTTTCTTTCATTTTGTGGCCTGTCTTTTCCTTTTCTCTTATATAATCAATGTTTATTTAGAATCACCGTATGTATTTTTAAAATTTTGTTGAAAGAATAATGCATCATAATATTACACAGGTTTAGATGTGTGTCATTAAAAATCAGAGTCTGTATTTATGCACTAAGCTTACTACAAACAATCTGATTATAAACTTCACCATGCAATTTACTCATTTCATCTAATTTACCCACTCACTTTCCCCATTTCCTTCTGGTAACCACTAATCTGATTCTGTAAAATGAAAGTCTACATTTGATTTGGTTCATTTGTTTTATATCTCTATATAACTCATATGACTGTAATCATATGATGGCTATCTTTCTCTTTCTGATTTACCTGATTAAGCATAATTCTCTCTAGGTCCATTCATGTTGTTTCAGGATTTCATCTATTTGAATAGCTAAGTAGTATTCCATTGGGTATATCCATTTTTATCCATTCATCTGCCTAAGGGCAGTTATATTCTTTCTAGCCCTTGGCCATTATAAATAATGCTGCAATAAACATGGAAATACATGTATCTCTTTGAATTGCTTTTTTTGTGTGTTTTTGAATAAATACTCAGTGGTGGAGAATAGGATCATATATACTTTCCATTCTCAATTTTTGAGGAGTCTCCATACTGCTTTCCATAATGGCTCTAACAATTTACACTCCTACCAACAATGTGTGAGTTTCTTTTTCTCCACATCTTCTCCAGCACTTTCTATTTCCAGTTTTTTGGATAATAGTCACACTCACAGGTATGAGGTGATATCTCACTGTTGTTTTGTTTTACATTCCTTCATAATTAGAGAAATATAACATCTTTTCATAAGTCTGTTGTCCATCAGTATGTCTCCAGTGGATAAGTGCCTATTTAGAACTTCTGCCCATTTTTAAATTCAATTGGTTATTTTCCTGCTGGTGAGTTGTATGAGTTATTTATATATTTTGGATACTAAATTGTTGTGTGATGTATAATATACAAATTTCTTCTTCCATTCAGTTAGGTTGTCTTTTCATTTTGATAACACTTCCTTTTTCTTGAAGTTTTTCTCGTTGCTAAATACAGTTGACTTTGCTTATTTTGACTTTTATTTCCCTTGACATTGGATTTCAGTTCCCAAAGACTCTCTTTAGTCAATATCAAGGAAGAGTGTCACCTCTGTTGCCTTTGTATTTTATACTTTTATGTCATACATCCATGTCTTTAATCCATTTTGAATTAATCTTTGTGTAGGGTGTTAAATAGTAGTCTATTTTCAATCTTTTGCCTTTAATTGTCCCATTTTCTCTGTATAATTTATTGAAGAGACTCCTTGCTCTGTTGTATGCTCTTGACTCTTTTGTAATAAATTAATTGTCCACATATCTTTGGGCTTATTTCCAAGTTCTCAATTCTGTTACAGTTAACTGTATGTCTGTTTTTATTCCAATACCATGCTGATTTGATTACTATTAACTTGTTGCATAGTTTGAAGTCAGGGTGCATGATACCTCCATAATTGTTATGTTATTTTTTTCTTTTCCTTAGGATTATTTTTGCTGGTTGGTTCTTTGGTAGTTTCAAATAAATTTGAAAGATATCCCAAAGAATACCTTTAGGATTTTGATGGGTTTTGTGTTTAATCTGCACATTGCTCTAGGTAACAAGTTCATTTTAACAATGTTAATTCTTCCAGTCCATGAGCATGGATTTCTTTTCTTTGTGTTTTCTTCTCTTCCTTTTAACAATATCTCATAGTTTTCAGATTGTGGGTCTTTCACTTCTTTGGTTACATTTATTTCAAGATATTTTATTCTTTGTCATGCAATTATTATGGGATTGATTTCCTGAATACTCTTTCTGTTAGTTTGTTATTTGCATATAGAAATACAACAGAGTTTTCCATATTAATTATGTAGCCTACTTCTTTACTACATTTATTATTTTTAAGAGTTTTTTTTTACTGGGGTTCCTTCTATATATTATTATGCCATTTGCAAATAGTAATATTCTTACCTCTTCATTCTGATTTGAAAAATGTCTATGCGTTTTCCTTAACTAATTGCACTGGTCAGGACTTCCAACACTTTACTGAATAGTAGTGAACAGCACATCATTACATTATTTCTGATCTTGGAAGAAAAAACTTTCAGTTTTTTCTCCATTGAATATGATATTGGCTATGGATTTATCATACATAGCTTTTATTATGTTGAGGTATATTCAGTCTATATCCATTTTCGAAGAATTTTTAACAAAAATCATACTGGTTTAGATTTTGGTTTAATTTTTTAAATTAGATTTAGTGAAGAAATATTGAATCATAACATATAGATTTAAGATTTGCATAATTTCAAATTAACATGTATCTCATTGACTATACGTTTCTTGAAATTATTTCAATTTGTTTTGTTTAATGTAAATATGTATATGTATACATATGGCAACAAAACTTGTTAAATTGAAAAATGTTGTCTTGTAGTGCTGAAAGCTTAACTCAGGGCTTCCTGCTGAATATATAAAATAGATTTGTTGACTTGTTTATGAGAGACCTAATTTTAAAGAAAGAGAACATTGGAAAGAAAAAAAATGTGTAGGAGTAAAGATTCTAGAAAGGGTCTGAAAAGTAAGGTGTGGCTACTGAGTAGATTAGAATAAACTAGATTGGTTAAACAAATAAACCACAAAATTTAGTAGCTTTAGAACAAAGGTCTGTTTTTGCTTACTAGTAGTTCGTATTGCTTCAGTGTTCCAGGGACCTGAGCTGACAGTGGCAATGCCATCTTTAACACATGGTTTACATGTCATACAGAAATTTGCATCCCAATATGGCAGAATGGAAAACTATCATAGGAGCACACTTAAAGGTTTTACGAGTCAGATGTTAAGTTATACCACTTTCTAAACCCCACTGGCCAGGATCCCACATAACCTCCTGGAGGGTTAATAATGTAGTCTAGCTAAGTGCCTTTAAAGTTGAGGAAGATAGGTTCTGGTGAACAATTTAGCAATCCAAATGAAGACAGGGTCTGAGTAGGGCTATTTTTCAAGGCTAGATATCTCTGAGGCAACTAAAGTCATTTAGAGAAATCAGATGAAAAGAATTGAAAATGAAGTTCAATATTAGCTATTGTTCTGTAACAAATAACTATAAAAATGTCTTAAGAAAACAATAGCATTTGCTTATTGTTTCTGTGGGATAGGAATTCTGGACTCACTTGGCTAAGCAGTTATAGCTCAAAGTTTTCCCAGGAGAGTCATTCAGATACTGACTGGAGTTGCAGTCATCTGAAGGCTCTCCTCTGGTTGGAAGATCTGCTCCCAAGGTGACTCACTCACATGGCTGATAAGTTGGTGCTGACTGTGTTTGGGAGGCCTCAGTTTCTGTTCATATGGACCTCTGTAGGGCTCCTTGAGTGTCTTCATGACATTGTCACTGACTTCTTTCAAAAATATCATCTGAAAGAACAAGATAGAAACCTCATTCCCTATATGATTGAGCCTAGGAAGTCCTATCCTATCACTTTTGCTATATTCTATGGGTCACTCAGACCAACCATGATTTTAGTGTTAGAGGATAGTACATAAAGGTGTGAAATCTAAGAGGCAAACATCTTGGAGGATGGCAGCCAAAGGTTCCAAAGATCCACCTGAACTGATTGAAAATTAACTGTTACATTCATTCATTAGGACCACATTGGTGAACTTGGACAAATTACATGCTAAAAGCAGGCTAAGTCATCTGATTAAAAACCCTGTCCAACCACCTTTCTGGGGCATGAATCTCCTGACACCTGAAACAAATCACTTAAAAATCTTTGAAGCATATTCCCCTGAAGCTTTTCTTGCTCTGCTTAAAGTTCTAATTCATACTCTCCAGTGTTCCCCCTTCACCATCAGACCTGCCCTGTCTGCTGCCCACCACCTGCCCAAGTGTACTCTTTTTCGACTCTAACGAGGAGCCTCATAATTGTAATTCCTAGCATCTTTTCCTTATAATTTCTATAATGCATTAAGAACTTAAAATAGCTAACAAAGGAAATAGAAATCAAACCCTATCTTCCTTTTTTTCTCCCTGGTGATTTTAAATAAAATATTCTTTATTTCTATGAGGAGAACTGATACCTGAGGAGACAGGGTTACCCTGGCTCTAATCCATTGCTAGATTTATTAATAATACGGTTATTGTCATGTGTAGATTTTGTTATAATGCTGGTGTGCAGAATGGTTACCTAGGAATAAAAAAGATTTACTGTTGGCATGTGCCTGGGGACATTAAATCTGAATCTAGCACCGTATAGGATATATCTAATCACAAGCAAGCTCAAAAATGTCTGACAAAGAAATAAATGTTACTCATCTCAAAATACTAATTATAGCTGATCAAACTTCCTGAAATTGTGGATGCTTTAATACTATTAAAAAGAATCTCTGGAAAACTTTTATATCCTTGATCTTACATATAATGGTATGATAAAACCAGAGGGTACCTGTATCTGGATATTCTGATAAGACAGGATGAATTTTATTCTCTTTCCAACAATGGATCCATCTTAGCAAGACAGTGTCTTTCAGAATTCAGTAAAATGAAGGTATGGAAGAATAATTCTCTGAAAACAAATCAAAAGTGTAATCCTTGATAAAGAAAGAACAGATGGGAGAAATGATCATGACTCCCTTTCTTCCATCATTAAACCTGGTGAGCTCAGCTGCCAACCAGGTTGCCCTAAGGCTTTCCTGGAAACTGTTTTTTCTGCTCCTTTCTGGACATGGATGTGGAATGAATGTCTTTGGATGGCATCTCTAAAGAATCACTCACACATGTAGTAGGGACGAATTATTACCATTGTCATAAAGCCATTTCCACAGTGGAAAATACTATCAGTGTTATTTATATTGCTTGGGTAGGAAAAGGTATTACTGAAAGTTTTCTGAAAATGTAAGTGATGACCAGGAAACATGACAGCGATGAATGCAACGTGTGGAAAGCGATGCTTCTCTCAGAGGGCTCTGAAGCCTGAACGTCAGAAAATGGAAGCTCCCTAAAGAGACATTCAGATTGTCATTTTTTTTTTACTGATGAGAAGAAAAATATTCATCAAATTAAAGTTATTCTTTATTCAGAGAAAATAGTAAAAATAATTAAGTTTTCCCTTTTGAATTTAGAAATTATTGTACTGAGAATATTATCTTGAGTATAAACTTTTCTCCATTTATAAAAATGAGTTTTTCCTAAAATCTCCAGTTTATTTCCTTTTGTGTTGACCTCTAGCATGTTTTACTTTACTGACCATTTCTAGATGGACCCAAGTATATATTTCTTCAAAGTTTCCTATTATTATTGATATATAAATGCATAGAAATCCTATTGTATGATCTCTGAAACATATTTAACAGATAGTGAAGAAATCCAAAATTAAGATATTATTTCTCAAACTTGAGATTAAGACTCCTATTCACTTGACTAGCTGGACTGTTGCAATATTACTATTACATAATTTCAGCACTGTCTCTAGAAACACATTTGGAAATGGCAGGGTCAATAACAGTAAATGCTATTGATGCTTTCCCTTGAAAGTTATTTTTTAACCTCAATATTTAACACAAGTATTCTGTAAGTTTGTTTAAAATAAACTTCTCTGTAGTAATTCCATATTCCTGGGTAAATGCAGGATATCTAATTCCTTCTGTTTGTTAACTATTAGGATGAGAATATGGAGTAATTTCCTTGATGTCCTCAGGACAAAATTTCAAAAAAAAGGAGCAACATAAACTGTCAGAAATAATTTGCTATCTTAACTCTGCAGACTGGAAAGCTGTCTAACTTTCCCACACATGCCAGACAGGTTCACAACTTCCCTTGCTTAAAACACAGAGGCCCCTTGTGGTTTCCACGGCAAACCACTGCTTATCCTATCAAACTATGGAATCACCCCTAAGTAGTCTGCAGGAAATTTTACACTTGCACACCCCACAGCATGTGTCTCCATTAGCACAAATATTCTTGGGTATTGTTTGTTTGCAGGAGGTCTTCCCAACTAGATTGCAAGATCATTGAGGGCAGGAATTGTGAGCAATAAACACTGAGTATCCAAGTTCAACTCAGTATACAACACATAGTGCATTCTCATGAGCTATTTGATGAATAAGTCAAGCTATTTGATGACCTCCAAGTGTTCTTTATGTCCTTTATTAGGTTATCTCTGTTTAACTTAAGGAAATAAATTTTTCAATATTCTAAAGTTTCTTCATAACTTCTATGGGAAATTTTTTTCTTTGCAAACTTAGATATGCACTCTGCTTTCCTATCAAAATTTCAAGTTATATACTTTTTTGATGAATGTCACCTAGATTTATTGTGGTGATCATTTAACAATATATACTTGCATCAAATCATTATGCTGTATACCTTAAACTAATTCAGTGTTATGTCAATGAGATCTCAATGAAAGTGGAAAAAGGTAAAATATCACATGTAAGAAGTCTTTCTACCCAGATGTGAACCTTCTTAGGTCCTTGGTAGCTCCTTGTTTCAAGTTTTATACTTTTTTACTTGAAATATATAGCGTAATTTTAACCTGAAATTTTTAGGAATGTGATATATATACATATATGTGTGTGTGTGTGTGTGTGTGTGTGTGTGTGTGTATAATTTTAGGAGAGGATGGTAGTGGTGCAAATGGTATAAGTAGATATTTCAGAAATGGTAAATAAGCGAAAACAAAATTTTACTAGGCGTCAGGAAAATGAAATTAAAACTACCATGACATACCACTTCATAAAAACTATAATTATTGAAATGAATAGGTCTGACATAACAAATACTGGCTGAAATAATTGGATCTCCTATGCATCACTAGTTAAAAAGAAAATATTAGGTAAATTTTAATCATACATATACTTCATGACATCGTATTTCTAATTTAAATATTTAAGAAAAATGAAAATATTTGTTCACAAAATTTTATATAAGTTTATTTATAATAACCACATCTGAAAACAACTTAAATTTTCAACAATAGAAAAGCAAATTGTTCCCTACCAAAGTAGTAGAATAAATACATTAAAAATAAATTACATGCACAATAAGGATGAAACTCAAGCACATTATGTTTGGTGAAAGAAGACATAAAAGAGAACAACAGATTTTATGTTTCTGTTAATGTGAAGCTCAAGATTAACAAAAACTAATTCATGGAGCTAACTATCTAAAATAGTCTTTCTTTTGGTGGAGTTGAAAATTGACTGATAGGAGGTATAAGGGAATATTCAAAGATGATTGAAAGATTCTTATATATATATTATGTTCATGGAGATGTTCTTCCCCCTCAAGAAAGCCCTTATTGCTTCAGCTGCTGGGAATGCTGTCAGTGAAGAGTGTTCAGCTGTCAGTTCCTTCTAAGATTGCTTTAACTGTAGAGATCCTACTCGAACAAGGTCATTCCCTAATACAACCAATGACAAATCAAAACAGAGGTTAAAGACCTGACCCTAGTGTCAATGCCCCTTCTGGGGTTGGTTGAAAGTATTGATCCTGATTTGCAGCAACAAATCAGTATCACTATGTCACTATTCTTTCCCCATCAAATTGTCTTGACACCCTTATCGAAAACAAATTGATAAGAGTAAGAATTCATTTCTGGACTCTCAATTTTATTCCATTGACCTATATACCTATCATTATGTTATTGCCATGCTGTTTTGATTATGGTAGTTTCGGAGAAGATTTGAAATCACTATGAGTCTTTCGTGTTTTTCTTCTTTTCCAAGATTGTTTTTGGCTATTAGTCTCTTGTTTTTTATTCAATAGTAATATTTATTATTTCTTTTGTTCACAATGCTATATTCATTTTAGGATATTGAAATAGTATTTCATACCACACCCACCACCAGAGTTTTAGTGTCCTTTAGCAACACCTTTTCCCCTCTTTCCTTCCCTCCATCATCCAAATTCACTGGTAACCACAATCCTGTGTCCTGTTAATTTTGTTGGAATTTGTATGTTCATTTCTTCGTTTCATTATAATCTACATATAAGTGAAGTCATCCTGTCTTTTTCTGTTTCTTTCTGACTCATTTCATTTAATGTGATCCCCTCTAGTTTCATCCAGATTCATGGAAGGGGAACAATTTCATCTTTTTTTATATCTGTATCAAATTCCATTGAATATATGTGTTTTATCTATATATACACATCCATCCATATATGCACATACATCCATACATATACATATATATGGATGGATTTTTTATTTATGTGTATGTATATATCATAGTTTCTTTTTCGAGTAATCTATTGGTGGGCATTTCTGTTTTTCCATGTCTTGGCTGTTGTGAACTGTGCTACTATGAACATAGAGTTGCAGAAATTTTTGATTAGAAATTTTTATTATATCCTCTGGGTATATGCCTAGGAGTGGGATTGATGAATCAAATACTAAATCCATATTTTTTTAAGAATCTCCATACTGTTTTCCAAAGAGATTGCACCAATTTACATTCCCACCAACAGTATAGGATATTTCCTTTTTCTCCACACCCCCTCCAACACCTGTTGTTTTCATTTTTTATATAAGCCATTCTTACTGGTGTGAGGTCATATCTCATTATGGTTTTCATTTGCATTTCTCTGATGTTGAATGATGTAGAACATTTTAATGTGTCTGTAGGCCATCTGTGTGTCTTCTTCAGATAGGTACCTATTCAGTTCTTCTGGCCATTTCTTGAGTGGAACATTTGCTTTTTTATTGTTGAGGTGTATGAGTTCTTTATATATTTCAGATGTTAAGCAAGCTCTTATTTGATATATGTTGTGTAAATATCTTTTCAAATTCCATGTGTTGCTTTTTGTTTTAATGGACGTTTCTTTCATTTTGCAGAAACTTTTTATTTTGGTGTAGTTCCATTTATTTGATTTTGCTTTAGTTTATTTTGCTGTGGTTGTTCCTTCCCAAAAGATACGTTTGAGTTTGAGGTTGTAGAGTGTTTTTCCCACATATTCTTCTATGTATTTTATGGTTTGGGCTCTCATGTCCAGGTATTTGATTCATTTTAAGTTAATTTTTGTGCATGGTGTTAATGCATAATTCAGTTTCATTTTTTGCTGGTGTCTTTCCAGTTTTCTCAACACCATTTGTTAAATAGACTTTCCTTCCTCTGTTGTATGTTCTTAGCACCTTTGTCATAGTTTAACTGTCCATATAGGTATGACTTTATTTCTGGGCTTTCCATTTCATTCCCCTGATCAGTGTCTTTTGTTCCTGTTCCATACTGTTTTCAGGATGATCACTCTGTAGTATAGTTTGAACTCAGGGAGTGTGATTCCTCCACTGTTTTTTTTTTCCTCTTAGGATATCTTTGGTTATTCAAGGCCTTTTGTGGTTCCATAGGAACTTCAGTATTGCTTTCTCAATTTCCTTGAAAAATGTCCTTGGAATTTTGATGAGAATTACAGTAAATTTATGTGTTGCTTTGGGTCAAATGGTCTTTTTAATTATGTTAAGTCTTCTAATTCATGAACATGTAATGTTTTTCATCTCTTTGTACTTTCTATTACTTTTGTTAAGGTCCTATAGCTTTCAATGTAGAGGTCTTTCACCCTCTTTGTTAAGTTTATTCCCAGGTATTCGATGTTTTTTGGTGCCATTACAAATGGGATTTCCTTCTTAACTTCTTTTTTCTCTATTTCATTGTTTGCATATAAGAATGCAACTGATTTTTATATTTTGATTTTATATCCTGAAACTTTGCTGTGTTCATTTATTGCTTCTAGCAGTTTTTTTCATGGAGTCTTTATGATTTTCTAGGTATAATAACATGTCATCTATGAATAATGATAGTTTTCTTTCTTATTTTCTGACTTTGATTCCTTTAATGTGCTTTTCTTGCCTTATTGCTCTGGCCAAGACTTTCAGAATAAATGTTGAATAGTAGTGGTGATAGTGGGCAACTTTATGACAGACCTTAAGGGAAAGACTCTCAGTTTTCACTATTGATTATGATGTTGACTGTAGGTTTGTCATATATTACTTTTACTATGTCAGCATATGTGCCTTTTATTCCTATTTTGGTGAAGGGTTTTATCATGAATGGGTGGTCAATCTTGTCAAATAATTTTCTGCATCTGTTAAGATAATCATATGGGTTTTGATTTCCATTTTGTTGATATGTTATATTACATTGATTTTTTTTTTTGCACATGTGAAACCATCCTTACATCCCTGGAATAAATTCCATCTGGCTGTGGTATATACCTGTTGAATTTTATTTGCCCCAATTTTGTTGAGAATTTTTACATTTATGTTCATCAATGATAGTGTTCTGTAGTTTTCCTTTTGATGCTATCTTTGCCTAAATTTGGAATCAGGGTAATATTAACCCACAGAATGAATTTGAGCTCACTCTTGGTTTGTGAGATGTCCTTGTAAGTTATAGTTTCCTTCAGAGTTGCTTTTTCTACTTCCCATATGTTCTGGTAGTTCCTACCGAATTTCCATTTGTTTCCAGTTAAGTTTTAATTTCATCAATGATTCAGAGTTTTTCTGATTATTTTCTGATTATCAGAAGCATGTTGTTCAATCTCCACATCTTTGTGGTTTTTCCATTTTGGTTTTTTTGGTTTATTTCTAATTTTACTCCCTTTGTGATCAGAGAAGATGTTTTCTATAATTTCAATTTTACTAAATTTTCTGAGACTTATTTTGTGTCTCCGAATATGGTCTATCATGGAGAATGTTGCATGTACACTTCAGAAGAATGTAATTCTTTTTTGTTGGGGTAGAGCACCTTATATGTCTGTTAGGTTCATATGACCTATTGTTTCAAACAGGGTTCCTATTTCATTGTCGATTTTATGCCTGGATAATCTATCTATTGATGTAAATGGAGTTTTGAAGTCCTCTGCTATTATTGTGCTATCAATGTCTGCCTTTAGCTCTGTCAGTATTTGTTTTATATGGTGGTCTGGCATTGGGTGCATATATGTTAATAATAGTTACTTATTCCTGATGAATTACTCTCATTGACCATAATGTAGTATCCATCTTGTCTCATGGTACCCTTTTTAGTTGGAAGCTTGTGTTGTGTGATATTAGTATTGTGGTTCCTAATTTTATCACTGTTCCTTTGATATATTTTCTATAGCCCTTGACTTGCAACATTTGAATCTGATGTGAGTTTCTTTAGGCATAATATTGACAGGATTTGTTTTTTAATCCATACAGCCACTCTATGTTTTTTGATTAGTGAGTTCAGTCTTTCACGTTTCGAGTGAAATATAAGGATTTACTACTGTTATTTGAGCTTTATTTTCTGTTGGTTTTTGGGCCTGTTGCTTCATTTCCTGTTTGTTTATGTTCACTTTTTCTTTTGGATGGTATTCAGTGTCTGTTCTTTCAGTTTTGTCTACTTCTTAGCTATGTATGTCTTTAGGGTTGGGTTTTGTGACCATCATGTGTTTTGTCTCTAATTTTATTATTCTTTGACAGTCTTTCTTAAGCTGATGACATATAATATTTATATATTTGTACAGATTCCATGTTTTTCCTTTCTCCTTTAGTTTTTTGTTCTTCCCTGTTGGTTTCACCTTTTTTTTTTTCTGTTTTTACTTTCCTGATTATCAACATTCTTGAGGTTTGGTGAATCTTTGTTGTCATTTTCCCTGTTATAGAACCCTTTCAAGATTTCTTGGATGACACCTTGGGTAACAGAGAAATCTGTTCACTTTTGTTTGTCACTGAAGACCTTTATTTCTCCATCATATCTGAATGATAATTTTGTAGGGTAGAATATTCTTGGCTGGTAGTTTCTTTTAGTTTTGAATATATTGTTCCTCTTTCTACTGGCCTATATGGTGTCTGCTGAGAAGTCTGATAATAACCTGTGGTTGTGCATTTGTAGGTCATATTTTTCTTCTCTCTAGTAGCCTTCAGTAGTTTTCTTTGTCATTGGCTTTTGCTCGTTTTAATATCATGTGTCTCAGGTAGGCCTTTTACGTTTACACATTTTGGTGTTCTCTCTGCTTTTTGGACCTCCATGATTACTATTGCAACATTTGTGAGAAATTCTCTATTACATCTTTAGATTTTCTGCTCCTTACTCCTTCTCTCCTTCATGGACATCCATTTTCCTTATGTTTATTCTGTCATAGTGTCTCATAGGTTTCTTCGTTTTTCTTCAGTCTTGTTTCTCCTCTTCCATGAGGGTCA
Organism: Solenodon paradoxus; assembly: GCA_004363575.1. Classification (NCBI taxonomy): domain Eukaryota; kingdom Metazoa; phylum Chordata; class Mammalia; order Eulipotyphla; family Solenodontidae; genus Solenodon; species Solenodon paradoxus. Next base: position 193,650 of record RJWH01002293.1, read on the forward strand.
CCTCTGTTATCTTGTCTTCAATATTTTTGATATTTGTTCCTCTAGGAGAGTGAGTTTGTTTGTGGAACTTTCCATGTTTATCTACTCTACTTGATGAATTATTCATATCTTCAATCTCTTTGGTGAAGTATTGCCTTGGATCTGCCGCATCTTTTCTGAAGCTTTCCAATTTTGGGGGGGGTACTTTTGTATGTCTCCTGCATCTCATTCAGCTTTTTTTATTTAATACTATTATTTTGAAATTATATGCTAAATTGTCCCAATCAATACCAATGGAGTTCTTCTCTGGTGTGTTCTTTTTGGACAATTCATGTTTTAGGGGGCGACTTAGATTTTTGGCATGACTTTCTTCTCTACCTTGAATTTAATTCTGTGATTTTCCTTTTCTTTTACTCTATAGATGTCTTCCTACTTGTATGATTATGTGGTAGGTGCCAACCTCTTAATTTCAGTGGGACTAAGGTCAGTTTTGCTTTCTAGGCTGCCCTCTTATGGTGGACCACTGATGCTGTTTCAGGTGGTACTTGGAGACTTTGAAGCTCTCCAATGTGGGGAAGAAGTCATAGGCAGTCTAGGTGCAGTCTGATGTGCATGGTGTTTGGACATCCCGTTGATAGTGGGGACTAAAGTTTCCCTCGCAGCTCTTCATTCAGGGATCAAGTTCATCACAAACCACAGCTCTCTGTCACCCCCTATACATTTGTATCTCTGGATCTGGGTTGAGGCAGCATGGGGTCTGTGAGTCCTGCGGCTTAGTGGGCACTTGTTCCTGGCAGTGGCTGGGCAGGGATAAGGATCTGTGGTCAATGGGACCTAAGGTCTACTGTGCACTGGTTCCAGGCCATAGCAGGGACAGGGAAAAAGGTCAGGGTTTTCTTTGAACTACGAGAACCAATTGAATATCAGTTGTTCTTTTCATAATAGCTCCAAAACTTCAAATCCATTTATGTCCTCTCTGAGTTTTACTTAATTGGTTGACAACATTTTCATGGCTCTTTGCATAATGCTTTGCTTGCAGTGGGCACTCTATCATGATATGTTTATCAACATGAGCCAAAGTCTTTCCACTGGATATTTACCCTAAAGTTGCAACAACAGTCTTTCAAAGAGTATATGCACCCTCATATTTATTGCAGCATTATTTAAAGTAGCTAAGGGCTAGAAACAACCTGTGTCCATCAACAGATGAGTGGATTAGGATGTGGTTTATGTACACAATGGAATACTAATCAGGTATCAAAAAAGATGTAATCCTACAGCAGCATGGATAGAAGTATAAGATTTATGTTTAGTGAGATAAGCCAGAAGGAGAAAGACTGTAATCATATGATATCACTCATATGATTACCAAGCAAGCAAATAAACTAGATCAAATAAAAAAGTCAATAAAAGCAAATTAGTGTTTGTAGAAAGAGAAGGAGGGTGGGAAAGTTAGGTAGAAGGGATCAATTAAAATAAAGGAAGAATTGAAATAGTGGTGAACCTAATTTATTATATATAGATATGGATTTATAATGATGTGTACCTTAAACCAATTTAATGTTATATGCAATGTTCCTTCAATAAAATTAATTTAAAAATAAATAAAATCAATCAATATAGTTCACTGAACTTCCAGGTTAGTAAATACATGGAGGTTTGGAGAGAATGGCACTCTAGATGAGGGCATGGAAGCTCCAACCCCTTTCCTCAGACCTACTCCTATGATCTTGTCCATCTGGATATTCCTGAGTTAGCTAAAAATGAATCACAAATCTAAATGTAAAATTCGAAACTGAAATTCCTAGAAAACAACAGGAGAAAATATAGATGACCTTGGATATGGTGATGACTTTTTAGATAAAACACCAAACACTTGATCCATGGGGGAAAAAAAAGGATTGGCAGGTTGAACTATGTTTATAAATGAAGGAGCTTTTTTTGAGAAAGGCAATGTAAAGAAAATGAAAAAAAAAGTCACAGGTGGGAAGAAGATATTTGTAAAAAACATTTTATAAATGACATCCAAAATATAGAAAGAAATCATAAAATTCAATAATAAAACAAACAACTTTATATAAAAAGTGGAACAAAACCTTAAACATCTCACCAAAGAAGATGGTAAAACAATATATAAGATGTTCTACGTTATTTGTCCTCAGAGAAATGAAAATTCAACCAACAATAGGATGCCACTACATACCTATTAGAATGGCCAAAATCTGAAACAATGACAAAACCAATAGGAATACTCATTAGGAACTCTCATTCATTGCTGGTGGAAATACAAAATGGCAGACAGACACTTTGGAAGACAGTTTGGAAGTTTCTTCTAAGACTGAACATACTGTTACTATATGATCTAGCAATCACACTTGGTGTTTGCCCAAAGGAGTTGAAAATGTATGTACACACAAAAATTTTCACATAAATGCTTATAGCAGCTTTATTCATAATTATCAAACTTTGGAGGTACTCAAGATGTCCTTTAGTAGATGAATGAGTAAGTGAGCTAGACAACAAACATTACCTGCTACATTCAGACAATGGAATATTATTCAGGACTAAAAATGAGCTATCAAGCCATGAAAAGACATGGTAGGACATTAAATGCATATTACTAAATGTAGACTAAACATTACAAGTCTACATACAGTGTGATTCCATACTGTCAGAGCACAGAGGATTGTTAGGGCAGTGAAAGTACTCTGTATAGTGTTGCAATGGTACATACTTATCATTATAAACTTGCCCAAACTCATACAATGAGCAACATCAAGAATGAACCCTGATATAAATTACAGACTGGGTGATAATGAGGTGACAATGTAGGGTCACCAGTTGTAATCAACATACTACTCTACTGGGGAATGTTAATGTTGATAATAGTGAAGGCTATGAATGTGTCTCTGGATACATTTGTGAGGGCAGTGGTATATGGTAAATCTCTACCTTCTGCTTAACTTTGCTGTGAACCCAAAACTATTCCAAAAAAAGAAGTCTGTTTTTTTAAGAAGATATTTTACTTCAAATAACTTTGCCACAATCCTTCCCTGAGGCAATAGTTTACCTGCTAGAAGTGGTGAGTGAGAGCAAGATGTAGGAGAGAAAAGCACAAATTAATATTTCAGTGAAATTTTCTACAGGGAAAAAGGAATAAGTAAATGAATGAATGAGTATATCCAGGTGACTAAAACTAGTCTAACTTACTATTGTAGCAATTATTTGTCTGAGTCACTATCACCTTTGTTTATGCACTTTTACATGTGCATTCAAAGATTTCCTAATGCTCATAACAGAAAGACCAAAAACCTTAAGTAGGCATGCAAGCTAGTCTGTGATCTCATCTTAAGCCTTTTTTCCAGCTGTACCCACCCTAACTTGAAGACAGTAGTTCTGAATTTTGACTGTCTTTGGAATCACCTAGGAAACTTTAAAAACTACCATAGGTACATCTCATCCCAGAATAATTATATTCAAATCTCTGGGAATGGGACCTGCTCCTCAGTAATTTTCTTAAAGCTCTCCAAATACAGGCAGGGGTGATCCCTTACCTTTGAGTCTCTAGCTATTTTTCTGCTTACTGCCATAGGCTGATTCTTCCCATTTTATTCAATGAAGTTGGCATTCACGTCTGGCTTTTTCCATCATGAATGACTTACAAATAATTTTCATAACTAGCTGTCCTCCTTAGGAAAGTCTTTCCTGAGTTACCAAATGAGTTCAGTTAGCCTGTTTTATGCTCTCATCATACCCCAAACACTTTGTTCAGAGTACAGTTTGTTAATATTGTCTAGTTTGACTTCTTAAAAATTTATGTCTACCTACCATATTAGATTATAAGTCCAATGAGGGCAGGGAGTATTGTGAAATTTATTCATAATCATGTCCAGAACTTAGGGTATTATAGGGAAATGGCAAAAATCATAAATTGAACACTTGAACAGATGGATGGATGGATGAATGTGGGAATTTATGAGCACTCTGCTTGAAGTATATAATCATGTAAATAGTATAATATCAAGACAAGAAATTACATTTATTTTTCTTTCTCTCTTTTTCTTTTTTTTTAATGAAATTTGGGAGACTGAAGATACTTTCAAAGATGGCTAGTAAGGAGTCTAGTTACCAAATATCTTGTTCATGATTTTAACATATATACCAAATGGCATTAGTTAAGTAAAATTTCTGAGAAAAAAAATTTTTAATTATTTTACTATGTTTTACTAACTTGAGTAAAGACAGTTTAGTCTTGTGAAAAAAGAAAAAAGAAAGAGAAAACATTGGTTTGCTGCCCAGTAAAGAAACAAATAACTTACAAAGCCCTACAAACTACAGTGTTTCTATCTAGGTCCCAATGTCATGCTACACATACCAAAAACATGTCAAAATGCAATTATAGTATCCCCTTCAGGAATGTCTTAGGAGATGGACACAGATTCTGGATTCTATAACATGGTATTTGATCATTTATTTACTGCAAAAAAATCTTGGTTCAGATGCATAGTGGATTTTCAGTGAAGTCCTGCTTTATTCTTTTAGAATTTTATAGATTTGTTTTTAAAAGTCTTTATAAAAACTTATAAATTTAGTTATGTTATGTTTTTCCTTCTTTCTTTGAAGCATAGTATTAAAGGACTATAGTTTATCATTTAAACTCTAAGTATGAAAAATGTTTTGTTCTATTTCTCAACAACATGAAGTTTAAGAAACTGTCTTGATGAAATTATAATTTATAGGTTGAGACATTATTTAGTTCTTAGGGGCTTTCTTAATAATTAGATTTATTATTGCCTTCACATGTGCCTTCCCTAATTGTGATAACTGTGGTAGTTATATTAGAATTCATAAAATATGATTTTTGTTTCTTTTGAAAGATCATGTCTGATTTTCTCTGCTCCAAGCTTGGCAGATACAAGTATATATGTCACTTATCACTTATCCATTTATCACTTATCACTTTAAGGATAAGCGGTTAAGTACAAACTCCTGAAACAGCTGTTTCTAATGTTCTGCTCGAATGTTGTCTCAATTAGGGGCACATGGCATGGTGATCACATGTGCAGAAAGGAGGCAGTCAGAGGCTCTACCAATATTACAAACTCTCGCTTAAGTCAGGAAGTGCTCACTGATCACATTTCTTAAACTGTTGTGACAGCTTCCCCTGTGCCCTCGGTTGACCATTGAACTGGGTGACATATTTGCATTTAAAGACATCATATAAAGCGATATTTATGAAGCAAACATTGTCAAGGGTTTATCGAGCCAGACACTGTGATCCCTGGAAAAAAGAAGGTAAATGCATTCAATGTTTTCAGCCCCCAAAAGGCTGTTTGCATTATTTAATTGTTGGGATTTTTGTTGTTAAAGATTTTGTCTTTATGTATGTGGCACTTTTTTAAGGGAAGGAAGATGATAACATTTGTCAGTTACCAATTAAGTGTCAGGTATTTATGTACCTCAACGAAACCTGTACTGTCTTGAAACAACCCTCTAGGAGAAGTGTTATTTTAGCTTCATTTTGCAGAAGGGAAAACTGAAGTTGCCTATGAGTGAGAGGTATAACTTCACCCTGCTACCCAGGGCAAAAATTTCTGGAACTCAAAAGAAATAGCAGAAGATGGCTCCGCATCTCTGTCATTGTTCCATCAAGGGTCAAAACAAAACAGCATTACGAACATTAGAGTAAAGGAGGTTGTAAGAGTGCCACAAGGGGAGAAATAGATGCTTTTGCAAATGCAGAGGGGTGAGAGCTTGAAAATGAAATCATTCTTCCCCAGTGCTGGGTGTTAGCAAATTGCTCACTGCCCTTCCCTGTAAGCCTGTGAGGTCTGACACCAGTACTCCTTTTGTATTGCCAGCATGACACTCGTTTTTCTACCCGTACAGAGTCACTTAACAATGAAATGATGCAACTATTTGTCTCTGGGTGCTAGGCACACCGTGTTTCAGTCTGAAACCTGTGAGAGGTAGCTTGTGAGCCACCTCTGATGGTACTGAACATTTTTCCTCAATCTATATTCACATCAGTTCCATTTTCAAATGAGTCAAATGGGAAGCTGAAGTTGGCCAGTCAGAGCTTAACACCTCTGATTTATGGTCAGAAGTATCTTAATAGGATCATTCATTTTCCTTCGCTCGTTCAGAACATCTGATGTTACAAGTTTCTAGAAATGTTCGTGTATTCTCTGTTTCTGCAAAAAATATAATCTTTATCTCCAAAAGTGACCTTCAAATGAGCAGGAAATGAAAGCCAGCCATTTTTTCTCAGTCACCTTGCCTTGCTTTATTGATGTGTCATAATGGAAATCTTGAGAGCCAGAAACCTCAGAGTTATTATGATATTTTAATCTTTTTAGGTTAAGTGCACATGTGAAGGTGTAGGGCAAAAAGCATTCGTTTAGCCCTGGCTTTTTGAAGTATCTCTTTCTTGCCCTTTTTCTCCTTGTTCAATTGCTTGAGAGAGGATGTATCTTGTGCAAATCCTCAGTTTCTGGGCTTTTCTGAACTCGGTCTTCTACTTCGCATGTTGTTGTAAGTGACTTGATTTATGAAACTGGTCAGAACATCTCGAAGGACCCACCCACCCCCTTCCTCCTCGTGCTTACCCCCGTCCCTCCTTACCAAGCACCCCAGCAGAGCCTTTGTTTCAAACACATATTTTTAAAATAATTGCAAACAAACAAACTTAACTGCAATATGGTTACTATTCTCCATTCTTAGAAAAGCTATGTTTAGTTAAACACACGCTCTGTTCAGTTGTAGATCACACAGAATTCTATACTCCGAACATTTTAGCTATTTAGTTTAAGATTGTCAATAATCCACAAATCCCCGTCAAATGAACACGGCACAGGACTGTGGTTGGGGTCAGGGAGGGAAGGAAAGAGGGGAAAAAAAGTAGTGTTAAGGAGCACTAGAACTCTGGTGGAGGGTGTGCTGTGAAGTATAGACTGAGATGTACTTTTCAGTATCCTAAAATGACTATAGCATTGTGAACAAAAGAAATCATAAATATTACTATTACAAAAAAGATTATCAATGATCATGCTCAAAATCTAAAATCTTGCTATTATTCTACTTCTTGAGTATGAACTCCCACTTCCAAACTATCCCAGTAGGTCTTTTTCTAACATGCATCTCTAGAATTGATACTCTCAAATGTTCTTTTGTCCATCTTAGTGATGGATCAGTTGCTTACCTGGGGTAATCATTTATTCTCCTGAAGCAGAAATAATTGCTGACAACTTGACTCTAAATGTATCTCAAGGACAATAAAAAAATTAGGATGAATTAGTTAATGTACAGAGCTGCTGTAATAAATGTAAAAATAGCCCTTCTAACATCATGCTTTCTGTTTAGCCACAGATCACCCTCCAAATAATTGGTTTTGCTATGTCCTGAACTTGTCTAAGTCTATACCATATGTTTTAAAATGTCTCCTGTCACCTTTGATGTACTTCAGGACAAAACTGTACTGATTTTATTTTTAATTGCTAAATTAACAAATTCTCATTGTAAAAAGTTAAGTAATAGAGTAATTACAAAATGAAAAGTAAAAACTGCCTCTTTCTAATCTCAGTCTCCAAAGGTAACCATTTAAATTTTTAATGTGTTCCCTCGTAGGTCTTATGTAGAAAAGTAGATGTGCGGATATGAAATTCAAATACATTTAATGAATATAAAGACAGTATTTTTCTATCTTATTATTGCATTATGTCCTCAATTTTGTAGTTTCTGTCCTTTTTTCTGAGAGCTGTAGACTGTAGCATTAATATCAGCAGGACTGTCTTAAAATTGGAGGGCCGACATCTCACCTCAACAATTGGTCCATACTGACTGAACATCGGACACATTATATTTTAAGGTCTCAAGGAGATATTTTATGATCGAATTTAACAGACCACATACTCTTTCCTTTAGGGAGGTCATAAAATTCCCAGATTATAGGAGCAGATCTTGTGCTCAAGTGTTCAATTCCCTATTTTAAGCTTGATTTTTCTCTTATTAAGATCTGTCAATGGTACTTTGGTTAAGTTCCCTCCTGTGGCCCAAGACTCCTGTCCTACATATTTTGTTTTTTATAATTATGTGGTTTTTAAAAAGATGAACTTCCCATCTCAGAAAATATACTAAGGGGCACTCTTGTTGCAGAAAAGATTTGAGTTAATGAGATTATTCATATAAACTGATGAAGTCAAATATATGTGTGATAGCTCAATAGTAATCATGAGCTTCCTCAAAGTAGAAAAGTGCCTTTTCTAACTGATGATAAACTGAAGAGAGAACAGTGGCTCAGGGTCATTTTTACTGACAAACAAGGGAAGAAGGCCAGGGAGATGGGCGATCCTTCAGGTATCAATATGGTATAAAAGTCAAGTCCAAGTAAGACAGGCAAATCCTAGATCTTTTGCTTCAGATAAATTTAACCAGCTGAAAGGTAAGTCATGAATTAAAGAGGGTTTGAGTTTTATTTTCTACTGGTTGCCACTTTAGGTGAGACGTTTCATTCTGCAAAGTAGGACATTAAAATGTTCATTCCTCTGAGTATCCAATTGTCCCATTCAGCTAGCTCTCCATCAGTTCCTCTCTGTAGTTAGAAACCATTAGTGCAAAAGAATCACCTTACAGATATTTTTATTGTCACTTTTCCATTTTATTTCTATTGAGTATAATCTTGCTTGCCTTCCCATTGTTAATGTCCACTAGAATTGGTCAAGTTTCTCACTTTCCCATAAAGAGGGACATACCAGGAATGCAGCTTCATTTCATTTTCTCTTTTCTCCTCTCTTCAGAATCAGAGTCAATAGTCAGCAGTTTGCACAAACATAAATCTTGTTATTGTTTATACCAACTCACCCTTTCTAATGCTATTAGAACCACTATGGACATAGACCCCAGAGATTTGCTCATCTTAAAGCTCTAAAACTGCACCACTTTTATGACAACAATAAAGCCTTGAGCTGTCACTTTACCCCTCTGACTGTTATTCACCATGATTACTGGCATTTCTTTCTTGCTCATTCCTTCCTGCTCCCATCCCCCATTTGATTTATTCCAAAGAAATATTTTGAATAAATAAGGTAAAGGACTAACAATTAGCAGCATTCTTTGTTAAGCTATCGAAAACTCTATGACTGCCTAGAAAGAATCTATATTCTTTTCCTATATAGACTCATCCCTATAATAGGATGAGAACTCATCCTATTATTCTGGTGGGTATGAAAGGATCTCTGAGAACCAGAAGGATGAAGAAAAGCATGGCCTTCTCCGGGATGAGGAATCAGCTGTGCCTGCCAAGCTTCTGCATGGGCTACATGACAATTTGACCCAGCAGACCTAGGTTCAAGGCTGAACTCTACTGCTTCCATATCCTGAGATTTAGGCAAGAAATCAGCTGCTTTTCCTTCTGCTTCCTCACTGGAAACATCTTATCTGCTTTCTGAGAGCTGCAGTGAGGATCAGATGAAATGCTCTATGTGGAAGAGTATTGTGAATTTGTGATTACAGTACAAAATAATTGGTCTTAATAAGCTTCTTGGTTAAAAGAAAGGGGTGGGGGAGGCTTGGATATTCAAAAGAAACAGAACTCACTTGCCAAGCACTGAAAGTCACAGTCAAATCCTCCAGTGGTTTTGAATATATTGATATACTACTCACATTTTAGAGTGTAATTTAAAAAATATTTTTTGGTTTTGACAGTATTGTAGAATATGGTAAAGGACAGAATTGAACTGTCGGTGGTAAATTATATAGAGATGTTGATTTACCATTACGCATACCTTAAACTATATAATTACAAGCAACCTGTAATAAGGACGAAATACTCCTTCAAGAAAATTTAAAATAAAGAAGATACTGTTATCTTCATTTTACAAATGAGGATGGTGGTATAAAAAAAAATTATGTCACTTGCCCCAGACCCCATATTACTTGGCATCAAAGCTTTCTGGTTTTGACAGCCTAGATATTTGTCTCACAGCCTCCAGAGAAAGGAGAGGATTTATGTGGGAAGTTCATCCTGGGAAAGGTTACATGTTCTCTAATGTATGTTCATTGTGCATGAACACTTTGTTCCGTCTCAGAATTGCATTAACTACATCTTAAATTTTATTCTGCTGTTTTGTTATTAAAATGAATCTGTTAAAAAAATCTCATTGTTAAAATGCATCAAGAAGCAAGGTTAATAAATTGAGAAGACAGGGCAGATAAACATCAGTCAGTCATATATCTTTAAGTTGAAAATTCCCCCTTTTCCATTTTCTTTTGTACTCTACAAGTATCAAAAGTGCAAAATATAGTTGTTCTTATAACATGGGGTGGTGAATGTGGCATTAGACTGACCCTTTCCGTTGTAACATGGAAAAATTGAGAAGTAATATCTACGATCTTGCCCTATTCAAAAGGATTTTATTAAAATGGTTATATTTTAAAAATTAGTTAGAATACTACCTTGGTATTATTTTTTTGACAAGGAAGTTTATTTATGAACAAAATAATAAGATACAGGAAGAATGACATGAATGATCTGAAGAACAGACATACGTGGGAATGTCTAGTCATTTTGGTCTCTGAAACTTTTGAGGAAATGTCTAACTTCACTTTCAACCAACAGGCTAACTAACTGAGCTCAGAAGTATAAGCCCTGAATCCTAGTTTATGAGTGAATGAGTTAGAGCTACTATATCAGTCAGTTGTCTAAAAATTTGAAATTTACCTTCTTGGTGACCATACCTTTTGGAAATATAATTTAGTTCCCAACTAGTCTGCAAAAACTTTGTTGAGAGTGAATCAGGAACGCTAATCCTTAACCCAGCAATAACGAGTACTCCAATTTTTGCCACACCTCTCTGATATGGCACCATTAGAGAGAACAATGATTCCATCGGAAAGCAGGTGGATAGATATTTCCAAGATCCAATAATCTCTCTCTCCTGTTTGTCAAAGTGTTTCTCTAAGTTACTTCTCACATCTGATGTAGAAACAAAGGGAGTATGCCCACAGAAAGTGCAGGTGTGGGGTTTGTTTCCTCCAGTCATTTTTCCTGCATCTGCATTGTTCCTTAGGAAAGCTTTAAGAACTGGAGGAACCACAGCCAGGGTACCTAATCCCCATGCCCTATGTGCATGGGGATGCAAATACAGGTTTTTGAAGACAGATGTGCACAAAACCTGAATTATAAAGACTTTGTTCTTCACAAACAGTTATTATTTTTAGAACAGAAATAATGTCTTTGGACTTTCCAATGGCCATTTGAAAAATCTGTCATGCTCAAAAAGCACATTTGGAAAAGAATTGGAAAAAAAAACTACTTTAATCTTTTATTCTGGGATAGAAAAATTATATCATGTAGTGTCTTCCAGAAACTGTGGTGTTTAAAGAATGAAAAACATATTACACTTCAATTTACATGCTATGAAGATTTACTTTCAGCAGATGTTTTCTAAAAGAGAACAAATTAAAATTTACTGGTCTCCAAATGGATATGTAAAGTTAAACACAGGTTTTATACAATCTTTTAGTAAAAAACAAACTCTAAGGTTTATTACAAATATCTGAGAGGAAAAAACTATCTTATACTTAACCCCAACATTTTTTCTTTATCAAGGACCATGAATATGAAATCCTAAACTAAAGCAAAAAGCTATTCTCCTATGGCAATAAGAGCAGAACTAGTGAGTTCCATTATTAGATGCTTATCCTATGCTAGATTGAAATAGATCACATTATATCTGTTATCTGCCCTTTTTGTCTGACAACATGACATGAATTCTTCTCCATCTCTGAGATGACTTCCTAGTGGTGGGGGAGGCAGAGCACATGGCCACATAAGAAGTAGTCTTATCCCAACATTTGGATCTTTGTATTTGAGAGTATTAACCAGATTACAGATCATAATCTGTAAAGGCTCCCCTGCTGGGGCCCTGCTTGACTCCTTTCCAGATGAAATCTCTTCAAACAAACCCTGGATCATAAAGATACTCTGTTTTGTGTCTGGAGCCAAAGAGGGAAAAAAAAAAAATGCATATAGAAAGACAAGTATCCGCCAAGGGTAAAGAGCTAGATTGATGAGGTTCTGCGTTTATCACCTCTGGAAAAAAAAAATTGTTCCTGTAAAAGAAGCCAATTGCAACATTTAGGATGAAGTAATTCATCAGGTGATTCTTCTTCCATTTGAACTTTTCATTTCCTTGGGCTTTTTTATGGATGCCCAGTCTGAAAGTGTCTAGATAAGGACATGACTTATTTATTGGCACTAAGAGCTTTTTATAAATTTAATATAATTTATGGATTTTTAATAATCCCTCTAATTGTTTCTTTTCATGAGTTACCACTTTTTTTTAAAAGCCAAATTTCATTTGCTTTCTGACAGCAAACGAGTGAAAAGGAAAATTAAGGTTTAAATAAAAAGTTTTCCCACTTGGCAGCCCAAACCCAACCTTTGACCCATAAAACACTACTGATGGAGGTATCCTATTATTTTTAAGGGGTTCATGAAATGGACAAAATTCAATTGTCTCCCATTTGTTCTCTCAGCATGCAGACAGGATATTTATGGGAAAGCACTCTCAACAAAACCACCTTCTATTCTCATTGGAAAGATCTGGGGTAAAGCTTCTATAATCAAGCTTGCTTGCTAAAAGCTCTCAATTTTTCAGAAGCAGGTTTCCCTATCTTTTACAAAGCTTCCACACTCCCACACCCTGAACCCCAGGATAGCTAATTCAACGGATGTTTACTCACACCTTTTAGATTTTCACTTATCAGTGGCTTGGAGCTTGTTTCTAGGGCAAATAGCCTGGTGACATCTTTAAAATCCAAGGAGACTTAATTCCAAAAGGTCTATGGGCTTTAGACAAAGAAGTGGCCTCTCCCTTTGCTGCACCTCTCTTAGTTGCACACCACAGATCACTCGTGACATGAAATCCCCAAGTGAAATAAACCAGGGTGAATGAGGGGGCTGCCACTCTTGGGTTGGAGTTTTCCTCTCTCCCCATTAAATTTCGGTAGTCCTTCCTCGGCTGGGTCCTGCCCACATCTCCAGGCTGTGGGCAATTTCCCCAGACTTTGCCCAGGCCTCCCTAGAACTATTCTTTGTGTCCTACTTCCTCTACTCTGATAACATCTGTTTCTGCTCTTTGTAAAGCTTGGTTTGTAACAATAGTTTTGCTGAGGTATTATTTAAATACAAATAGGTTCACTCATTTGAGGTGCATTACTTGAAACATTTGCCTTCTCTAGAATGTCATCTCGGAATCAGATAGTAGTACTCTACTGTGTTTGAATTATTTTACTTCTACTAATGCTTTTTAGACCCAACAATATAGTTCAGGGTATTAATATTTCTTTTCCTTTTTTCTTTTTTGCTGACCAGATTCTACAATATACTTGTCTACTGACCAGTTGACAGATTCACTTTGATTTTGCTTCCTATATCCCATCTCTTCTTAAACTGATTTGAAAGTGAATTCCTTGAGTATTAAGGCATCTGGTCCATAAACTTAACTAAACATGCATTTAAATGTAATAGAAGCGGTTCAAAGAAGCTGAGGGCCCATAGATTCCTTACAAATGAAGAATATTTCTTTGTACCAATTCTCTCTGGGAAATGAGGAATTACTCAGATTTGGGAAATCAGTGCCATGTTTGAGAGAACATGTCTGAAAGAACAAAGACAGTGAGTAATCATATGTCTTCACTCTAGTCTGCCCTGATTTTATACCTATTTAAGGTAAAGTTACTTAATTCACCTCTCCCATGTTATCTTTTTTCCTAATGGCCATTTAGATTACAGATATGATGTGATAAAGAACTTCTGAAGTTATTTAAACATATAAGTCCCATGTCCATTCCTTCACATGTGACCTTAATTATTTATTTTCTATCTACATTTAGGCTGACATTTTAAAATTTGATCATCAATTATTTGAAAAGAATTGTTACTTGACTGAAACCATCAGTGAATTTGATAAAAGCTGGTTGATATAATCTAAACTTATGTTTTCAGTAGTGCTTTTCAAAATTTAATATGTATGAAAACAACAGAGGTAGCTTGACAAACATGACAGTCCTAAACCTCACCTTTATAGGTTCTGATTAAAGTCTGGGGTTCAGTCTGAGGATCCGCACTGTGTAAGCATCTCTGGTGATTCTGAAGCAATGATATGTAACTGTCATTTGGACAAGTATGGAATAAAAAAATCTGCTATAAAAGACTGATATAAAACTGGTTATTTGGCACATTACATACATTAGTAAGGGCTCTTTCAGTTGCAAGTGACAAGAACCCAGGTCCAACTGGCTTTAACAAAGCAGATATATATTAACTCTATAATTAGAAAGTATGAGAGAAGAACTGATCATCTAATGACTGTCAACGGATATCTTCAGGACTTCATTACTTATGCCATCCTTTGGATTTGTTTTACTCTGTTTTGTTTCTAAGAGTTGGCAAGATAGCCACAGATAGCTCTGTACTTACATGTCACTTTCTCAGCACCTTCATTAAAAAGACAAAATCCCTATGATTGAATCTCGATGGACTGAGTTTTATAACATTCCCAGCTGAAGTACAGTGCCTGTGATCAAAGGATGCAATGTCTGAGTGGTCAGGCCAGAGTCAGGCACCATGCCCCTCTCTGAATTTATGTGCGTATGCGTATGCATGTGCGTGTGTGTGTGCGTGTGTGTGTGTGTGGGTGTATGCAAGTGTTTGTTTATGCTGGGATATGGAAGGCATGGATCACCTTCAATTAAACCCCATGAACTGACCATGGGGTAGGGGTGATTCCCTCTTCTCCTCAACAAAAATAAAATCAGTATGTTTATTATGGACAACAGACCAGGGTAACCACATTACAATATTATATTTTCCTCAATTAGCTATACATATAGATAATCTCAGATTTCAAAGTACTATTGACAGAGGAATAAAACTGACTTGTGTTATATGGGACTTAGTACCTACCAATGTAAGCTTCATGCATATATATTTTTTAAGAATTATTTATTTATTTAGAAGAAGGAAATAGGCAGGAATGAAGGCAAGCAGGCTGGCAGACAGGAAGAGAGAGGAGGAATCAACATTTATCCATGTACTTAGTTGTTCATCTTGGTTGTTCCCCGAGATCTGGACCATGAACCTAGGTCCTTGGACTTTTATGTGGACTGTGCCATCTGAAGACATAGACTTAACCACTGAACCACCAGTGCTCAGCAATAAATACATTATAATCTTGGTCATTAGCGTTGTTATGACCAAGTAGCTTTGGGATAGCTTAGATGTTTAAGAAAGGAGGGAGGGTACCTAATGAGACTATTTGTGGATTAAACTTCTGCAGGATGGTTAGGATTACATTTTGTTTTGAATTATACTTTGAAATTCGTAATTTAAACTGACATTATCTTCGATGATGGTTTGATGAGTTATATTTAATAAAAGAAAGTCTGCTAAAACTACTTCATCAATGAGAGGTAAAAGATGAGGAATTAAAATAATAATAGCAATAATAGTGGAAAGTGTATGGATTAAGAAATGAATTCTAAAAATCTCTATATTCTAATTAAACCATGACGATGCACATGAGATGATACTGATGTGTGCAAATGTGAGCAGGTAAGGGGAGAGGTTAGTGGAAGGGCCCAGAATTTTACATTAGAAAGACCAGACCTAGGAGGGGTAGGAGAATAGACCTAAAGGTAAAACAGTTTGTCAGTAAGATTACACTGTCAAATAATTTTATCAAAGTTCTTCCGTGAAGAAGTCTAAGGTTAGGATGAACAGTACACGAAAAAGAAGACAAACTCAACAGTGGCACAAAAGACAGGCAGGAGGTGGGAAACCCGTAACTGGAAAGGTCTCTCTTGATCTCAGGTTTCTGTGAATCCCAAACAAATGAGTCTCCTTTGTGTATCCTTTCAAAGCAATAATAAATCAAGTTTCAGTTGCATGTTTAGCATGCCGACCCTCGGATATGCCTGGTGAGCCTTCATGGCTTATGACTCAGCATGTTCACAAAGTAACAGCACATGTTTTTTCTCTGTTATAACTCAAGACCAATGTCTCTTACAACCTAACATTTTAAACCAAAACATCTAAAAATGACAAACTTCAGTTCAGAATAGGACTCAAAAGATTTTATGATTTATTGGTTCAAATTTAAAAAGTTCAAGGAATCTGACAAAGTGTGGTAGCGATAGCACAACAAAATTCTCTAGGAACCTGGTGTTAGAATTGTGTTTAAAAAATATACATGTCTATGGTGTATGTATAGTTTAAAAATTATACAATCATGTGCACATATATTTTAAAAATAGACTATGTGACATTATATATACATATAGCTTATTTGTTGATATTTTCTTGTGGATGAATGACCAAGAATTGACCTAAAGAAAGAAAGTTTGATGAAATTACACACCAAGAAAAATACAAAAGACAAGAATGTGAATTGAAGTGACTTTAAGGGCTGATGTAGGATGACAACAGCATGTTTGCAAGAAAAAGAGATACAAAGCAAGAACAGACTGACATTCTGTGCAGAGTGGAACAGAGGAAGGTAAAGACAATCGGAAAGCTTTAACACTAAATACAACTGTCTAAAATATGCCCTTCATGGCTATGAGTATATTTGTTTTTTAGTATAGAGGAAATTATTTAACAGATGTGATTTGTATTTCACCTGTCTCTCTTTTGCCTCCTATACTTTCCTCTCTATCAAGCCCACTTGAGCTCTGACCCACCACCTGTATCAAGAAGATTTATCTGAAACTTGTGTTATGTAATAAACTCCTGTCTTTCAGGGTTCCTTCCTTCTCAATCTAACTGAAACAAATTTCATGTGACAAGGAAACCTTCTTTGCTCATTTAAGGACTTCTATTTAAAGATAAGTATCTTAGATAACCTCCAAGAAAGCAAACTTACAAAAAGGGCTTGCATCCAGTTGATATATTTTAAGAAGCAATCTCAGGGAACAGGGTAGGGAACTGGGAAGAGTGAGCCCAGGAAAAGGAAAAGCCAAACAAAGATGTGTTATTAAACTGATCACTGCTCCAGCCAACAAGAGATCAATCCACCTAGGACATGCTGAGGAGCCTTATAGGAGGCACCTCAGAACTGTTCTCCCAACGGAAGAAAGAGGGGAGCACTTATCCTCCAGCTAAGCATTGGTCAAGTATTGTCCTGTTAACTCCCTCTTCATTTTATTTATTTAATTTATTTTTTATTGTGGTAATTATTCTACACATTAAAATAATTTCCTATGTATTGGTTCCCCATTTCTTAGATATGTTTTCAACACAATGTGCCCTCCATCAAATTACCAAGTGTTCTTCCCAATTGTCCAGTGGGCTCCACCACCATTTGCCTCCACACCCACCCCATTCCCTTTTGGTAACCTCATTTCTGTTGCAAGTGTTTCAGGGTTGGTTATGTTTCATCTGTTCCTTTGTTTTGTCTATCCACATTCCAACTATGAGTGAGGTTATCTGGCATTTGTCTTTCTTCTTTTGACTTGTTTCACTTAGCATAATCCCCTCTAGTTCCATCTATGTTGATTCAAATGATGGGTTCATCTCTTCTAAGGCCTGTGTAGTATTCTATTGCATATATGTACACGTTCTTTATCTGTTCATCTGATGTTGGGCACTTAGGTAATTTCCATTTCTTAACTGTTGTAAATAGGGCTGCAATAAACATGAGGATATATACATCTCTGCGAATGAGTGCTTTTGTATCTTTTTGGTAGATCCCCAAAAGTGGAATTACGGGATTGTATGGGATTTCCATCTTCAGTTTTTTGAAGAATCTCCAAACTGTTTTCCATAGGCATTGCACCAATTTGTACTCCCACCAGCCGTGCAAAATTGTTCCCTTTTCCCCACATCCTCATCAGCATTTGTTGTTTCCAGATAATAGCCAGTTTGGGATAATGGCCAGTCTTTCAGGTATGAGATGATATCTCATTGTTGTTTTAATTTGCATTTCCCTGATAGTCAGTGAGTAGAAACATAATTTCATGTGCCTGTTGGCCATCTGTATACCCTCTTCAGACAAGTGTCTCTCCAGTTCCTCCTCCCACTTTATTTTTTATTGGATTGCCTATTTTTCTGTTGTTGAATTTTATGAGTTCTTTGTATATTTTAGACATTAAACCTTTGTTGGAAATATCGAATGCAAATACCTTCTCCCAGTTAGTAGGTGTCTTTAGTTTTGATGATGTTTTCTTTTGTTGTGAAGAAGCTCCTTAGTTTGATGTATTCCCAGTTGTATATTTCTGTTTTAGTTTCCCTTGATGTTGGACTTGAGTCCCCAAAGACCTCTCTACAACTGATGTCATGGAAAGGCTTTCCTATATTGTCTTATAAGAAATTTATGGTTTCTGCTCTCATGTCCAAGTCTCTAGTCCATTTTGAGTTAGTTTTTGTAAATGGTGTTAGAGAATGTTCTAGCTTCATTCAGGCTGTCCAGTTTTCCCAACACCATTTGTTGAAGAGACTTTCCTTTTTCCATTGTATGCTTTTGGCTCCTTTGTCATAGATTAAAAATTGACTGTAAACAAATGGGTCAGTTTCTGTTGATTCATTTCTATTCCACTGATCTGTGCCTTGTTATTATTCCAGTACCATAACATTATGATCGCTATTGCTTTGTAATATAGTTCAAAGTCTGGACATGTAATCCCTCCAGATTCATTCTTTTTTCTAATAATTGCTTTGGCTATTCAGGGTCTTTTGTTGTTCCATACAAATTTTAAGATTTTTTTGTTCTATATCCTGAAAATAAGCCCATGGGATTTTAATGGTGATTGCATTAAACCTACATATTGTTTTGGGTAAGATGGTCAATTTAATGATATTGATACTTCCCTGCCACGAGCAGGGGATGTCTTTCCATTTCTTTGTGTCCTCCTCTATTTCTTTTAAGAAGGACTTGTAGTTTTCATTGTATAGATCTTTTACTTTGTTAGGTATATGCCCAGGTATTTCATTTGTTTAGCTCCTATTTTAAATGGTGTGATTTTTGTGATTTCATTTTCTTCTAGTGTGTTGTTTGTGTATAAAAATGCAACAGATTTTTGTGCATTGGTTTTACAGCCTGCCACTTTACTGTATTCATTGATGAATTTTAGATGTTTTTTGATAGAGTTTTGGGGTTTTTCAATATATATATAATCATGTCATCTGCAAATGAGCGTTTTACTGCCTCCTTTCCAATTTGGATTCCTTTTATTTCCTTTTCATGCCTAATTGCTCTGGCTAACACCTCCAGTACAATGTTAATTAGCAGTGTTAAGAGTGGACAACATTGACTATGATGTTGGCTGTGTATTTTTCATATATGACTTTTATTATATTGGGGTATGAACCTTCTATTCTCATTTTATGAAGGGTTTTTATCATAAATGGGTATTGGATTGTGTCAAAAGCTTTCTCTGCATCTATTGATATGATCATGTGGCTTTTCTCTTTGCTCTTGTTGATATAGTATATTACATTAATAGAGTTACATATGTTGAACCATCCTTGTATCCTTGGAATGAATCCCACTTTGTCATGATGGATGATCTTTATGATGCATTTTTGAATTTGGTTTGCTAATATTTTGTTGGGAATATTTGCATCTATGTCCATTAGAGATATTGATCTGTAATTTTGTTTCTTGGTGACATATCTGGCAGATTTTAGTATGAGTGTAATAGTAGCCTCATAAAAAGTATTTGGGAGAGTTCCCTATTCTTCAATGTTTTGGAAGAGCTTGAGAAAAATAGGTGATAATTCTTCTCTGAAGGTTTGGTAGAACTCACTGGAGAAGTCATCTGGTCCTGGGATTTTATTTTGGGGGTGATCTTTGATTACTTATTCAATTTCTTTGCTTGTGATTGTTTTGTTCAGGTTTTCCAGTTCTTCCAGGTTCAGTCTTGGTAGACTGTACTTTTCTAGACATCTCTCCATGTCCCCAAGGTTGTCCATTTTGGTGGTGTAGAGCTGTTCATAGTAGTCCTATATGATATTTTGAATTTCAGTGGTATCTGTTGTAACTTCACCCCTTTCATTTATGTTTATAGTCATGAGAATTTTCTTTTTTTTTCTGTGTCAGTCTAGCCAATGGCTTGTCAATTTTGTTTATTTGTTCAAAGACCAACTTTTTATTTCATTGATCTTCTGGATTGTCTTTTTGTTTTCTATTTCATTTATTTCTGCTCAAATTTTGATTATTTCCTTTCTTCTACAGATTTTTAACTTTAATTGTTTTTCTTTCTCTAGTTGTTTCAAGTGCAGAGTTAAATTTTTCATTTGCGATTTTTCTTATTTCTTGAGGTAGGCCTGGATTGTCTGAACTTTCCCCTTAGTAACTCTTTTGCTGTATCCCATAGAATCTGGTAGCTCGTGTCCTCATTCTCATTTGTCTCTAAGTATTTTTTAAGTTCCACTTTGATTTCCTCTATTACCCAATACCTCCTCTATTACCTCTATTACCCAAGAGCATATTGTTGAGTTTCCAATTGGTTTGGGGTCTTCCAGCTTTCTTTTGTGATTGATTTCCATTTTTAGGCCATTGTGGTCAGAGGAGATGCTTGGTATGACTTCAATCTTTCTAAATTTTTTGAGAGATGTTTTATGTCCCAGCATGTGATCTATCCTTGAGAATATTCCATGAGTGCTTGAGAAGAAAGTGAAATTTGTAGTCGTTGGGTAACGTGATCAGTATATGTCTATTAGACCTATCTGTTCCAGATGGTCTTTTAAAGTGTCTATTTCCTTATTAATTTTCTGCCTGGTTGATATGTCCATTGTTGTAAGTGGGGTGTCAAAGTACCCCACTATTATTGTATTGCTGTCTATATCTCTTGTCAGGTCTAATAATACTTACTTCATATATTTTGATGCTCCTTCATTTGGTGCATATATGTTAATAAGTGTTATGTCTTCCTGCTGGATTGATCCTTTAATCATTTCATAGTGTGCCCCTCTGTCTTTTGTTATGCTTTTTAGATGGGAGTCTGTTTTATCTGACATGGATATAACTGTTTTTGCTCTTTTGTGAATGTCATTCGACTGTAGGATTGTCTTCCAGCTATTGACTCTGAGTCTTTATCTTTTGGAAGAAGGTGGGTTTCCTGAATGCAGCAGAAGGTTGCATTATGCTTTTTAATCCATTCAGCCACTCTTTATTGTTTAAATGATGAGTTTAGTCCATTCACATTTAGGGTGATTATTGATACATAGCTGCTTAGCATCATTTTATAATTTGTCTTTTCTATGTTACTCCAGATGATGACTTTGTTATCTTTCTCTTTTTAGGTTGCTTTCTCCCTGGGGATGTATTTTGAGGTTATCCTGAAGTTAGCATTCACAGTTCTTTGTTTACTGTCTAATTTTATTTGAAAGCATAGTAGTCTTCCACTCATTCTAACTATCCACATTTTCGTTCTCTTCTCTTCCCACTTTTAATATTTGCTGTCATACTGTTTTTCTGTGTGATTTCTTTATGCTTTATAGAGCATCCTTTAATATATTTTTCAGAGCTGGTTTCACAGTGATAAACTATAACTTTTTCTTGTCAGAAAATATTTTTATCATTCCCTCAGTTCTGAATGATAATCTTGCCAGATATAATATCCTAGGTTGAACATACTTTTCTTTCAGCACTTTAAATATATTTTGTCATTCTCTTCTGGCCTGTAGAGTTTCATTTGAGAAGTTTGCTGACAATCTTATGGGGGCTGCTCTGTATGTGAAATGTTTTTCTCTGGCTGCTATTAATAGTCTTTCTTTATCTTGTATTTTTGACATTTTTATGACAATCTGTCTAGGTGTATCTCTGTTTGGGTTTCTTTTATTGGGAACTCTTTGAGCTTCCTGGATCCGGAGGCTTGCTTCATTCTTCAAATTGGGGAAGTTCTCATCTATTATTTCTTCAGATATGGTTTCTACCCCCTTTTCTCTCTCTTCCTCTGAGACCTCTATGATGTGAATGTTGTTCCTTTTGATGTTATCCCAGAGGTCTCGAATGCTGTCTTCAATTCTTTGAATTTTTATTTTTATCTCTTTGCTGGTTCGTTTGATGAGTTTCTCCGTCCTGTCTTCCAGAATCACTGATTCTATTGGACGCTTCATCCATCCTATTGTCGAGTCCCTCTATTGAGTTCTTTAATTCAGCCATCATGTCTCTTACCTGTTTGATGTCTTGTTTTAATTCTTCTCTTTGCTATCTGACATTCTCGTTTACTGCCTCTACTGAGTTCTGGATTCCCATGAGTATGTTAATCACCATTACCCTAAATTCCTCTTCAGGTAATTTACATATGCCTGCTATATTGAGATTTTTCCCCTGGATTTTTAATTGGATCCATCATTTCACGTATATTTCTTTGTGCCTTTGCTCTATTCAGCATTCTGTTTATATTTCTGAGAGTTTAGTTTCCCTGGCATTGTGTAGGTTGGACTTGCCCAAGACTAGCAATTAGGCTGCAGTCTCACCTCTATCCACAAGGTGGCACCAGCAGGTAGCATTGAGGTTTGGGACTGTCTTATTGTATCCTGAGGGTGAGGCATCTGATGGGCAGGATTTCCACTCAGTGGACCCCAGACTCTGGTATGAAATGGTTGTGGGAGGATTTTGATTTGGCTGATTTCCAGTTATGGCCATGCACAGAGCAATTTCACTGCATGGGCTCCAGTTCAACTTCTGGTGCGCTGGCTCTCCTTTCACCTCCTCCCAAGTCAGCTCTCTGTGGCTCTGTGTCTCAGATCCACTGGGCCTGCCTCTTGCTGTCTCCACAGCTGGTCCCAAAATCACTAGCCTCTGCCTCACTGTGCATCCAGAGACTCAGGAGCTTTGTCCTGAATCCAAATCTGTGGCTTAGCTGAGAACTCCTCTGGGTGCCCTCACCCACTGTTAGTCTTCAGTTCTGTCTCCATGTGAGGTACCACTTCTTTCTTGGTGTTTATCTCAGGAAAGTAGGTAATTTTTTTTTGTTTTTTTCAGTGTCTGAGAAGCGATCCGAAAGTGCATCCTATCAAGTCACCATCCAGAAGTCGATTCAACTCCCTCTCATTTTAGGTTGTGCATAAGTGACTGCCACATTTTATTATCAGGAAAGCCCTGGGACAGCAGGTCAGAGTTCAGTGGTGTCACTGAGTTGAAGAACTGTCAGGTTACCTGTGTGTGAAGTTGGTTGCTGTAGCAATTCCTGAAGTAATCAGTGATTCGGGGGTATGTGAACAGGCACACATGAAATGTTATGAACAAGAGGCCAATTCCTTAATCGTATTACATCTAGTCATTCTAACTGTATCCAATCAACAATCCTCTTCTGGAATCCATGACTTTGCTGTACACCATGCTTATCCTCACCTCAGCTCTCAGTCATCAAGATGCTATTCCATCCTCAATGATGTTGGCACTCACATTTCCATCTTCCCTTACAACCTGTGTCTGTCACCATTTCCCATGGATTCAGTAAACATGATGATGACCCCAAAACTTCCTGGTTTCACAGCTCTTTATCTTCAGCTGTCAATTAAACTAAGTTATCCTTGGCACAGCCATTCCTGTGGCTACACTGTCACTCAGGCCTTTCACACTGGTACATCTTGAACACATGAACATTTCCCCTGATATACAACCTGTTCATGTCCTTATCCCTGCTGTTCTTCTCTTAGTTCTTACTATGCCCTCTAATACTTCCCTCCTTTCATCTTATGTCCATGCAATTCTGATTTTACTTGCCCCCTTATGGAACTTCTTAAAATGAAGTCATATCAATACTATGAGATAACACCTTATAATCCTGTATCTTTTCTACCTATTGTTTACCTTTTTGGTTCTGTATCCTTGGTTCTCATCAAGAATTGCTACAGACAATTCTCAAAAGCATGAAACCAAATTCAGTTACAAATTGAAAATTATTTTCTACTTAAATAGCAATCTCCTTTTATGTATTTTTGAATCTCCAGTCTAAGACATTCCTTATATGCCTTTCCCACATTATTTGCTTCTATCCTTAACCTTATGCATTTATTCTCATAAGATTCCTTTGCTTCCTACTTCATCATAATAATAAAAAAGACATTACAACGTAAGACAACTTCCCCTAGTGCCACATCCAAATTTATAACTTTATCCAACCTCTTTCTTTGTTTCTGTCTCAGAAAAAAAAAAATTAGTCCACCTCCCTGTGGGGTTAATTCTATCCTTTAAGTCAATAATATAAAAAGAAATGCAACAAACTCTAACCTCAGCTATTTACTCAACTCTGTCTGTCAGCACACCAGCTTGAAGTTCTCTATACTTCAGTATTTCTCTTTGATTTGTCATCATCCTGCTACACCAATTCATGGTCAACTACAATGCATTCATCCTTTGAAACAAATCTTGTTTTTGTTTCTGTTTCTTCCTGGAGAAATCCCCCATGTACCAACCTGGTCAGAGAAGTAGTCTCCTGACTGGTCTTTAAGATGCTGTCACACTCATTACCTCATAAAATCCCTTGATCCATCACTGAAGGAGTGCTCAAGGTTGAAATCTTGAGAAGCTTTCAGGATCGCTGTAATCAAGTTTCTCCCTTACTCATACATGCCAGGAACTTCTCCCTAATGTGGGAGGAGGATGTTTCTTTGCATTTGCTGTATCTGCTACTTAGAATATTTTTTTCTGTCAACTTTGGGCTTATCCACATTCTACTCATTCTCTACAAATGACATCAATGTGTGTTAATCTGTCCCTTCCCCCAAATAGCATTGTATACATAATCTATAGTATATTTGGTCATATATAGTTTTTAATGTTTTTAGCAACTTTGTTTAGTACTTGTCCTTAATGAGGGAGTATTATCCTTAGGAACAAGGACATTTTCTTATATATCTTTTGTCCAGACAATGGTGGATACTCATTAAGCACTCACTACAAATAACAATTGACCTCATTGCAGTGAGTCAGAGCTTTTCTTTTGAAAGAACCTACATGTGTGCACCTGAATCTCAAATAGTATGAACCATCTCTTCAAAATTCATAATTGGAATGAATTGGCATAATTGGGAACATCTTCTTTTTTTTTCACTGAATGTTGATTGTGAGTGACCTAGCTTCATGGTAATCTTGGATTGTGGGAAGTTTCTATAAATTTACAGTTCCTACTAAGCACAGTGCCTAAGTGTTGATTCAAAACTATGTAGATGATAAAATATAAATATATCCTGTGTCTACACATCATAAGCTCTCAAATTAAAATATTAAAATAAAAATCTGGAAGCATAAAGGTTTTTTTAAAACATTTTTATATAGATGTTGACAGCAAAACTTTTGGAATTTAATTTAAATATTTGTTTGGAATTTATGCAAATTAAAGCTAAACATAAGAATTTAACTCACAAGTTTTATGTGTATAAATGTTTAAGAATCACTAGAATAAAAAAATAATTTAAGCAAATAACACTGCAAGTATCATTGCTTTTCAAAAGAGATTTTTAAAACATTGATCTAGCTTAACTTTCAATCCCATGCAAAAATTCTCTCTGCAATATTCATGTCAATCAGTGCTACCTTCTATGAAAGGAAGCTCAACATCTTAAGGCAACACATTAATTTTGGAGATAGAGTCCATTTTTTTTCAGAATTTCTTCATAGCTTTCTTTTACAGGATTCACACAGATTCAAATATCAGGGGCCAGGCATATACATAAATGAGTACAGCTGACCAAGGGTGACAATAGGGAATAGTGAGGACTGTGGTCCCTGGAAGGTGCTCTTCTGTTCAGCTGAATGTGCTCTGGGTGTGAGGAGGCCAGTGTTGCCAAATGTTCCTCTGAATTCAAGTGAAACAGAAAATCCAGGTATTTATATGAATTCTTGTGACTTTTCAATGCAACAAATTTAAGGTATTTAATAAAGCATCATAGAGGATGATGACAGACACAACACAGATGTGAATGAAGCCTGACTTGAGGTTCTTTGGTTTTTTGATACTTAAGTTAAATTTTACCTTTCATTTCTACCTGTGGAAAACTATATTAAACTTATAATTCTTTACTTAGAAAATAAAAAGCAAGTCAGACCTTGAAAGATAGCTACTGTTTTCTATACTTAATCTCAATCTTTTTAAAATTTCTTGAGATTTTGGAACACAAAATATGTCTAGGTTCAAATATCAGTTATGTCTATTGAGAGTCATGATTTAGAGGCTTAGTTAATGAAAATGATCAATTTCTATTATCATTTTTTTTCTTAGTTCTGATTCATTGTTAAAATTTTACATTTGGAAACCCTGCCTCCTAACTTTGTTTGAAGCAAATTTAGTAAGCATAGCATCTATGTCTTCATTTAGAGCATGGGCTGGAACTAAACTGAACTTCCTACACACTGTCTTTAGGGTAGGTCAAGGTCCTGCTGCCCTTGTCCCCAAACAATGGCATTTATCAGTCAGTGATCTTTAAATCTGTGGAAAGAATATTTAGTCTTTTCAAATGTTTATGTTAGCATCTAAACTTATTTCTCTGTCTTCACAAGAAGGTATCAGAGGGGAATTTATCAAATATTCTGTTAAAATTAAAATATATTCTGTAAATTAGTTTCCTATTTTTAACCAACTTTGATTCCAGTTAAAAAGGAACTTAGGTCAGTATGATTGTACTACATGACTCAAGTGTCTTTATTCATATTGGTCTTTTGCTCAAAGGGCAATTCCTAAGCACAGCTCATGTAGAACACAGTGTGGCTGGTGCTACCTGGAGTGTTGGATCTATCACAGCCCTGAATGAAGTTAAATTGGCAATAATAGTCCTACAACGCCTACACACATAGCTCCTGGTGATCATGTTTATCATCCAGGCTTAAAAAAAAAACCTGATTAACAATTTGCTGGCATCAGACACCAAACATATTTCAGAATATTCCCCTGGTGATGAATATTTTGGTAGTATTTTAATTTATACAATAAATTATATTTTGGTTATATCATCAATGTTAAATCCTAGTAGGTGCTATGTAACTCCAGGGAAAAAATATCTAAATATCTCTAGCATTCCCTAATAGTATTCATTTATATTTAATATCCATTTGTGGTCAAGATTGTCTTTTAGAGCAGAAGTTGGTGGATACTTTTGTAAAGGGCCTAATAGTAAATATTTTAGGCTTTGCAAGCCACATATGGTCTTTATCACATATTCTTTTTAGATTTTTCTAGCAACTACAAATGGTATAAAAACAAGAAATGTAATAAATAATAAGATGACCTCACTTTCTTCCACTCTGTAACACTATGTGTATAGACTGTCCTAAGTAGTTTGGGGAATTAACTTAATAGATCCTCACAATCCAGGCATAGGCATGCTGCTGATGTCTCTGTGATCAGGGAAATGAAAGCCTCATGCAGCTTAAGAAACTCCCCAAGTTTACATGGCACTTTTGCTCTAACAAAGAATTTCTTAAAATTGTGTCTTAGAGACATTAAAGGCTAAAAATAAGTGCAAATTGATACGGGGGTTGTTATTTATTTCTATATAAGGTAAAGTGGCCTCTGCTTTTGCCATTTTTTTCCCCTGTAGAACACAGAGTACAACTGCAGATGTGTGTGTTTTCACTATATTTTGGAATGATAAACTGATATGAAAATATTTTAAATAGCATGCCAAAAATGTCTTCGCTGTGCACGAAATGGACAAAGTCCAAACATTAGTTTAAATTTCATATTATCTACCAATCTTCCCAAAAGAATCTGAAAGATGTTATTGTTTAAGTCACGTAGTTCTTCTGAATAATCTTTCCTTTATAAATATTTGGCAGTCTAAACTCGGCATTTTTCCACTTAATGTTCAAAGGAAGCTCATTTTTAAGGTCATTTTTAATCAGTCTATCTGTCATCTTCTTTTTTAACCTTTATTTTGCCTTGAAATTCTGGTAATTGACCTGAAATATGAAGCTGTATTTATTTTTTCTTTAACACAGTGATTTCCTCTTGACCAGGACTTGTGTTTTCCCTTGTGCTTCCTCTAAAATTGAAAATTAGTGGTTGTTTTTCTAAATGCTATAATTTTTACATTACCCTCATTCCTTCTTTTAATTGGTGCTTTTCTGTCAGACAATGGTGAGGGGCTGCAGATGGGTGTTACTTATTTTGAGAATCCTGCTTTCATGAGGCCCTGTGAAATAGGAAAGAAAAAAACTCCTAAGGCCTCTGACATGGATGCCTGAAGTGAAAGAAGGGAAAGCAGAAGGAGGACATTAGAGAGCAGGGTGGACTGGAAGGCCCTTGCTTATTCAGAGGTTAGAGGTTGTTCGAAGCAGGGAGCCAAAGAGTTTCTTCAAATTTAAATATCAAGCCAGACCCAGGTCCATATAAATCCATGTTGTTAAAATGGCCCCTCACACCATCCCACTGTCCACTGACCATGAGGATGGCTGCATAATAGAATATTTCCTTCAAGCCTGCATGTTAAGCATATAAGAGGAACACACACACACACACACACACACACACACACACACACACACACACACACACACTTTCAAGGATGATTTCAGGCAAACAAGTATTTACAGTTCTTATCTTTTTCTGTTGATTTCCCTCTCTTCATTCCATAGAGGTACCTTTGTCACTATTAATTGTCCACTCCTTTTGAATATAGTCTAGTTAAATTGTTTATTTCTTGCAAGAAACTTACAAGTATGCTTTTGAGGACAGTTCCCCTCACCTAGAGATGGTTTTTAACTATAAAGCAGTGTAAGGAAACACATCATAAGGGACTTCATAAAAAAAAAAAATCCTTTACATTTTAATTTGGAAAAAGAAGATGGGCTAGAGAATTAGAAAACTTAGGTGATATTATATTCCACCTAGAAATCTTAATTCAATTAATAAGTTTTCAGAAATTTTTCAAGCTTCTCATCTTGCTTTTCTAATTGCACAAACTACAGTTGAAAGAAAACAGGCTACCTTTGAAATTTTCAATAAAAACCTGCAGTATCTTCTTACCATCACGAATATCCAGTATTTTAAAGTGTCACAATTCTTTTTAACATTTTCTTTTAGTTTTCATGACTTGAAATCTCTGATGGTTTTAAATCGAAAAATTTTCTAATGTTAAGTATTGGTTTCCCTCCTTCAATATTTTAATTAATAAAACTGTTATTTTTAGCATGGTAATCTAATCAATAGCACATATACCTGTCAGATTATAATAATTAGAAAACACTATTTACAGTAGATTCAACATTCAGTTTTATAGTGTAATAAATCATGATGAAGGTAGAATACAGTATGCAAGGAGAACAGACCATGGGATGTTTTTATACAATGCTTTCAAATCAACTCTTAAAATAACTTACTATTCAAATCATTCAGTAGCCTGATTGATACTGGTTTTTGTGATTTGATGTTCAGGGACAAATATTTCATGTTCTCCTAGCTGGTATATTTAGTAAGTTCCTCATGCAAGGCCCTGAACTGGGTGTTTTCCAGTAGTTCCCTAGAAGTACTGTATAGAATTCTGCATGTGTCCAGTAGAAAACATTGCTGTCACAACCAGTAGGATAAACTCCAATGTTTCTCCATACTACAGCAAACCAGGTGCTGTAGAGTAAGAACAGGCCTAATCGGAGAGGCATGCTGCTATGGAAAGATAGAAGAGTGTTTAAAAGTTAAATATATCTATGTAGCTATCACTATATAGAGATTAGTAATAATGTTCATTAGTGGAAAGATTTTTAAAAACTTTTATCAGAGTACAATGTACATGCAAAAACTGTAGGTATGGAACTGCATGAATTTTTGCAAACTCATTTTTACAAATTTTACAATCAATGCCCTGATCAAGAAACAGAATATCATCTGCACTCCTGAAGCTACTCATTCTTCTCCACTGAGTGTAACCCCTTCTGGTTCTTAGTGGTATGTTGGATCTTCATAACATTGAAGCTTCTGATATTGTATCTAACTTCTTTTGTTCAGTATTTTGTTGGTGAGATTTAGCCACACTGTATGTAGTTGTCATTTTTAAAATTCTTGTTCTCTCTTCAATATGCCTTGATTTATTTATCCATTTTATTCTTGATGGGTTGGGGGGAAATTTCTAGGTTGGGCTTCATACAAATAGCACTGTGGTGAACATTCCTGTGCATAACTGCTGGTTTGTGGATATATGTATTTTTTCAAGCGTTTTCTTCAGAACAGAGGTGCTGGATCCTGGAGTATGCATGCTGCTCAGAGTTAGTAGCTTTCCAAGATGCTAATACTGTCTATCCCCCAACCCCAGCCCACCCCGGCAGAGGTTGGAGGTGGTTCCACATAACTGATGGGACACAATCTTTTCTTTCCTTTCCTTTTTAATCATTCTACAGAATATGTAGTAGCATCATCTATTTAATTTGCATTTTCCTGATCACTGCTATAATTAATATAAAAGCACACTGCAACAGTATCACATTCTTGGAACATTTTATGCTGGTGAGGAAACTGGGTTTTACTTGATTTGTAATTTACTTGAATCCACTCAGCTTGGATGTAGTAAAACAGTATTAAATGTGGTAGCTTGGGCTCATGCATGAGGCATATAATAATAGAATTTCGGAGTCCAAAGGATGCGTAAAATCACACCATCTGATAGTTTCATACAGAGAGAAGCTAAGATCCAGAGCGTTGGATGTAATAAACTCATCAGGCATTAGATAACATTTCTTTTCGTTTTGTCTGGAGGAATACACTAGCCTCAAGATCTGGATTCTATCACCTACCAGCAGTGTGACTGATTCACATTACCTGCTTTTTCTGGACTTTGATTCTTTATGTGAGATCAAAAATTATTTTCTCTCTACTTCAACTTCCAACCTCAGTCCTACTTGTAAATCTGTGCCTCTTTTCTGAACCTCTGTTGATATTACTAATCTTTTATCTAATTTACATTCCTGTCTTTTTTATTCCATTGAATTCAAGTGGAGTTCAAGCCTTCGTCACGAGGCCACTTTCTATTGGAATAGTTTTCTAAAAGAAGCCAGAGTTCCGTTCTCTTCCTACGAATGTATCCTCTGTAATCCTGGAGTCTTTATCTTTCTGTATCATGATGTGGTCATGCCATAATATTGCTGGAATCAAATGAAAACATTGTGGCTGATTCCCTATGCACAATGAGATGAAATCCAGTTTCCACAGCTTGGCATACAAGATCTTCAAAATCTGGTAGCTGCTTGTCTTGCACACTTGAGTGTAATTTCCTGTTGCTCATTTTGCTTTGGTACTTCACCTCCATGTCCCACCACAGAGCCCGTCTGCTCTTTTGCCATGCTCCATTCACTGCCTGAGACATGCAATGCTCTCATTCACCTACTGGAAACTACTGGCCTGGAATGCCCTTTTTTTCTACATCTGTTAAATTCCTATTGACTTCCTCATCTATGATGGCTTCTGACAGTCTCTTTTCCAGGTTGCCTTCACTTTCTCATCCCAGTTTTCACAGCAATCACCACAGAAATATTCTACGGCAACATTTTTCTCAGATGGTCATTTGTTCATGTGTCTGACTTCCCTACTAGTTTCTCAGGTATCCATATCTGTATCTCCTGTGCTGATTGAACATAGATGCTCATGATTGTTTCTTGAATGTATAAGTAAATGTATTATATTACTCTGAGGAGACACATTCACACACACAAAATAGTAGTGAAATATCAAAATATTAATTCCTCTTTTATTATTAGCATGTTAAGTTTTGTTACTTTGTTGCTTTGCTTTTCTTGTCATCAGTGCTTTTTTTTAACTAGTTGTTTACAGTGATGGAACTTTTTCACACGTTTTAGGCACATTGGTTTGCAATTAGGACATCTGATGATTTGCTTGAGAATCCTCAGGGCTTTAAATTGAATATTATAGACAAGATTCCTAAAATCAAAGTTTTCTTTAAAAATAGAAGCCCAGAGACCTGCAGAGAGGGGTGGGTATAATGAAGCACACTCTCTATTGTTCTCTTCTGTTTGCTCTGCTCCTGCTTCCAGTTGTGTGGTTTTTGTCTGTTGCTGTTGTTTTTGGTGCATGAAACTGATACGCTAAGCTAATTATGTGATGGTGAATATGTGGTTGATCGTAGTTTTGCTTTTAGAAAAACCTGGAAAATATCACAAAAATCTGGCTTATGACAAAAGTCCAGATACATTCAAAATTATGAATAATATGGCGCCTAGGTTAAACCCACAAATCTTCCCTGAAATATAAAGCCCCAGCTGGTTTATAAACCCTTTTGTAGGAAATAAAAAAATGATAAAAGAATCAATTACTCATAAATCTATAAAAGCTTCCCTTTTTCCTTAAGGTATTTTTATTTGACCACAGTCATCATTCAAAAATTAGCTTTTAATTTAACCTTTAAAACCTAAAATGCTGTTTTTTAAATCATTACTATAAGAACACATTATTTTTAAGACAGAAAAGTCTCCTTAAAGTTCTTTACAATAGGTAAGTACAATCACTAGGAAAAATCAGCTTCATTTTCCAAAATAATTTTCTTCTTACAACATTCCAGATTTTACAAATAAATTCCAGAGAATAGAAATGTGCTAACAAAGAAAAAAGAATATTTTCAGGCAAGTTGCAAAAAGAAAAATTTAAAAGAATTAAACATATTTCACACCCTACTCAAACACTGCACGTTTTGATTTTGTTCTCACTTAAGTAATGCTAAATTAGAGTATGAAGCCCACATTGGTAACTATTCTTCAATAGCCAACTTATCCAGGATTACTGGCATTAAATGCTAAATTAGTATTAGCTGACTGCTATTGTTTAATAAATTAATTTTTCCTGTTTCTGTTATTTCCACGAATTACATTGTGTTATCTCCTTTTCCCCAAGGGACAGAGGGTATTACAGTGAAAATAACTGTAGCCTAGAAATCTGAAGACTTAGAATCTAAATGTGATTGGCGACCAAGTGGTTCTGTGACCTTAGAGGAGTCACTCAACTTTTGCAGATTCTCGTTTAAAGGCACTGCCTTGGAACTAGAAACTGTTAGCTCTTTTCTAATTCTAACATTGAATGACTTTTTGTGACCCATTTTACCACTCTCCTGGACACAGACCTTTCTCTACCATTTTTGTATTAACACTCTTCTGATTGAAAGTGACTAAAGCCATCTCAAACAGCCTCAGGTCGGGGAGACACTTTATTGGCTCACATAACTGAAAAGTCCAGGAGTAGATCTGGGTCTTAAACCTGGAGGGCTCCAAGGTCTCCAAATATGTCATCACAATCCATTTTCTCAAGTTATTTTTCTCTGCTCTGCTTTTCTGTGACTTGCTCTTCATGTGATATTCTCTGGTAACTCGAGACTTACCTCAACCTTACAAGAAGCTACACTGGTGGAGAATACAGTACATTTCCAACAAAAGTCCTGCACAGGCAGGTCAGAGCCATGCTCTCTCCTGGAGATAACAGGAGTGAAGATGGGGAATGGGGGCCATTTTCCAGGTGAATAGAGATTGTGGTTCTCTACAGAAACACTGACTTATAATTTGCCTAACAAGAGAAATGGAAGCTGAACAGAAAAAAAAAATGTCCCCTCACCTATGCAATTTGGGTCACCTCTTTGTGATGTGCATGTCTTTCCTTCTTTCTACAGCAACAGCAAGAAATATATTTACTCACTCTCATCTCCTAGCAAACCTATTACTGCTTCTTGAAAGGAAAAGAAATGGATGTTTGTTAATTAAGTAATCATGCAGCTCTGGAAGTGTGACTCTCAGATTGTAGTTAGCTGACAGCCTCCAGCTTCAGTGACTTCAGAATCCTCCACAGCATTTGAGCCCCAGCCAGGCTTTTCCTGGGCACCCCTTTTCCAATGACTGGGCATGGCCATTGCTACCCAGTGTTCTGCTCCAATAGGGTCAATTTGTGATTGGGAGCTTCCATTGAGCTGGCCAAAAATTTTCTAGTTCTGCACGGCAATCTAAGGCTCTCCCAATTGGCTCTCTTCCACTTTGCTTTCACACTTTCAGATCTGCACCTCATCTGGACGCTTGCCCCAGCCCATCCTGCTCCAATCCTGTTTCTCCCCTTTAGCTTTCATGGGTGTTACCTTTCCCTATAAATCTTGTGAATTCCTAAATCTATTTTAGCCTGTGCCTTTTGGGGGACCCCCAACTCATATGAAGATAGGTTTTTAGGCCTGGGTTATTCAGCATGCATATGGCCATGATATTTGCCATCAAAGTGGCAAACAGGGCATGCATAGTTCCCGGCAAGAAGTGGTGACTCCATGGCTAAAATCTTCACAGGTGATGACCTAGAGCAATGTTGCTGTGGAAGGAACACCCTGATCACTGCAATGATTCTTAACTGAAAAGTTCTGAGTAGGATTTGGGTGGGAATAAAGCACATGTGAGAACAATGCGTTTGGCTTGCTGTATTAGATTGAATTGAAACTCTAGAGAAGGACAATGACAAGTTGCACACAATTAACAAGTAGAAAAAGAGAAGTCTGTGTCTTCAGCAGTGAGATAGAGGAAATAAGCCAAAACCAGCTTCCATACCTGGAATCGCTGAACTTCAGATGATTGAATGCTCAGCAAAACCAAGCTACAAAGCTGAGTACTGGCTAAGAAAATCAGTGTTACGATGGGATGCAGGCATCTGAGGAGATAGTCCTAAAATGTTTGTTCCCCAAACTTTTCTGAACCTTCAGAAACCCCCCTATGTGGGTCAGCTCATTCCTATTAAGCGCTAGAACTGTCCCCATGTAGGAAGACACTGGAGTGGCTCCTTCCCAGCAAGACAATGGGAACTTTGTTTCAGGATGTGTTTTTACCAGTCTGGCTGCTATGTTGATAGCTGGGATTAGGTCTCTACATAATCCAGCTAGACCTGTGCTAAGCCTGATCACAGAGGAAGTAATCATATCCTAAATTTACTACAAAAAAAATAGCCAGTATATTCCAGCAGAAGCTGGGCAAATACCTCTAGGATTGCATTTTGAGGTTGCTTGACAAAGGAGACCACACCTAAGACTGGATAAAGGAGACTTTTTGACTTAGGTGTAATACCTGGGGATTTGGAAGTTCACCGTGATAAGGATCTTAGGTACATGACATGCTTTGATTTGGAAGTTTACTTTCTAACTTAATCAAAAAATGTGGACAAATACAGTTCACGTCCACATGGTATGGATTACAATATACATTCACAGTTTTGTCCAGGTCTGTATAAAATGTCATAGTCCGAAGAGATCTGGACTATGTAATATCCTTCAAAATATCACATTCATCCATTGTATTGAGGACATTATGTGACTCAAGAAGGCTGGGTAAGAGGTGGCTCACATATTAAAAGCCTTGGTAAAACCAGCAGTACCGCACAGGACAGGAGATACATCATGTTATGTCATGTGCTGTATATCATGTACTGTCACATCAGTGATTTCAGGAACCCCACTCAGGATATACATGTAGCACAACCTCTTCAAAGGGAAAGAAAAATCTGCTGTCTCTTGTATACTCTACAGCAAAGAAAAGAGCCCAATTCCTGGTATGATTCTCTGGAGGCAACACATTCCATACCCAAGAATATTGTTTCAACCCAAATACCAGAAAGCAGCATTCTGTAGCTGGTCTAGCCTACATATCCAAGCAGACTTGCTGCTTGGAACATATGCTCAGGCCAACACTATGCTTTTGAAGATGTCAGTGGTGGAAAAGATACAGTGGAAGTATGGCAAATTTCAATTAGAAAATCTCAATGCAAGCCCCCAAAGTTCTGAAGCAAGTCCAAGCCATCTGCAGCAGAGAAAGATGGGCTTCTGAGAAACTATAGAGCCTAGTAGAGGTAATGACTGAAAGCAAGAAGAATTTAGAGGAGAGAGTAGAAATGGGCAGTGATGAACACCAGTTGCCAGAAACACTGTAGTTTCTCTTAGCGCAGAGACCCACTAAGATCCTGGAGAGGTGCTCCTGAATGTATATGCAGAAGTACATCCATGTGCTTCAGGGGTGGTCTGTGGCCACCACAGAGCTGTACCTTCAAGAAAATCTTACCATTCAGCTGTGAAGAAAGCAGATAACTGACAGCTTCCTGTGACAGTGCCTTGGAGTATATCACAGCTTTTGAACCAAGACCACTCTTCTCTTTTGGTCCCGACAATGAGCATGGTCACTTCTGCCTGATCACTTCTGCCCAACATGGAACTCCTCTGACACACAATCTAACTCCCTTTAGGTTTTGAAAATTTGAGACTCTCCCTACCCAATCCTGCTTCCTCCCCACTTTCCTTTCACAAATCTTAGCTTTGTAACCTGGTCTAAAGATCTTTTCTTCTCAACTTTTGTTCCTCTTGCTTCATCTTTTGCAGATGTTCTTACCCATCCCCCACTTCCACACATACCCTAAAACCTCTTGCATTTTTATCTTCATCTTCACATTTAATTCCCAGTCACAATAATGAACTAAATAACTTGATAATAATTCGGAATTTGGCTGAAGCCTACATTGCCCACCTCCTTCAGGAGCCCTTGAACTTTCCTCCAGCATAGTTGATAGTAATTGTTCACCAGTGCTCTGTTCCAGCAAATCACTAACCAGAAACTTTACTTGAATGACTGTCACTTTCGTCTTATTTCTCAAAATTCAGATGCAAATATAGTATTGAACAGACTGGGGTGATGCTTTACCCTCCAAGATCCCTTTCTTTATTACTTTTTTACAATTGTATGAAAGTAAAATTTACTCTTCTTTGCTCACTTCCAGTTATGCATTGTACCAAGTCTCTGTCAAAGGCATTCCTAATTAGAGGGTAAGAAGAGCACCCACATCTCAGGAGGGCAAGTGGACATGTGCGAAATATGGCTACATACAGTATTAAGCAGAGTGTTATATCCTTA
This sequence comes from Solenodon paradoxus, assembly GCA_004363575.1. Taxonomy (NCBI): domain Eukaryota; kingdom Metazoa; phylum Chordata; class Mammalia; order Eulipotyphla; family Solenodontidae; genus Solenodon; species Solenodon paradoxus. The sequence continues at coordinate 230,483 of RJWH01002293.1, forward strand.
TGAAACATTTTCTGGATTATCCTGAAGTTAACATCTCTAGGTATTATTTTGAATTGTTAATCTCTTCCTCCATCTCTACAGCATCTCTTGTAAGAACCTGGAAGAGCTTTTCTTTTACTGATATTTAGGAAACACTGATTTAAAGAGGGATCTGCTTTCCTTTTCCTGACCCTTTCACTTTTTTATTCTGGTTTCAGTCTTTTCTGTTACTTTTATTGTTATCTTTGAGTTCAGAAGGCTGAGAGAATTTTGCTTTTGAAAAGAAAGCTTGCCTACCAGCCAGTTTTATATTTTTCCCCAAGCACTCAATAGTCGAATCTTTTTTTTCCCATTTAAAATGAGAATAAGTTTAGCAAGAAATTGACTTGATGTTCAGACAGGAGCTTCAGGGAGCTGTAATCTCAGTGACAGCTTTAACAACCCAATCCGGTTCTCCAGCTCCTACATATTGAACAGGACCTGCTCCACCTGGCCCTCCAGGTAGGAGAGTCAGCCTCTGAGTGTGTTTGTGGAGGCTCTGCCTTCTCTCTGGCTTTGGTTTCCTCTTCTGTACTTTCAGGAACTTGAGTCTTGTCATGTACTATGTGTGTATCGTAAATGCTATTTAGATTTGAAATTATGAGTCTTTAAGTCTTTAAAGGAATATCTTGTGTTTTTGTTTTTGTTTTCTCTATTCACGGTAAAAAAACAATGACACAATATTTTTAGGCTAAGGAGAGAGACTCTTGCCTCATAAATATAGTGTTACAATTATTGGTAACATAATTTATTGGTTATCAATTATTATCTAAGCCAGTGCTATCAGATTTTATGGTATATAATAATCACATGGAGGATATGTTAAAATACAGGTTTCTGGGTCTTTAAGAGCTTTGTATTCGGGAGATAAAGGCCAAGAATTTTCATTCTCAGGAGTTCACAGGTGGTAGCGGTGGTGATAATGATGATGATTGATGATGATGATGGCAGTGGTGGTGATAATGCTGATGAGCCTGGTTTGTGGACTGTACTTTGAGAACCATTGTTCTATACACCTTTGCTATCATTATCCAGTAATGGGGGAAAGCAGCTAAAATTTCTCTGCGCATTCCTAAGTGACCTAGAGTGCTTTGACCATTTTATGTCATAACTGGATGAATTTGATCAAGAAAGTAAAAAAGCCTGATTTATTTTAGGACAAATGGTTCTTAAGATCTAAAAAGATAAGGAGAAAGATTAATAGTGGCGGTGGGCAATAGAACTCTGGAGTTTGGAGTGGTGTGATGTGCAGGTAGATTGGAGTCACATCCATTATCCTGAAAAATCGGTAGTGTAAGCAAAAAGAACAATTAAAATAAATAAAAGACAATTTCCCAGTTTGTGGAAATGTTTACAGTCTATATGGAGTTCAAACACATTAGGAACCCCCTTAACACAGATTATTGCTTCCTAACCAAGTTTTGAAAACAAAAGATATAAGAACTGTCATTTATCATCTCAGTTTCATTGGTGATATTATAGTTCCTTTTTTCTTAGAGAAAGATACATGTGGTCACTTATCTGTAAAACAATAACTGACAACTAAAAAAATAAGTACTTTTAGTTGTCTTTCTTTTTCTGTTTTTTAAATTGTCTCACATATTAACCAGAATCTGTTACAATTTATGAAGTTTTTCTATCTGTAAATATGGGACGAATGATGTGTACTTTAGAGGGTTGTTGTGAGTATTAAAAGAGAGTGTGTATAGAATGTCTAACCTAGTACTTAATTAGTAACAGATGATCAAGAAATATTGTATTTTAATTTTTGTTTCTTTACCCATTTTAATGCCATTGATTTTTGTACTTAAAAATATATATATTTTACTCTGAAAAATCAGAAATAAGAGGAAGACATACAAATTGTTTTAATGGAGGATTATTTTCCATTTGATAGTAAAAGAATTGGGGATTCTTTGTGTTTACAACATAAGAAATTAAAAAATAAGAATAATACCTTCTATGCAGACTAGGCACATTATTTTACACTATTATTGCAAACTCAAATTCTTGAATTCATACCATTCTCAAATCCATATAATAACATCAATAATAGTTTACATCCAAAAGTATGTTTGCATGTCATGCATTAGGCTAAATACTTTATATTGCTTACTTTATTTTATTCTATAACAACCCTATGAAAGTATCTTTTCCAACCTTTACGTATTTGTTCTTTGCTTTCTCCTCTCACCTATAGTGAAAGCTCCATGTGAAAGGAACTTCATTTTACATCCTTACAGAGACCAGCTATATATACAGAATAACTTGCTCCCTTCACCGTTCTCTCCCAAAGATTCTCTTACTTTCAACCGGAGCTTATTTTAAACAATCATTTGTTTTAAATCCTTGTCTTTTACCCCTGCTGCGTCAAAAAAATACTTGGCATATAGAAGGTACTCAAGAAGGATTGGTTGAAAAAAAATCATGTATCAATGAAAGGGAATGAATGAAAGAAAATCTTCCCTGAGAAGTTTAGTAATTTGCCTCAAGTCTGACCAGGATTAAAATCCAGGCATTCTGACATGTTTTCGTTCTCCTGATCCTTGACACACACTGCAGAAAATGGACTTTTCTAAACTACTTAAGTAATGTCTGAGACACTTGCATAGCTTTCTCAGTAACTTTCAATTGGTCACAACAGTTTGTGTGATATTGAAATGTGCTAAAGGTTTAGATAAAAGTTTAAAATAAGCTCAAGGTGAAGGTAAGAATCTCAGGGAGAGAATGCTTGGAGGAAGCAAGTTATCCTGTAGGTACAGCTTGTCTTTGCACAGAACCGCATTACCAGCAGGAGGTTCTCTCATTCGCAGACTGTTGATGCCTGAAGTCATTTCCCTAATAAAAGGTTTGCTTGAAGCTTCCTTGAGCCCATATCTGCTCTAAATTCCACAAAGGGGAAATGGGAAAAGGGGAATCTTGATCCTTGGTAGTGCTCCCTCACATTCTGAATATGGGTCACAGGCATAGTAGACTGAATACATTGAAGAAATACCTACACATTTGTATGAGCTTAAGTTTTATGTCATAAATGAAATGAAAATTAGACCTCATAATACAAAATTTCCTATTATGTAGGAATTCTTAAAAATTTATCTTCATTTTAACAAAAGGAAAATATAATCACATTATACTCCTATAATTCCTTTCCCTTTGGCTTCAATGACAATCAGAAGTGTGTCTTTATCAGCTTCATTGGTAAATATTTCAGAATGTGGTTTTTATTCAGTTTCAAGTAAATACTATTGGAAAGTAATCCTCACCGACTTCAATGAACTATTACTTCTAATATTTAAGTGTCAGATTAGGTGGATTTCTGCTTGTCTCTTAATTTCAGGTGAATTTTTTGAGTTGGACTATCCTCTTCTATAATAACAGAACTTTTGATTTTAACTTGGCCACAGAGACTTCATTTGCCAGCTTATCTTGCAAACATTTGGCCGTATGAATGTTTTGCTACATTAGTTATAAGGGTAGTATGTTACTTCCAAAACATGTTCTTCAAGGAAATATCCATGCCCTTTCTTCTCACTGTTGATGATACTTCTATCCTGCTGACTATAAAAGATGTGGCAGTTGATCACCTTGGGTTGAATGGATTAGCTCAACACTCTTGGCATGGTGCAGGTCCAGTTCCCATATGACAATAAAGCTAGTACACCTGTATTGGACTATTTATTTCCAAATGTTTACAAGAGAGAGAATTAACTTCTATCTTAGATAATCAATTACTAATTTGGAATAAGCAGAAGTGGCTTCATATACAGTAATTTTATTTTCTATAATATTCAGTACTATTTTTATAAAAGGTTAAAAATGAGGATATCATATTAAGCCAAGATCTTTGGCAATAAGGAAATTGCAAGTGAAAATAATTCCAAAATAAACAAATTAAGATTAAAAACCTTTGAAACAATTGGTTTAGCTATTTTCCCTCATATAAAATAAGTCTAATTCTCAATGAGTACTCTTCAACTTTATAGTTTTCTGTGACTATGACCACACAAATCATTTTTAAGAGAGATAATTTCTCAGCCAAAGTAAGTAAAATTAAACCAGAGTCACATCAGTGTCTTATTTTTGTACAAAGTTAAACAGATAAAATATCTCTGATGTACATTTTTCTTGATTTCCCTGAGACACAAACACTGAAAAGTTGTCTCTGCAAATAAGCAAGCCAAGAAGCTGCTTCTTCCAGAACTTTTCACCAAACATGTATCTTACAGGAAATAATTACTGAACAGGATTATTTTAAATTCTAAATATAATGATTAATTCCTTACTAGGTTATCATCTTTTTTGAGCTATGCCTTTGATTATGAGTCACTAATAACAAGCAGTGATTTAACTTCAGATTTTGGGTTACTCTCCTATTTGGTCTATAGCTTGAGCAGCTGTCCAGGGTACTTAAATAACATTAATTGGTGTTAATACTTAAATTATAGGTTTTTCTTTTGAATTGTGTGTTTTGAGAAAGCAAAGATGTTTTGCACAAAACTCAGTTATTCCATTTTGAACAAGACTTTGAAATCTCCAAACTGAGAATGATAAGCAATAAAGAAAATATTTGTGGTTGTCTGTGTAAACAACGTTAGAAATACTGCACTTTGAAAAGTGTTGTGATGTTTTGCTTATTGCATAGTGATTATATGATGAAAGATTATGTATATAAATTATGAACTTAAATGATATTGACTCTAACATATCTCCAGTAAAAGTTTTTAAGTCTTCGTCTAAATTTCTACACAATGGTGTTCTTGTTCTGCTAAAATATGTCCTAATAAGGGTAGCTAAGCACTTCAAGAAGTGGCCCTCTTCAGGTTCTGCATAATAGAAAATTTCTCTCTCATATGGAACTTAATGTAGAACCTTATGTACTTTGTCTTTTTGTGTTTTTAGTTATAATTCTGATTTCTGTATTACCATTCTTTTTCTAATAGTAGAGGGGAAATTAAGTTCTTGGCTCAAAATAACTATTATTAAATATCTATATTACTTAACTCAAAACTGTGCTCACTTACCAGAAGATAGTATTAGAAAACTGCATCTTAACTCCTGAGTTCCATACAAAATGAAAATCCTAAATACATTTGTAACAACTCATTCATGATTTTACAGCAAAACAATACATAATTTCAAGTGATTATTACTCTTCAAGAAAATACAGCAAAAAATTTAAAACTTTTACTTATTTGTTATATTAACAACTTATGGCTTGCATACTATTAAGGTATTAGTTCTCAAAGTGGGCTGGGGACCTTTTCAGGATATTCATAAGGTCCAAACTATTTTTATGATCATATCAAGATATTATTTACTTTTTTCATTCAGAATATTTACACTGATGATGCAAAGCAATGATGAGTAAAATTGTTCAGTTAGCAAAAATCAACAAAACAGAACCAAACTATACTAGTAGTTATATTCATCACTGATACACATTCATAGTAAAAAGCTGCCAGCTTCATTTAAGAATGTTCTAGGTAAAGATTATTAACTCTATTAACACTGGGTCCCTGAACTTTCAATGTTCTTTGTAGCAATGTGGGAACTACAAATAAAGCACTTTTGTTATATAACTACAAAGAGTGTCTCAAAGAATACTCGTGCCATTGTTTGAGTTGCAAGCTAAACTAGCCACTATTTTAATGGAAGATTATTTATAATTGAAAGAATAACTAACAAGCTATGGTTATTCAGATGTGAATATTTGCAGATATTTTTGGAAAATGAATACAATGTGCCAGTCACTTTGAAGATACAATTGAAAACAGTTGGTTATCAATAATAACATTTAAACTTTCAGTAAATATTACTAAGTTTAGGAAATTTGTATCTGCTATTGTGAGCTCAACAGCTTCTTAACATAGAAAGACTTTGCAAAGCATCATAGAGATTATATTAACACGATTTTTATAGTGGGTAAAGAAATGTGTCAACATTTAAAAGATTTGCATAATACACTTAGCTTTTTTTTTTAATTATCAATGTACAATGATACAAAGTCATGCAAACCTATAGTACAATGGATTTCAATGACTAGAGTATTCAAATTTCTTAATATTATCACATATTTCACATTGTCATTAACATTTACGAAATCACTACACATTGAGTTTGATATAATAGTAAAGAAGACTATCCACGGTTAGCTGAAAAGATTATTAAAATTTAATGTGCTTCTTTTCTAACTACATTTCTGTGTGGAGCTTGATTACCTTCACATACAAAACAAAATAATCAAATAAGAAGCAATATGAAATATGGGAATCTATCTGCTACTAAACTAGATACTAAAGATGACAAAAAAATATAACATTAATTATATCACCCTTCTATTTTTCTATTGGCAAAAATAATTAACTTTTTATTAAAATGCTTATGTTAATATGTAAAGGGTTTATCTTTATTTTAAAAATGAAGTAACTAATTGATACATATATTTTTAAATTCTGAATGGATAAATATGATGCATATAATCCAAAGTCTGAATGGCTCAAAAGTGTGTTTGTGTTAAAGGGAACTTGAGATAAAACTGTTTATGCCTTATTGCACTAAGGGAAACAGATCACAGTTTTCCTTATCCTCATTAATTGCAAAAGAATGGATATAAAATCCTAATATCCTTGTTTCTGCTTATAACCAATGGTTGATCTATTATCCAAATTGTGAAGTTTTTAATTTTATGTCTCTACACATATACACCTATGATGAAACAGCAGTTTGCTTTTCTTTGTATGAAGCAGAACTTCAAACCTCTGGGAAGATACACTCGTCTTCAGGAAACACTTGCCATGTTTTCTCTTGTAGTTTTCTTTACTTTGATCAAAAAAAAAAAAAAAGCCTCATTATTGCAAGTATATTTTTCTAGAGTTTAAAATATAAAGCCATCTATACTTGGCAATGTTTTAAAATAGACCATGTACCTATTTCATAACTTATCTGAGTAGTCATCAAGACCTTTTGCATCTCCTTGGAAAAGAAGTTAGACATAGTTGTCATGGTGATGACTACCTTTCATTGAGTAATTAACATAAATCAGGCACTGTATTAAGAACTTCATATACTTTGTCAATTAATCCCTACAACAATCCTTTGAGAACTATATTGCTTGTTTCACAAATAAAGGAAATGTGACTTGGGGAAAATAAATTGCTTTAAGTCACTCAGTTTATAAATGGTAGAACTGTATTCAAACCCAGAATGCATGATTCTCACCCCATGCTTTTGCCCTTTTATTACTCTTCTCATCTGGTGTGGCTCCCAATCCTCCTCCACGCCACTTTTGTGCTTTTACATAAATGTATTGCTGCCCTTAGGATACTTTATTGCAATTTACTTCTTTACATATCTACCTCTGCTAATAAACTCCTGGCTCCCTGAAGGAAGGAATTCTGAATTCTCATCACACAGGATAAATCCATTTTTTTCTGGATTGAATTAATACCAGGTTAGGTTGTGGAAGTTGAAAGGGCTTAAATAAATTGCCCTTGACCACTCAATCAGGGTGTAGTAAAGTCAGGATTTAAATCTAGAAGCCCCACCCCAACCTTCTATTGTAAATAGTTCAGGTCAGTGCTTCTCATCAAAGGTGTCTGGCCCAGCTGCAATAGTATCACACAGGAACTTGTTAGAAATGCAAATTATGAGTCTTACTTCAAGCTATTAGTCACCATTGAATAAGATCCTGTAGAAATAAGGCCCTGAAACCTATGTTTTAATAAGTCCCTCTTGTGATTCTGATGTACCCTAAAGTTTGAAAATTACTCCTCTAGTAAATATACACAAGTTTAATAAAAACAGAATGGTTGACTCAGCATGAAGCTTAATAAAACCATTTGTTTGATTTGCTGTGTGATTAGGTTTATAAAATATCCTATCATGCTGAAAATGAAAAAAAGTCAAGTAAAAACTTATCTAATATGGTTGTTTTAATTTAGAAAAAAAATCAATCCAAAGCAGTCCATCACTACTTCAATTAACAAGGCACTGAATTAATACCTTTATAATTAACAAGAACATTCAGTGAAGAGGATTCTTTTGGCTATATGAGTATATCTTCCTGGAGGAAGAAATAACAGAAATAAAAATTTCAGTAAGTACTAGGTATACTTTTCATTGAAAGAAAAATTAGCACAAGATGCTGGATCTGTAGTGCACAACTTATGTCTTAATGGGTCTGTGCAAGTACTAATTATGCTGACCCTAAGAGAAGCAGCAAACTAGAGCTAACATTTGAGACTCCTTTATAATCACAAGTAGGTTTAAAATTGTATGCAAAGAAACAAATGTTTCCACTCCAAAATGAAATCCACTATCATTTTTAAAAATAAGCAAAAGTAATTCTATTTATTTAAATTAATTTTATTGAAGGAAAATTATATCACAACATTATATAGGTTTAAGGTATATCTCATTTTAAAACATCTGTAAACAGTGCATTAAGTTTACAAATTGTTGTTGAAATAGTCTTTTAAATGTGTTTAGAGTATTTAGCTATTTTGAATTTAAGACTAAGTTTGGCTTTAGTTAGACTCTACCGATTTACAACTTTGAACATTTCCACAACATGTGAATATTTTACAAAATATATGAGTTTTTGAGACCCTTCCCCACTCACTATTTTTTAAAACAATTTCTTTTCCCCTACTGCTTGATGCTGAAATTTAAAAATAAAGTATTTTCCTCTGTTCTAACTAAAGCTTTTGTCTTCCTAGCTATATATTTATAGTCTTCTGAGAATTAGTTTAGTATGAAAGCTTGAGATAATCACTATTTGATATAGGTGGTATTAATATGAAAAAACCCTCAGTACTCTCCTTATATATTACATACGGGCATACATATATTATAAATGATGATTTATTAGATATTCTTTCTTAATTCCTAAAGTTTCTCCTCTGGAATATCAAGAAAGACTATATATTGCTTAGCTTATGTTATTTTTTCTCCCCTGGCATTATGATTTTGTTTTTTAATGGACTAGAGAACATATTAACTGCACGGCAAATTTAGCAGTAAGAGCTTGAATTCAATTTGAATTGAGGAGCAAAGACGGAAAAAATTTTAAGTCAAATATTTAACCCCTTTTCAGAATGTAAAATCTCCTTTCCATGATATGGAGGAAGCTTAATTTTGTTTCTGACTCTTCCTGCAATGAAGACTGTCCTCAGATTGTTGTAAATTATCACAAGTTTTTTCTTTTTAGAAAACCTCCCTTGGGCAGCATGATCACTTCAATAAAACACTTTGAGGAAAGCATTTCTTACCTTATGTGTTACATAGGGTAATTTCATTCTGTTTATTTTGCTTTGCTTTATCTTATCCTGATCTCTGTATGCCATTTTATTTTCCTCTTAAATATCTGACCAAAGTCAAGCCAAAATTAGATACAATCAAGTTTTGTAGCTCCTCTCTCCTCCCAGTCATTGACAGCTTCTGACAATGGTAAAAATGCAAAGTCCAACTGTTTATCTCTAAGCAAATGGACATGAATTTTCAGAGGAAAAAAATATTTAATCGTATGAGCAAACAGCACAATTACAAACTAACAGGAAAGATGAAAATATAAACGTGTAATTGTGATAGCTCTATATGTATCAGATGTATATATTCAGGGTTAAAACACCAAATCCCTTTCTATATCTCTACATACATGAATATGTAAATTTTAGGGGGAGGAGAATATAAAATGAGAACGTATACAGTTTAATGCTAACTGGAGCCCTTTTGGTTGGATGAGTGCCAAAGCAACTTTCAAAATATTTCAAAACAGCTGCCAGCATGTAAGGACTTTAACTGAAGGAGCAGAGTAATGGAATCTGAATGACTAATGAGCGCGAATAAACTTATATTTTGCTTAAGGTCCTTAATGAACATGGAGACAAGCAGATCCAGTAAGGAATTTGTCTCTCATGCATTCAAACCGAACTTTCAAAATGATCCCTGTAAAAACATAATGGTGAAACAGATTTATATACATCCCAGGGTTACCTACTATGCAAATATGCTTTCAGTGTTCTGTATATTTCTATTTTAGAAAAGAAACTTTCTGGATGACAGGAGTCATATTAGTTCTCTCAAATATGAATAGTTGAAAGCTTAGAAATTTGAAGTTGAATGTGCTCATTAAATTCTATTTTAATAATATAAATTATTTTTGAAGTAGCTTCAGTATATCTAGTTTTAAATGTCTAACAACGGATCTCACACATATTCTTTCTATTGACGTAATTTCACCCTTACAGCTTCCAAGAAAAACTTGTCTCTCAAAGGGAAAGGAAGCAGGGCTACATATTTCCAAACCAATTATTTGGTCAAATAAGTAGTGAAAATATAATTGTGAGTGTTTCACAGAATTGGTATTGAAACAAAGAAGGATGGTGACATTGCCTATCAATATAATCCCTTCCAGATTATTCAGAAAGACTACAGGGAAACTATAATTTTCCAAAAAAATCTGCTTTTTAGGCAAAGGAGGGTTTTCCCCCTTTTGGCATCATTTGGCACATTGAGGCTACTTCTAGATCTATGGGTCTACAGTACTGGAGACTAAGAACCCAAGCAAGCAGGAGCCACTTGCTGGAAAGTCTCTATCAAGTGGTTGACCTAGATATGGGCTAGCAGGCACAGAGCAATGGGCCAATAACTCAGACAAATGGTATTTTATAGAAAGCCATTGCCTGTATCTGTGTTCGTTTTTTAGCCTCATTCATCAGTCATTTACTGGACTTCCTTTGGTCACAGTACTGCCAGCGTTTGTACTATGCAGAGAACTTTTCCCAGCCCCTAAAACATTCCTGACCTCTCTGGAATTGGCATGAACTCCCATTTCTTTCATCAGAAAAGCCTGCACAGAGACAAGGGGTGGTATTTGAGATCTCCTATTCGGATCCAGGATGAGAACGGAGGATGGGGGAGCCTGCAGAGGCTGGCCGAGGTGCTCCGAGTGAGACAGGGACCTGAATCTATCACCAGATCCTTCCAAGGCGGCTTTCCACAGACCCAGCCACCCCTAACCTTTCACTCTCAATCCAACGACCTTCCGTTTGATCTCTGAACAGCCATCTCCGAAAGAAACGCATTTAAGCTAGAAAAGGACCTCTTCTCAGGACCTCGGCTAGGTCTTCAACTCATGGGATCTCTAGCACACGCCACAGATGCTCATTATGATTCTTTTTACGTGCAACATGTGGGGGACGAAGCAGTTTCATACCTCCTGGTATTATCTGCCGTCCAAAGCATTTTCTTTGAGAGGAAAATGGAAACGCAGCTGCGCAGCGAGCCCGGCCAGCAAGAGCTGGGGCTCCCTCCCAAGGTCTCCCTGCTGCTGCCGGGTGCGGGCGCGGGAGGCTTCTCCGGAAACTGACTTGGGTTAGAGGAGCGCAGAGGTTGCCTCCGCAGGCGCGGGACGCCGCCGCAGCGCGCGCCGGCCTTTGTACTGCTTGCCGGCTCCCCGAGAGCCTGGAGGGTGGAAGCGGACGCCCGGGTCTGCGGCGAGGGCAGGCGTCTGGCCTCCAGACCGTGTGCGGGAACGCAGGGCTGGGCGGTCTCTGCCGCTCTCGGCCCGGCAACTTCTGGCCAATCGGCCCTGTCCCTCAGGGTCCCAGTCGGCCAGCTGCGCCCCAGGCTCAAAGGGTTAAGCAGGTGCCTGGCCCGGCGAGGCGCTATTGGCGGAGGGCCGGGGCGGCGCGGTCGTGGTCACCACGCTCTGCCGAGTCCAACTTGGGTTCGCGCGGCGGGCGCGGCGGCTACTCGTTCCCTAGCTGCCGGGCACCGGCTTTGGCTGGCAGGGAAAAAGAAAGGAAAGCGGGAACCACCAGCAACACTGGCAAAGCGGGTCAGGGGTGGGAGCGCACAAGAGCGGGGAGCTAGAACCCCGCGTGGCGCAGGGGCTGCGCCTTCCACCCCGCAACTCCGGTCACGGTTCTTGAGTCGGAAGAAAGGGGAAGGAAGTGGAGCAATAGGGGTCCTGGGCAGGGGGTGGGGGAACCGTTCCACTGCCTTGGCCCCCACCCGCTAGTCTGGCGAGGAATGCAAGTTGTCATTAAAAGGACGCGCCCAAATCAGAAGCAGCCCTACTCCCCCGCCATAGAAACAGCGATGTAACAATGTGGAGAAGTAACTGGGAGGCACGCGGAAATAAATGCACGTGTTTTCTCTTTTTGTTTTCCTGGTGGTTGGAATTTGCAGAGTTAGCCTCTGTTGGCTCCTAATTTTTTCGTTTAATCGTTCGAAAGGGTCATATAGAGCTGGGTCATCCAGGCTCACCCAGATTCCTCTAGTTGGACCTACAGTCGGGTCCCGTCCCCCCCGCCCTACGCCCGGTTCAAAACCAACCCTTCCGCCCACCGTGAGCCAGAAAGAGTCCCATCTTATAAAGGGAGCAAACTCTCCTTTGCACAAAAGCGACTTCTCCCCCACCCCCTCCTTTGCACACCATCCCTCCTCATTAAAGCATCAAGTTCTTCAGTAGTCCAACTTGCAGTTGGCAACCTTCGCACTGCCTGGTGTGCTGAAGACAGGCAGAGAGGGGTCCCGGCTGGGAGGGGAGGCTCTGCGCCCCCAATCCTGCACACACGGGCTGGCGTCCAGGTTGCTGGAAGCTGCGGGAGGCGCGAGTCTGGATGGTGGTTATTTCTCTAGAGAAAAGAGGGGACAGAGCGCGCCTCAGTCTTGTACTTTGGTCGGAAGTGCGCGGGTGTGTGTGTGTGTGTGTGTGTGTGTGTGTGTGTGTAGAGGGGGCGGGAAAGAAAGGCACCCTCCGCTGCCGGTCATTCCCTTGCACCCGCAAGTCCTCGCCAAGCCTCCGGGTGCATCCTTCCTCCGCCACCCCCTCCCCTTCCCTCAGCTGGGCTCGCGCGGCTCAGTCGGAGCAGCCAGTGAGAGCAACATCCTGGAAAGAGGGGGGAGCACCACCGCCCCCCAAAAGGGAAAAGGCCCCACCCTGACACGTTTTGCTGTTTGCAAGTCCCTCGCACGCCCCCCGCACCTCCTCCTCGCGCTCCAGGCCCCCCCAGCCCGCTGCGCGCACATCAAAGCGCCTCTCCGCCGCGCACAGTGGCCGCGGCTCACTAATGGGATTGCAGGCTGTTGCCTGGCTCCGCTGCTGCCGCCGCCGCCGCTGCTCGCGTTGCTGCTGCCGCTGCCGCCCGAGCCCCAGTCCGAGCCCCCGCCAGTCCGAGCCCAGAGTCGCCGCGCCCGGGGGCCGAAACCGCGGCGATGATCCGAATCTTTCCGGATTTCAGCGTGCAGGTGACGGCCGCGGCGGCCGGCGGGGCGGCCGCGGGGGTGCCGGCCGGCGCGGGCATGGGGAGGGCCGGTACCGCGGCCAACGGCACCCCGCAGAACGTCCAGGGCATCACCTCCTACCAGCAGCGGTGAGTAGTCCCGCTTGGGCTAAGATAGATCCCCCGCCCCGGGAGTGCTGGGTGGGACTCACTTTGCCATGTTTTATGCGTTACGACACACAGGCACCTCGCCAGGGTTTACTTTGCTTGCCCCTTGTTATACAAATGAGAAAGAAAAATATAATTCACAATTGGATTGAAAGGCACTCCAGTGAACTGGTGAAGTGTATCATATTTTGCCCTCTGCTTGGTCCCAAATCCAGAACCTCAGCGCCTCGTAGCCTGGGAGTTGCTGCGAAGTGTGAGGACGCCGCACAAGGTGCTTTTACAAAGTTTGGGATCCCGGTCCCCTTTCAGCAGAATTTCTGTGTCTGTACCTAGTGCGGACCTGCGCTGACGGGCAGCCAGGGGAGCAATTGATCACCCGAGGCTGATTGATAATTTGTTTCCAAACAGACTAGGAACGATTTTCACGTGTAGCTGTAGACTTGCAATTCTACATAATAGTGTTACACTGTCACCTGTTACTACAGGGAAATACAGCATGAAATCCGAGTCTCCTTGGCGCTGTTAAGTATTCATTTTAAACGCATTATAATGCAAATGCGTAAGATTCAGAGATGAAAGTTAGGAAGCAAATTTTGCAAAGTTAGACTAGGCGGTGAGGAGGAAGTTTTAAAGTAGTACTAGTTTGCATATTTCTCCCAAATCTATTTCTAGATCTTTAAAGAAATACATGATTCTGCTATTGAAATAACACACATACCTTGATTCAGTTAGAAAAAGGGAAAAAAAAATTACCGTTATCCTAAAACCCTAAAGTTTTTTTCAAGCCCAACTTTCCATGTTCCAAGATTTTATCAAAAAAGTAATCTTCAAAAATGTGCTGCGTAAAAACTAACAATGTATACAAGACAAACTCCCAATTTTATGACTCAGTTTTATAGAAGATGGAAGAAAAAAAAAGAACACATGAAAGTGTGAAATTAAATATTTGTGTTTCTCAGATTGCACACGATTAAACATCTGAGAGATTTGCCAATGGCATTTAACTTAAAATATACACAATGCATAATTCAAATAACAGTTCCTATTTTTACTTTATATTTCAAATCATTGATTTGAGAACCTTTGATTTGAACCAACAGTGTTTAAACTGAAAAGGTTAAGATAATATATCATCGCCATATTTTGTACCTTCTAACCAATGGCCCAGTCACCAGAGCAGATTTTGCATAATACACTGAGTGTTCTCCAAGTTGATGCTCAGTGTTGCAAATTCTGTGGAAGACTTGCATGCTCTGAGACTTACATGCTCTGAGAACTGTCAGAAGTTTTAAAAAGAGAGTCTTGAAAATAATTCAGAAAGAGGCTATTTCTTGTCAAAGAGGGTTTTTATTTAAATTATTTCAGTCTTGCTTTACTTCAGTGATTGCAAGAACCTTTAATACAAAAGATCTGGGAATCTTTCAAATATAAAGGACTAGACAATAATTAGATGATTCCTTTTCATGGTTCAGGTATGGTTTTTTGTCACTTACACAACATTTAAATCACAATAGAAGGTGATGGTCACTTGAACTAGGAATTTAGGCAGTGGTCATAGTACTAAGGTCAGTGAAGTAGGGAGTCAAAGGTCAGACATGTCTGGCCTTAGGATAATTTCAGAGACCTCTGGGGGAACTTCACCTACCCCCTAAAATAGAAATTGAGCCTAAGGGATGGTCATGAATTTTCAGTTTTTAGGTTTATTATCATAGTATTTCATCCTTCATCATTAAGATCTTCCCACGGTCCCTTTCCCCATGAGTCAGGAGCATCAGGGTTCAAGAGTCCCCCACCTCAACCCTGAAAGCTGCACTGGTGCCTTCTACCTTCCCCTTTGAATTTGGACCACTTCATCAAGTTTCTGAATCCCACTGTGGTTCTAAAGACTAAAACTATAAAAATGATCAACCCTAAACTTTAAACTTTGGGATGTATTATTACCTCCCTGTCTTTTATTGACAGAAGAGAAGGTGCTAGTTATGGAAAAGGTAGCTTGCTTCTTTCTTTTGCTTTTCCTTACTCAGTTATGACACCTGTTACTGCTTCTGATTTTAATTAATTTGGGGACAGGAGAGTGAGTCATATGGAGCAAAAGGTTATTGACAGGTGTTTAAGGGAGGGTCAGAGTCACCTGGACATCCTGTTCTCTGGAAGATCATCCTTGGGAATATAGGCCACCAACATGTTAGGTTTTAGAGCTACAAGGGGAAGACTTAGTTTTCATGTAAAGATCTGTATATATTTGCTAAAATGAATGGTGACATCTTGACCAAAAACCCCATTTTTTTCATTAAGTACCTTCGGGGTGTCTGATAAAGGATTGAGAGAGGTGGTATTTTTTGGTTTTTTCACTCTGAAGCAGAGTGGCCTATTGGGAGTACACAAGCTTCCCTCTTTGTCATCTTTGGGCAAAAATGCCCTAGGCTGGATGTCTGTGGCAGAAATTTCGAAATGGCATCCCCCCCCACACACACACTCCAGTCCTTGTGTATCTTGTAGGAAACACTCTCCTCTTCAGTTCATTTTTCAATCATTCTGATCTTCTCCTACCTGTAGAGTGTACTCCAAAGAGAACTCAAACACCATCATGCAGATTAAACACCTCTTCCACGAAAAAAACGTATGTTTTCTAAGTTTCCAACTCTCAGCTCCACACTAACAGAATGATAAGGCCGAATGGGATTCCTTTTCAGTTAGTTCTATGTTGTCTTAGGTTTAAACTTAAAAACTCTTATTTAGGATTGTTGTTTTCCACCTGACTTTTCATTTACTCAAAGTGAAATTTTTTTTGGGGGGGAGGTGGGGTCCTTTCTACTTAACTGGCTGACACATGACTGACTCAAATTTCTGCCCCAAATGTACTCACACCAGCAGAGTGGTTTAGTGGCTAAAACGCTGTGACTATTGCTGTCCAGCAATAGACTTCCAGCACGGGCCGGTGCACTGAGTGGCCCTTTCTTTAGGCCTTGCTTAGCTGTAAAATGGGGAAGCAGCCAGGCTAGATCTCAGAGGACCTTGTGTGGTCGGGTCCCGGGGATTAGGACCCTTGCTGGTAGACCTTTTGTATCTAGGTGCATTTAAACTCCGAAGATTCACCCGTGAGCTCAGAGCTCAGCAGATACGTAAGTGCGTGAATGATGCAGATGCTTCGGGTATAGAAGCGCAGCTGAGGAAGCCAGAGCCACCAAGTCCCCATGCTGCCACTACACCCGCCCCTAGGGCTCTTGGGCCCCGCTGGCTTGGCCAGCACACTCCCCACTCGCGTTTATTTCCGCTGTCTCCCAAGGCGCGCTTGGGACGGCGTCCTGCCAGAGCTCTCTCGGGTGGCCCCCTTTCCTCTCAGCTCCTCCGCCCCCTCGACACACAGCGGTACTCCAGAGAAGGGAAGTGTT